>JABRPJ010000030.1:0-191697 GCA_013461525.1 Naganishia randhawae
TGGAGGACTCAGAAACTGAGCAAGCTATTGCAACTTGAAACCACCGGATTAGACCACTTTCCTATCTGGCCGTTGATGTTATTGGATTCTCCAGCTAGTAGACACAATAAAATCAGAAACGGGTGACCTGCAATGCTGAATTCCCCTCTTCCCCTCTCCTCCCTTTCACGCGTCTCGTATATCGTTCAGCATTGCACGTATTTCGGTTCTGCTTGTGACCTAGATCAGCCGAATGGCGGTACCCAGATATCGAAACCCCCTTCAAAACCCCTCAACCTCACCTCCAGACGATCGACAACCGTCAAGCGGGGATTCAGCATCTACACACCGCCTTCTTCTCCACACCATTTGCGTCGAAAGCCTAATAATGGCCAGTGTAAACCTAGGCCATGTGAACCTGTGCTATTTATTTATGAGTACATCTCAAACCTCTAAATATATACCGGTCACGCTAAGCCGTTTTGGGTGACATATCCCGTCTTTCCCAAACCTAAGAGCGCCGGGAATCCAAATGCCTATAATTAGCGACATGCATCTTAAAGAGACTGAAAGTATTCATCTTACCTGAATCACTGTATCACCCAAGAACACCATGTCCGCTCGAACCTCACGCACTTCCAGATCTTGTAGCGCAAACCATTTTTCGGCCTCCCCTCCTCCAGAACCTGCTCTAAGATGGATCTATGAAACGGATCGGAATAAGTCTAATATTCTAGGACCCTTGTCGACTACACGTACCTTCCATGTGGTGTCATCTTCTACCTTGTCCTTTTTCTTTTGCGACACACCGGGGCCTATACCTGCACTACTTGTCGACGCAATGGTCGACTCATGTGGTACGTTGGCAAGGAGATTGTACATAGTCTGTAGCGGCGAGGACGGTTTCGGATCCACGTCTGAATAAGGCTCCAGTTAGCTTTACAATTCCCTGCAGCTTGCCAACTACACTTACAATCTTTCAACTCAATGGCCATAGGGTAGTTCACGATTGTGGGATTCTTCTCCTCCACAAAGTTGTTCTTGGTGAACCGCTTGATGTGCAGGATGAGGTAGGGCGGTAACCGAGTGAGATGATGTCGCTTGAGTGTGGGCCCTATCTCCTGAGTGCTTTGTCCATCGAACTTTGCAAGAATCGTGCTCAAAGGCACTTGAGGGATAATCTTCTTCTCGTTGAGATCCTGGAATAACGGAGCAGCTGGCAGGTCTAGTGCAAGGAACAAGAATGGTGATTTAATAGTCTTGATATCTAAAGGTAGGGAAATATGTCAGAAACCGAGCGTCAACCCGTGAAACGTATGGCATGCTTGCCTCTACTAATATCGAACACTGGTCTAGCTGCAGATTTGTTCACGATGACTTCTTGTGTTTGAATTTTGACCTCTCCTTGGAAAGCCCTATATATGATACCTTGAAAACCCGAAGTCGTAATTAGCGCTACAGCGTGACAACCAGCTTCCGAAGAACTCACTAGAATTGCTCTTTTTGGTTCCACCAAGATCCTTGTGCAGCGTATTCAGGAGCCAGCCCAGGAATGCGACAGGATCGCCCTGCTTGGTCATCGTGTACTTGCCCTCACTTCGCTTGGACACTTCCTGCAAGAACTCGTGCGGACTTGCCTGAGCTTTGAACAGTCGAGGATTCCATACCCGTTTCGCGAGGGTGCTAAGCCGTTTTACCAATTCAGTGGGGCGCGCGCTTTCCTGTAGTTGCGGAGTCCGGGGATCTAGCAAGAAATTTCGGAGAGGTGGGACATGCAAGACAAGGTGGATGATAACGTTCAAGTAGTCGTTGGCGCGGATGTTATTGAGACCGATAAACCCTGGGTAATAAGGCTGACCAGCCAAAGTATATGAAGGTTGAGAAGGTAATAATGATAGCTTGGGCAGGGTGGACGGCTCGAACTTCGGGTTGAGGACATGGATAATGTCCTGTAGAGAAGGGTCCGATACTAGATAACCTTCCGGGAGTACATAGAACTAACGCCGTTTCACGTGGTGAGCAATTCGACTTCCATCGATCAAGGTGCGCTGAGGGGCAAATGCAAACCTACCTTTTCTGTCTCCAAATTCAGCCACACTCGATGATTCTCTCCTACTGCATGTCGATATGCATAACTGCCCCTACCCCTGCCCTGGAAATACTTGCCGCAGACCAGGCAACAATAAACGTTGATGTTGGCTAGCGATTTTGAGCAGACACGCTCAAAATCAAAGTCGAGATTCGGCCGTGAAATCTATGACAGGAATCTTTTTCAGAGAGGGAATGCATCATGGTCTAGAATCCTACTCACAGCATCCAGGTACATATCTTTGCTGCCAATCTCTTCCGTTACAACCGCTTCTGGCTGTTCCTCCTCGTCCTCGTCGTCACTGGAGTTCTGTTGCTCTTCTGACGTTTGCTGGACCTCTCCATTTGTCTCAGGGTATCCGTTTGGGATACTGTTCTCGATGTTCACCACTCGACCACCATTCGAAAAGTTCTTTCCAAGCTCGTTCACGCCAGGAACATCCTCTCCTGCGGGACTCGCAGGGTTTAACGACGTCGGGAGATAGTTAGCCATCTCAGGAGTATGATCGGAAAGCTTGAGACGTTTCGCTGGAGACCCTGAAGCTGGAGGCGACGGGGAGCGAGGATGCTTCTGAGGTAGAGACATCGTGATGTCAAGTCCGGCCCAAGACGATTTCTTTTCCAAGCCCGCTAATATCGAAGAGGAGAGTGCTTTGGGCGCTCTGGATGGTCCTAACTGTCTTGCGCCAGGGAACGTATCAGGTCTCCGGAACAAGGCAAGGCGACAGAGTGCGAGCCAAGGTCATCCATCACTTCGCACAACAGAATCGCGGCGGAGGCAAATCGGCCGCCGCCTCAAACACAAGTAGCTAACGAGCCAGCTATTGCTGGGCCCTACAGCCGCTGTTGATACCTCATGCCATGACGACAACGTCTTCGTTCTCTCTCGGCGCTGCCAGCATGCCTTCCATGCTTTGTACCGTGAGAGTGAATCGAACAAGCGGGTCAGCCATGAGCCCTTGTTGTTACGTGGCGACTTCTTGAGAAAACGCCAATACTCCCTGTCGCCTTTTCCCACTCTCTGTTGAGAATTCGTATGATGCTGCTCGAGGGTAGAAATGGTATGCAGCGCATTGCAACTAGAGGAGACCTATCAAAATACAACTTTGACCGAGCGGGATTATTTATAAACTCAATTAGACATGCTTCCGGTAGTAGATATCGAATTCGGAAGGAGTATGCATTTGAGGCACGTTAAGGCTCGGATCGTGGGTGATTTCGGAATACAGGTATACAATGTACAGATCGCCCAGAAAGCGGAAGACAAGCCTTTAAAAAGGATAATACTGGAATGACGGGATAGCGAATTGATTATCGAGGCAAGAAGTTGAATAACAGTGGTGTATGCCAACTCGGTTAGTCTCGGTGCCGACTGACAACCTCAACACCGGCTGCGCTACTCGTCGACCTGGAACCAAATGGATTGTAATTCAGCAAAGGTTTGGAGCGTCGGCGGGTTTTTTGTGTCATTGCCAAGCTCACCTCTTTTTGACCTCCTCGGCTGCCAACTCCTCTTCATCATCGCTCTCAAAGTCACCGTTGACTTCGTCCTCGTCCTCTTCATCCTCTTGTTCATACTCGTCACCAACATCCCGTATTTCTTGGGGTAAAGTATTGCCAGGACCGGTCGCCCCCTCTTTTCCACCGGTCTCTATCGGGAAAGACTGCCGCCACTGTACGGATTGTGCGGGACTGGCGGGAATCTGTACAGCCTGTACGATATGACCGGGACCGTCATGCTCGTGCCACTGATCCTGCGCTTGTAGCCTTCCAAGCTGTGTCATATTCTTGTCGGGCCAAAGCGGTTCTCCCACATCTTTGGCTTCCTGGCGGTGTTGGGATAGGGAGTCGGTGAAAGCGAAATACTCTGCATCGACAGGAGTGGCGACTCGGTCTTCATTCACGGCGGGCAGATGCGTCACCGTTTCAGCGGGAGCACCACTGCTTCGCTGCCACTTTTCGTGCAGTTCATTACTGGTTGGAAGGGAACCCGTGTATAGACCAGGGCTCGTCATCTCTTCTGTCGGGGTGACCTCACTGGCGCGGCGCTCCCTTTCCCGTTGCTCACGTCGCCTTTTTACCCAACTGATCCCACTGCCATCATCTTCCTCATCATACGCACTTGATCTGCCAACGCTACCGAAAGATGCGGCAGGCGCGTCCTGCGCAGAGGTAGTTGATGACGGTGCTTTCGAAACTGAACCGATGCCGCCTCCTCTTTGACCCATCATACCACCCCACTCGACGAACTCGGGTTCTGCGTCTTTCGCATTAGCAGCCTCGGGCTGCCTATTCTTCCCGTACACGCGTCCATTGAGCATCTTGACCGGTCGCGGAGAGGCCGCGAGTTCCGAACTTTGAGGTGCGAAATTCGTGTCCGCCTGACGTCCTAGGGATGCCGAAAGCGACGAGAAATCAGGAGTGCTTGACACCTTTTGGTTCTGTTTGCCTTTCTTGTCACTAATACCGAGGAGGCCTAAAGCGGCGCCACTCGCTGACGTTTGACCGGCGGTGGAAGATGTGGATGACCCCGAGAAGAATGTACGTTTCCGTTCGTGTTCACCAGCAGTACGGAAGGGCGAGGACCCGATAAATCCGCTTGTCGTGGAGAATGTCTTGCGAAGGGACTGACTCGCAGGCATAGTGATATCAGCCGAGATGCGCCGTCCGGTCTCCCTACTTGTCGAGCGTTCCAGTTCACCTTCTATACCTTGACTGGGTCCGCCACCGACAAGCGGTTTGAGGAATTTCTTGGTGTATGATCCGGACGTAAACGAGCCTGGCTTCCAATGGCCCATGCCCATCGTTTTCCAAGAAGATCGCTTTCCTCGACCTTCTCCTCCCTCGTCATCTTCGTCGTCGTCTCCATCGCCCTCGCCAACCTCTATCTCTTCATCATCGACCGCTTCCTCATCGACATACCTCGGTGTTGACCCGTTACCTTGATCAAGGAAAAATCCTTCACCGTCATCGTCCCTTCTAGCATGCCTTTGCATGGTACGAGTGCCATCCGGCTCCATCGTAGCCTTGACAGCGATATTTCTCCCTGTCGACATGGAGCGCTGACGTCTCGGATTCGGCAGAGGGGCGAATCTAATCTTTGAGGGAGCTCTTGTGGCAGCACCAGGACGAACGGTAGAGGGTAACTGGTCCGCGGGAATCTTCTCATGCGCGTTGCTGATCAGTTGAGCCGAAGCGGATAAAGCTGGAGAAATCGGCAACATGGACGTTTGAGAAGGCACGGGCGGGGACTGAGATTGGGTGGCTTCACCCAAGTCCTGTGAGACTGAACGACCGCGTGAGAGAAGAGAGGCACAGTCAGGTGTCCCGGTCGTGAATCGGTCGTTATGGATCAGAATGCCCGATTGTTGAGCATGGTCGTCCCCAGGTAACTGAACAGCGGGCAGTGCCGAGTCGTCGGGTGCTGCTGTGAGAGGCGGAGAATAGACTTCGGCTTGGCTGACACCGATGCCCATTCGGGCAGCAATAGATGTACGATGGCCATCTTTGCTGCCCGCGGTACTCGTCGCACCTGCTGATGTTGCGCCGGATGACGGCTTGAGCAGAGATATCATGATTGTCTAGCGAAAGAGGATGGGTGTGAGCGTCTCGGTCGTATGGCAGACACAGGACGACGTACTAGTTGAGCGAATGCAGACGTGTCGGAGAGAACAGGCCGCTGTGCTTGCTGTCAGTAATATGGGCGTATAGTGGCGGCCCTGGGCTGAATCGCGCGCGAGGATCAGCAGCAGGTACCGGCAACTCCGGCTCAGGCGATCATGCCTTCCTCGGGACTATAATAGCGTGGGTATCGGCTTGGCACTAGCCCCGCGTCATCCCCTGAGGGGGCCCGCCGCGGATTCAAAAATAGCCCTGGCAGCTGATAAAGGCCACAGGAACGCGAGTCACTAGACGGGGAATGTGCAGTCATTATCGCGTTTCCAGCCGCGATGACCTTCGGAGACAAGCAAGACGCAACTCGGAAGCTGTCAACCAAGACATCTTGTCAGGATACCGTAAGCGGTCGGTTGACTCTTTCGAACAACGCGAAGCGGCCTAGAAGTGGGGCTACCGTATGACCCCGCAATGTTTCTGTGGTGTTCTAGGCTCCCGGGGCCGCCCCTCCCGTGACTGCCTCTCTGCCCGCTCCCTCGTCCCCCTCGCTCGACGAGCTGTTCGACGGATCCTCAATGTTTCTGGCTCAAGAGGCTCCAACAATTGACATGAGACAACTCTTACCAGCAGCTCTGCGAGCTCTCCCACTATTCATGCTCCTGCCTGAAAAGCGCCTGTCTAGCACAAACTAGTTCTAGTTAGCCTTTGGGTGTTGTACGAATAATTCAGTGATGAACCTAGTAATGTACGTGGGCCCTGAGCTTGCGTTCTTGCAACCGAGCACTGGACCAAACTAGCAGGCATGCGAGGATATCTTATAGTGAATGGCAATGGTGCTGATGATGCTCTTACAACTTGTTTGCAGTAGGGGACCGGTTTCTCAATTCCAAAGCTGATATACAAATGCTATTGCGTGTCTGTAGTCACTGCCGGACTATAGGCCGAACGCCGCTGCTCCATGAACGTTCCACAAACCTGCCGTGCCGTCCGCCCCTCCAGTCGCGTCCTGTCCTGCCATCATACCACCGAGGCCCATAGTAACACCCATACCTAGGCCGTCGATTTCCATGGGTTCCAACGTACGTTCGCGGTCAACGTCCATCCCGATAACTGTTTCGTTGCGTCGTGGCAACCCCGGTCGACCATCCGTCAGATCCACACGCGTTATCCCTCGTCTTGTTGTTCCGGGGATGCTGTCGGGCCGAGCAGCAGCAGTGTCTTGTGGCAACGCAATATCGGCGACTGCGTCTCGTCGGGCTACGGGAATCGGCCGGGTCCGCGACACAGGCCGCTCGTCATTCCCAATGGGTACGTTCTGTCGCGTGTTCATCGCCAAGGTAAATCGGCTTTGCCGTTGTCGTGCATGCTGAGCCTGCACAAATTCACTGCTGCGGTCCCCAGGCGGAATGATGACAGTTCCTGCAAGACCAAGATCTGTCGTTTCATGTTCTCGAGCGTTACACCTGAAAGGTGAGATAGGTTTCATTGGTGAATGGGTTGTGAAATGAGATGTAATGCTCCTTGCAATCAAGCTTACCAGAAACGATGTCCCTCTTGCCAGGCTCGACTTTGACAGTCTTTACTGCAGTACTTTGCCTTTCTACATCTCCTGCATTTTGCGAATTGCCGTGGATACGCCTCCCACTTGCCGCAGCTCATGTTCGCACATTGTCGGATACCAGCTCGCGAATCGTCCTTTCTACAGGCGTTCCGCATTATCACCCCTGCCCAATATTGTATATCAGCAGGAATCTTGGGCATATCGGGATCGGGTGGGGCTGCCCGGAAGGTGAACCGTTCTACGAGGGAGAACATGTTGTTCGTCTTTGCAAAATTTGGCCGTTCGGGAAGATTCGCCTCCGGACTGATCTCGACGCCGTAGTGTAGAGGCCGTGTAGGATGATGGAAGGCGGATCGAACGTGTGGGTACTTTGATAGATAGGCGAAAAGTTGCAGCGAAAGCAGGATAGTGTCGTCTGTGTATACATGAGGGTCTGCATTTCGATCCATGCTGGCCACAAGATGACCCAGGTCGGAAAAACTTCGTGGTGCACCAGCGGCAATGACGACTGCTGTGACAGGAAGCTGAGCCTGTCTAATCGGTTGTCTTTGCGCATTGCCTTCACCTGCGTCATTGCTTTCGGCCTCTGCAGCGTTTACTGGCTCCGGTGATGCCGCATTTGCTGTCATGGTAGGCAAACCAGCAGCTGGAACTCGAGGGGTCATCTCACCAGCCACTGTCGTTGCAGCTGCTCCAGGTGCGCCTCGAGGCGCTCCCATGGCAATGTCAAGTTCTGCCTGCGCGTCGGGGTTGGGTTCAACTTCAGTCAGAACGTTTATTGTCGGATCACCTATCTCCTCTTCTCCATTAATGCCAACAATATCGATACCTTCGTCCACGGCATCATCATCCCCTTCCGCACCAGGGCCCGCCATTTCCGCGTCCGTTGTAGCACGGCTCGCAGGGCGATCCTCTTCGTCGATATCCATGGAATTATGGTTCTGGGACATAGATGGGCGCCGGGCCAGTCTAGAGCCGATAGTATTCTCAGAAGCGATATCGAAACCCGTGGCGTTGGTAATCGTACCGCTTCGCTCTCTGCCATGATTCCTCGTACCGACTGGCGACGTAGAGTCTTCCAGCACTCTCGACCCCGATCCTCTTAGCAACTCTCCATTCCTAGGCGTCGATATAGGGGATGGGTTGTTTGACGGGCCAGAGCTATTGGCATCGTTCCCGACATCCAGCAGCTGGGCACTACGATCGGCAAGGCGAGAATTAGACCGTGAACTCGTTGCTGAATCGGGCGGAGGTAAAAATCGAGAGATGGGCTGTTCACGGGTCGGCATTCGTGGCATTCTTCGAGTTGGAGTTCCCCGTCGAGGCTCTGCACCATATATATCAGATGTCGTACTCGACACTGACTGTGCAGCTGAAGAATCACCATGATCGTTGTCTAATTCTTCTGTTGAAGCTTGATCTCGGTGGCCTTGTGGGTTGGGAATCGGTAGCGGTGCCGTGGGAGCAGTCAACTCTACCAATGGGTGGTTCCCGTTCGCACGCGGCGTAGGCATCGATAATTGATTCTCAGTTGCTGTGGCATCTTGCATCGGATAATCCAATGTGGATGTCGGTAGCTGCGGAGCGGATAAGATTGTTGCCGGATGCTGAACCGATGTCTGAGAATTCAGTATTGTAGCTGGAGTTTCTGCTGAAGAACGTATGTTCGGGTCTGCTGTATGGCCAGGTCCCAGGTTACGATGAGATGTGACAATCATTACTTCACCTTGCGGTGAGACTCGCACAGCGCGTTGCAACCTCTCTTTGGTTCCCCATGGATCAAGCCCATACATGAACATAATCTCCATGATAGATTGAGCTGAAGAATCTGCGCGTAACAAACGCCTAATCAGGCGCCGACGATTATCCCCTGCTGTCCGAATCGACGCAAACAGCCGAGTCCACGCTGGAATCGTAGCAGGTGTAATGCCGAATAGGCTTATGTCTTCCTCTGTTGGAACATCCTCTCTTGTCAGGTTGAGTTCGATACCGCGGCGTATGCTGTTCCACCATGACGCAATGGGATATGGACTATTATCGCGGGTGGGCCGTGTTTGCGAGTTTGGTCGTGACTGTCCGTCTTCGGGACGTCCAGCTCTCCCTTCCACCCAAGCTGTGATTCTTTCTTGGCGGTCCCGACCTGAAGGTGGCCGTCGCACGGAGCGCCCAGGCATTTGAGGCACGTCGACCGACATGTCCCGACTTGCGTCAGAAGGGTTTCCACGAGACGTCTCTTGTGCTGCTATTGCTGATGATGCCTGTTCTGCAGTACGTGGAAGGTACCCCTTTGAAGTCTCGCGAAGTGCTCGCTCCCTTTCCTTGTCTTCTGCCCTCCGGCTTGTGTATCCGGCTCTCCAATCGACAGACCCATCCTGGACGGGTGGTAGCACGCCGGCCGCGATTGCGCGCTCTACGGAGACTTGACTGCCGAGTGGTCCAGGGTATATCCATACTCCCTTTTGCTGTAACCATACCTCCATTATCTGGGCGACTACGTTCAGCGCTCCACTTTGAACAAGTCTCGTTCGTATGGTTTCTGATCCTCGGACGCCGATGTTTACGACACACTGGAAGGCCAGAGAGTGCTTGAGGGCAACTTGCTGTGCTTGAGTAAGAATACTGGAGGTAGGAGGCCCACGAAGTCCAAACCAATCGAAATTGGGTTCAGAACAGCGGTCCCTTGGGAGCGCGGATTCTTGCATGATCTCGAGCAAGCGCTCGAGGCCTCCGTCGTTGACCAATATATCACGGATTCGTGGAGAAGTCGAGGTGAGATAGGTAAGGTGCGTCAGGGAATTGAGAAGCGGAAGCATGGCGGAGGTGTCGAGGGCTGTGGCGGAGGGGTAGACGAAGGTGTCTCAGAACAACAGATAGAGGGAAATGAACGGGGATGCACTGACCTCTTCTGTCGTACAACGACGGAGATATACCTACACAGACCTTATTCTGCAGCGGATACGAGTAATTGGAATCCCTCATCTTGGCCAAGGGGATTATGCCGCAATGGTTTAGTTTGTGGTACACCCTGCAGCGTCGCTCACTGGAGCAGATACAGAGTGATCACAGACTTGGACAAGTGCCAGTTGGGGCAGCTTGATCTTGAAAGGGACAGGCATCAGTCATGCACCAGGCTACACAGGCTACACAGAACCCCTGACGGAGATGGGGCGCACCCGCTCATCGTCAGCACACGAGCCCTCCAGAGATCCAGATCCGACGCAGAGTTGCGTTTGGGGTCACTCATGAGGCATGTTTGCAGCGAATTATACGTTACAGAAAGCAGTGGGTGAGACGAGACCGTACAACCAGAAACACAAACACATCGCTACAGGCAGACGCGAGATTGAACACTAGAGGAACTTTGTAAACAGGCCCTGACTACGGTTGGCTCGCGGCTCTTTGTCTTGCCGCATATTCGCCAGGGACTGCAGCGACCTCATGACCTGCAAACAGACAAGCGGAATGAGAAATACAGCGGGAGAAGGGACCCGCAATTCGGACACGAGACATACCTGCTCCAATTTATCTTTACGATCCTGCAAATCCAGATGTCTCTTGACGACCGGGTTCTCACGTGCAAACTTGGCAATTTCGTTTCTCTGTAGCGATATAGGTGGAAGGATCACTGATGAGAGGCATGTGGTTCTGCAAGTTCAAGGCGACACTTACGTCCAGGTCGTACAATATCCTGGAATCTATTTCACGAGGGAACTAGATAGACGAACTAGTTCAGCAAGCTGCCCTTTGACATTGCGCTTTCCCGCATCTTACCTGATAGAAAAACTGTTCGAGGAGCTCGATGTTGATGAACATGGTCGACGTATACGCAAGCTTCTCCGCCACCACACTTAGAAATGCTTCGGGACAGAAAGCCTTCTGTTCCGGTCCCATCCGGCATCGTTTCGATTGAAGTGCCTTGTGTCGCGCTTTCAAGATGGCAAGACGATCTTGAAATAGCGCTGCTAGACGGCCTGAACACAGGCAATCCACAACTGCATTAGCGTTGTTCGATTGCTGAACAGGTAAGAAAGCACTCACCATCCGCTACTTGAGCAGGGCTGTATTTATAGCTATCGGGTAAAGGGCTCTCTTCCTCATTCTTCTCCACTACAGCTTCCGGCTCGCTTCCACCAAAGGAACCATATCTGCGCCTACTTCTCTCTCTCTCCCGGTTTTCGATGTCATGCACGAATGACACCAACGAAGACAGCTTTCTCGCGCCTCCAACCTTTTTCTTGATTTCCGCGAGCTTGCTCTCACAGCGGGAGATTTCAAGCGAGAACGCCTCCTCAGAATGTTGCCGTCCAATCTCCCATTCACGCTCGTCCACTTCCACTTCGTACTTGTACGGCTTGATGCAGTTCTCCACCTGGTCGGCCGTGACCCCGAGGCGCTCCCGTAATATCGCCCGTGAAAACTGAATGATACGATCCGCCACTTCGGGATGGAACGTGAAGGGTTCTCCGGTAGCAAGCGAATCGATCAGACCACGCAGACCTTCCGCTACAAGCTGGGTCGAATCTCTGCCAACGCCTGATTTGGTAAGCAAGGAACTAGCCGTGTCTAGCTTGTATTTCCAGTAATTATCGAGATCATCAGGGTTGAGTCGCTTGTCCTCTCCTAATCGAGCCAGTTCAGCCGCGCGCTGGTCCGCCCAATACAGCTGCTCCAGAATATCCATGACCTTGTCATCCAGCATTGCCTTGAGTTTGCTTCGTACTTGTGGCTTGGTGAACTGCGAGGTGTATTCCTTGAAGCGGACTTTGAGCGCGTCAACCGTCTCCGCCACGTACGCTTCAGGTGTGATACGTCGATCATTGTATTGGACCTTTGTTTTCGATTGCGAGGCTTAGGATTCAGGATCATCAACTACTCTCTGGAACAAATTCCACTCACTTTGAACTGGTAGCTCGCTTCCTCCAGTTCCAACTGAACTGCGTTGGTAATGCCGCTCAAGTTGGCTGACATACTGGTTTCCAGGACAGCCATGAGCCGCTTGCGCAAAGTGTCGGTTCCCACCATGACCTTGCCAGCCATATCATCCGCGGATGACATCAAAGATCTCGAAATTCTTTCCGGAGGGTAAAAGAATCTTGCGTTCTCCCCTCCGAAAAACTCCTTTTCCCGACGAAGTACTGCCCCGGTCAAGTTTGGCGATTCTCCCCCCTTTCTGATTCTACCACTTCCGAATCCCGTAGGCGCTTTGCACACCACGCCCACATAGCCCAGATGCAAGGGATACCTGTTGCCCTTTAATATGTTGGCGCCGATCTCCGGCGGCACTAGATCCATCTTCGTAATCACTCCAATGGTTCTACTGCCTAGAGGATCAACCCTCCGACTTGCCCGGAGCGCTGCAGAATTGGCAAGATCAACATCGGCGGCACAGACAGCTAGAATGATGTTGGGTTCCTGGATATACTTGTCGCATAGATTTGAAATCTTGTCCTTGAGCTCCTCTGGTTGGTCCATTGAGGATATCTGGATATAACCTGGTAAGTCCACCAAAGTCAAGTCTGGTACGTGGGGAGAGTGTATTTGTAGGTAAATCGGGTCAGAGGAGACGGCGATAGACGATGGCACTGCTTGATTGAGTTCGGTCAATGTGCGTTGAATCGCTGGAAAAGAGGTAACCTTCTGTGCGCCCAGGCCGGGGAAAACACCGTATTCCGCTGGACTGGTCGATCCGTCGTGAGGAGTATGTACGAGAGTCAACTCGATAGGGCGTCGTGTGACCATGTTGTCGCCCCTAAAATAATGGTCTGGTTAGTGCCAGAAGGGATAGGGATCTGGAAACCACTTACTTAGGTAGAAATTCATGTCCTACGATGGCCTCGAGCACGCTGCTCTTTCCACTGCTCTGACTTCCGATCACTACGATACTGGGTAGCTTAAGAGCGTCACTCTGATCAATGGAAAGTAAAACCTGCCGGATCTCGATAAGTTTCCTTGTAAGTTGCAGCAGTTCCGGGGGTCCTGATGCATCGTCATCATCTGTGTTCTGATCGCTCTGGTTGCTATTACTGCTCAAGATTGCAGACGTGAGAGAAGCCAAAGCGGCACCAGCGCCACCGTTAAGGAATGTCTTGTCGTCTTCGTCATCTGGCCGTTTTTGTCCACCATTACTACTGTTACTGTCGTTGGATGTCGGCTCCTTCCGCGGTGCCGACGACTGGTACGTATTTTCCTCTACTATAGGTTCCGGATTTCTGCTTGGTTTGACAGCTTCCCACCATTCGTTCAATCCACTAAGAAACTGGTTTCTTCCCTCTGTCACTTTTCCCGAAATATCATTTACACCTTCCCCTATCGATTTCCCTAGAGTAGATGCCTGATCAGCTGCAACTCCAGCAGCTCCCGAAAGAGTTGCAGAAATTGACGACAATGTGGTTGATGCCTGGTCGTAGCCGTCTGACAGAGTGTCAGATATACTAGAAAGCAAATCAGACGTGGCATTTCTGACACCTGAAGTTTTTGATTTTGATTGGATTGGATGATATTAGCTTTGTACAACGACCGTGATGAACTGATCTTGACGACCTACTTTCCAGCTTGTAATTTGCGTATCCTAAAGCACCTGCGCCGACTCCTGCTCCGTATAACGGTACCTTGAATGCTCTTGCTGCGAATCTCGGCAGACTTCCGAACGAAAGGGCTCGAATATGTACCTTTCTCACAGCAGCATTCTTCCTTATGGTAGCACTGGCGTTGGAGAGAAAGGCCCGATGATACGGGTACCCAGGTCTGCTTGCGAGATGCAGTGACCTCGCTGTGGCGTTGAGGGGATGAAGATTATGGCTCGGTTGGACAGCCGCTCTGCGGATAGCGCTCTGCAGACGAAGCATGACGACGTCTGTGCGGGATGAGCGACAACGAACGATGGCGATCAGGGTCGAGGGGCGACGTTCTTCATCTGCTGGTGCCGTTGCTAGATATGAACAGAGAGCGAATGCTGCTGAACGATGACGATATGGCGGGCGGAATCGATCGCCTTCCGATCACCTCCTACTTTACTAGCGACTTTACTTGACCTTGGCCACCACTCTACCGTGTCCACCCTTGCACACGACGACGTTCTACACCATGGCCTCCGTTGATCCCCACCGACTCGACGCTGAGGATCCTCTCAGATGGGCTCGAGGCGAATTCGAGATACCTCTACGCGCCGACAGTGGCGGCGAAGGTACGTAGAGAGCACATTGCGAGGAAGCCACAATCATGAATCAGTTTCTGCATCTTCTCAGGTCAAGGCGACGTCGTCTATCTTTGTGGTAATTCTCTGGGCCTCCTCCCGAAGAAAGCCCGTACACTGATGATTGAGGAGATTGATGTTTGGAGTAAGAGGTACGCTTTCTGATCCTAGCGAACTCAAGGCAGTTCCCGATCAAGTGCATTTTCTTACCCTCCGACCTTGAACCCGTAGAGCGGTGTGTGGTCATTTTGCGCACCCGCATAACCGACCGTGGAAGAACATCGATGAATGCGTTGTTCCAGGGCTCGCCAAAGTGGTTGGTAAGCATGCTTGGCTCTATCGTCTACCCATACATAACTTGCTTGACGCATGCATTTCGTCCTCGATAGGCGCCAAAGAATCAGAGATCGCTCACACATCCACTCTGACATCCAATATCCACTCCTTGTTCGTCTCTTTTTACCGTCCAACGAAGACTCGGTGGAGGATCTTGATCGAGAAGGGAGCGTTCCCGTCTGACTGGGCGAGTTTTACTCCTGCCTCTCTTGATCTCAAATATTGGGCTAAAGTAAATTACTTATTTTATAGTATGCGATCCACTCCCATCCGAAATTGCACGAAGATATCCTGTCGCCGGAACAGATCGATAACGCTGTCATCGCCCTAACTCCTCGTGACGGCGAAGAAATACTGCATACAGAAGATATTCTAGCTAGTATTCAGAAATACGGCGATGAAGTAAGATGTCTCGCCGAGATAAACAGGTTACAAGTTACCGTTGATTAAACTAACAATAAAATCCGACTTTGTAGATCGCCGTTGTCTGGCTTTCCGGAGTCCAGTACTACACGGGGCAATACTTTGATGTTCCTCCCATCTGCAACAAGTCGCATGAAGTGGTAAGTCTAAACAAAGCCGTGGTCAATGGAATCTTCCCCATCAGCTAAATGTGCACTACGCAGGGGGCCTACTTTGGATTGGATCTTGCACACGCGATCGGGAATGTTCCGCTCGAATTGTCGAATTGGGGCGTTGACTTTGCGGCATGGTGCACTTACAAGTATGTTCCCGTTCGATGACTTTTAACCAGTGATCGGCTTAGCTAAAGAATCCTGTACAGATACCTCAACTCTGGGCCGGGAGCGGTTGCCGGTTACTATATTAAAGATGGATTAGATGATGGTGGTCGAAGGTGTGCGCTGGCTTCCGTTTGCCCTGCGACTAGAACTAACGACCTTGCTGTGGCAGACTTGCCGGGTGGTGGGGACAGAACCGAGAGACCCGATTCCAAATGTCGCCAGTGTTTGATCCGATTCCTGGCGCTGCGGGATATCAGCACTCGAACCCGCCCGTATTTTCTTCGATCCCCTTGATCGCACACTTGGACATTCTCGCGCGTGCCGGCGGGATGGAGGCACTGCGGCAAAAATCACTCAAACTCACGGGGTACCTGTGGGAACTGCTCACCACCTCGAGCTTTTACGTCCCCGCTTCGGAAACGGAAACGGAAACCATTAACAAATCTAGCCAGATTGGATTCCGGATTTTAACCCCGTCATCCCCTTCTGCCAGAGGATGTCAGTTGAGCATAATGATCTTGCCCCAAGGGTCACATACAATGGAAAAGGTCTTTGATCACATGGTCAAGCGCGGAGTGGTAGGAGATGAAAGACGACCGGATGTGATCAGGTTGAGTCCCGTGCCGTTGTACAATCGGTATGTGGATGTACGCACGGCTGTCAAGGTGCTCGAAGAGTCGCTGCAGGCAGTAAAGGACGAACAAGCGATATGATCATAATGATGTACCGCTGTATACGCATGAACATTGGCATGGCAGTGTCTATCTACCTGGACTGCGGTGATGATGGTGACTTGGCGTCCACGGCCAAATGGCTGGTGGCCACCTTCCCGGCACCAAAGCAAAGCGCAGCCCAGTAGCCCAACTCTGGCGCGCGCGCACGCGTTCATGTGACGAGACAATCAAGGATAGAGATGTAAACAAACGAGTTGACGATTCCTATGTCCTGTTCCGGTTCCTCTAAACAGCTCGGACTGCGGCATGGCCACTCGTTAACAGGGACCCTCCACGCCACCGTACAATCCGCATACATGGACCGCAGAAGATCCACTCGGCTGTCGGGCGAGAACGCACCGAACGGCATCGCGCCTCCGGACATGCCTCTCGTCGGATCGTCGTCAAGTTCAGCCATGCACCTCGGCAGCCCCCAGAAAGGTGTCGCCGTGTCGTCAATAGGCTTGACGGACAGTGAAGTAGGAACTAGCGGAACGGCTACTGGGGAGTCAATGGCGGAACCGGCAAAGAAGAGACAGAAGACAGGAACAGCTTTAAACGTACGTCTGGTGTCCGGTGGTTGGTGTACAAGATGGCCTGTCGTGCTGATACTTACTGGTGACGCTGTGGTTATCTATAGGTCCTTAAAGCACCTATGCGTAAAGCCAAAGCTCGTAAGCGTAGCTTATGGGAGAACCCTTTTACGTAGAATAACTGAGCCTGAACATTATTTGTTTGCACACCAGCTGCTTTCAAACCTACCGCGCTGGCTACAGCTTCGCTTGGCGAACCTTCCGTTAATGGAGCAAACACTCAGGGTCATAATATTGGAGCCAAACCACCACCTCCACCGCCGTCGGAACGCCGACCTGCTCGACGTCGCTCGTCTGCCGAAGCGATGCTTAAGCGTCTCAACCCATCACCATCACCGACTCGCGCCCTGCGATCTACCAGACAACTTGCGGAGTCACATCAACCGCCAACGGAGTTAGGACGCAGTAAGGTTGGGCAAAGCATAGGGGGGAAGAAACCGAGCAAAGCAGGATCTGGATCTGCTGACGCGGACGGGCTGGATGGTAGGGGAACGTCGCTTCAGGCCGAACTAGGGAATGAAAGAGGAAGATGGAAAGATATGATCGTGCAGGGTGACCCCATGCCTGTGAAAAGCAATGGTAATCAGGTTGGTAGACTACGCTGAATTCGCAAGAAGTGCGGCCCGTTAAAGCTGAGTGTCCCTTGTTTTTCAGACGGAATCACAATTGCTGGATTTACTAGATTTTGGAGAACCAGAAGAGCCTCTAGCATCTGCACCAAAACCCTTAACTCCACCAAAACCAGCTGCAGCGACCTTGCCGTCAACATTATACCAGACGCCTAGCAGAAGATCGAGAAGATATACAGTAGCTCCCAATACTGGAGAGCTGGCAGCAGGAGGAGAGACCTCTGCAAATGAGAGCCTAATACCGCTTCCAATCGAGGACACGCCGATGATTCGGAGAAACCAGGAGATGCGGGAAAGAGCATCGAGAAGAAGGAGCAGTGCTGGGAACAGGGGAACCCGGATGAGCGAGAACTTGGGAAGAAGCGACATCAGTAAGTGTAGTTCCCTGCGTTCGAATCATGCCCGTATTTCGCAATGGTTCCTCGACTTGACGCACATTCATGCAATGTGTTCACGTAAACGTAGATATGCTGATGCGCGACCCGCCATGTGCTGAATCGCCATCTCGTCAAGGTGTACCTCATCCTGCAGTACCGAGCGAAAAATGGTACAAACACATCGGATCATCGTTTCCCGAGCCAGTCCGCGTGCGGCATCTACTGTTGTGGGGACTGAAAAAGGCCGCGTTGGAAGGGGAATCTGCCGAGCAGAATGTCGGAGCCAAAGAATCGGGGAAGACCAGTCGTTCGAAATCAAAGAGCAAGGGAAAAGAAACAGCCAAGCGGACATCCGAGGGAGATGAAATCGTAAAGGCCATTATGGATACGGTGACGGGCCAGATGGCGAGAGGAGAAATTGATACCAATATATTTCCATTGCCGGTACGTAGATTTTAGCATGTTACGTCTATGCAGGAGACTAGTCGCTTAAAGTTACCATGGTTACGCTATACAGGGAGAGTTGAAGGAGACACCAGGCGCTTTGAGGGCGCATCCAAGAAACATGGCAAATCGAGAATATCAGGCCGCAACAACAGATTTTATCAACAGGTAAGCCTTGTTTCGCATTCTTTCCAGTATTTTGGTTAATTAATGTGCGGGTCTGATCAAACCTTCGACATCAATTTCAGACAAAAAGCGGAGAGCGCCCAATGGTCATCAATTATCAATGAAGCTAACGCAAGGCGTAATGATTGGTTATCTCGCTACCAGGAGCGTGTTCAAGAATCCGAGCAAGAGCGCCCGCGTTACGAGCTTCCTGATGAATTACCGAGTCGAATACCTCAATTGCATGACTGGTCAGCGCTGGTACACGAGGTCCTCGAAGATGACACCGAGTTGATGCAGTTGGACGCCGAGGATATTGAGAATAAGGTAGGCGGACTTGTCGCGTTCTGCGCTGCGAAAGAGCTAATCTGCTCTATGTTTCCTCTTAGATCGATGTCATACATCAAAATACATACGCCGCCACACATTTCTCTGCTCAAGCCACGCGATTTCTGGACGGAATCTTTGCCGCTTTCACGCAAGACCTTCGCAATCAGGATCAGATCGAGCTTGGAACTATCGGAGATCTGGCGACTACAGACTCTAAAACACCAGCGAACGTATTCGCTTCCACCTCCGCATCTGCCAAACCACGCAGGGATCCTCTGGACTTGCTACGCGCACTTGCGGCTGCCGAGGCAACACATCAATCCGAGGAAACACTTTCAGCGGCAAGTGCGCTTCCTATAGTACCGTCCGCGATCAGCATGCGTGCGGGTACTAGTGTAGGAAACCTCACGTCTGTGTTGATGACCCCTCGTCGGCAGGCCGTAATGACGCCAAGAAGAGCTCCTGCCATGGGAACGACCCCGAGGCGTTTACCCATGTTGAGTTCCGCGGCGAAGGGAGCATCGACAACATCCGTGTCTCCTGCAAGACGGAATTGAGGGGTCTTAAAACGCGATGTCGGTTGTATTGGGTGATATCCTGAGCGCTTCCGTTAAGTCACTATACCCACGAGCGAAACCTCAGGATCTTTTTGATTTCGTCGTCTATTTTTGTTAGTTTACATAATTGTTGAATGAAAAGCTGAGAATGTATACCTCGTGTAGAACGAGAAGAGCGAACAATGATAATACCTTGATAACCTGACCTCCACTCGCCCACACAGAGGGTTTACGACAATGACCGGTTCTCGAAACGACAGAATAATCATCTTTTTATTATATGTGGGAACCAAAGTAGCTGAAAACAAACTAGGTTTCTCGGCTCATCTGTCTATCGACTAAATCTCTGACACCATTACTCTCCCAGTCACTCCAGGTGACGCTACCCATCCAGCTACTTCTAGAGCCAGTGAATCCCCCATCGCCTTTTCTACCTTGTTCATCGCCTGAAGCAACAATCCGCTGCATCCGAATGATACCTTCGGGCGAGAACCCCATCCGCTGTGCAGCACGGGCAGACGGCTTGTTGAGGTGGTGACATTGCCACTGACATCGCCGTAAGCCTAACGCACGTTGTGGCTGGGAGATTGGACTAACGACAAAAGGTGAAAGAAGCGGTTCAACCTCTTCCATTGAGCTTCCGGCTCTGAGGGATGGAACACGCGATGAGGGAATTTGGACATAGGGATGATCCAGAGCGTAATGCAAGAGAAGACCGATCGCATGTGAGCTAACATGAGTTCGCTGGGCATGTCTCAGTATAAGGATATGTCCTATGAGAGATAGTAAAGATAAGGGGGAATGGTCGTGTATAGCAGCGCTCAGAATACAAAATTTACGCACCAATCTCTGTTGTCAGGGAATCCCTATCCGTATTCAACAGTCCCATTACTCCGGCAAAGGTTTCCATTGGAGGATGCCAGTCCGGGAGTTGTACATTGCCGGGTATAGCAGGCTGCGCCGATGTCTTCCCAGACGTGTCGAAAACCGAGAAGAGAACTGAGCCCTATCGGAGAGAAGTTTAAGCTCGACATCCTCCGAACGAAATCATTGTATCGCAATGAATGAGCGACATACCGGCATCCCCCGTAAGTTTTTCTCGTAGCACTCAAGTAGCTCCTCATATCCATGGGCGGGATTCGGGCTATAAGGCATCCATTTGACGAGGTCTTCATCATTCCGGAGGTGGTGGGCGTAATGAGGCGCATGCCAGGCAGGGAGGAATGGAATCAGAGTGACCTTTGAGGATGCCAGAATCGGGACGGGACCTCCGTTAAAGTTCAGGTCGTATTCCTCAGGAAGGGTGTCGGCATGAGTGGGTACTCTGGACGTGGATTTTGGCGGAGGCTGGTAGGCGTTGCGAAAGGTGAAAGACTCCATCGTCGGCATGCTAGTATGTTTCCCCTAGCTACCGCTGTTTAACAGAAGTAGATTCTAGCAGCGAATAGCTAATGTGGAAATTGAATCAGCGTGCGAATCGACGTTCTGGTGAATGGTTTGCCGAGTCATCCTGGCGATGCGGTTGACTCAGCGCAGCGACAAAAATACACACATAAGCCGCATGATCCCGTTTTCTAGATTGGCAGATTTATATGTTACAGTGTTTCCTATGTCACGACATCTGCACTCGATGTTCTCGAAATTGGCACGTCCGTTGAATATTCTGACCAACCCCAGGCCCCAGGCGGACATAAGCACAAGGCATGAGCCAAAGGGCCCTTGCAAGGGTTGTCACCACTTCCATCTACCGGCTCATCTATCGCTGTACCGTCGCTCTTCTGCGATTTTCCCACGATGGGAACTACCCGGCAGACGGCATGGGGCCCTAAGACGCCAATCACAAATCCGCAATTCACAAGACTGTACTGAAACACTAGCCATGTCGAACGGGATCGTATTCTTCAACGAGTTTCTTACGTTCCTTGTTCCTGCGTTCCTTGCTTGCAACTATATCTGAGACTGAGAAGCTATCTGAGGACAATATATCAGCTGGCAGTCCGACAATCAATATGTCTGTATTGCCTTGAGAAGCTCTTGAAGGTTGAGGGTGCTGCTTTTGCGGGGCCCGCTCACTGAGCTTTTATTGAGCTTCCTATCGGTAGCAAAGGAAGAGAATTCTTGCAGTACACGATTGAGTCCAGGAAGTACAATACTAGCTGCTACAGCTGCTGTTACAGGTAGCTACAAATCGCCCGTGATCGAAACCGCACTTTCCGAAGCTCTTTCCAGTTCCCAGCTATCCATACCACCGCACAGCTTACCGCGCCAACTTCATTAGCTCTTTCGCTGCGCGAAGGTACGCCTAGCTAGCTACCTAGCTTAGCTCTTAGCTGGTAACCAGCTTGATAACCTTTCATCTTTCATCTATGGAAATTTCAGCTCGTAATAAGCTCCAATGACAAAAGAAAGTCTATTGTGTACCTGCTTGACTAGGGAGTCGTATACAGTTGCAGAATGATAGCTATAATGGTGTCATACTGCTGTCGCTCCTTACCTGTTCTGTCACCCCTGATCAGCTCTCTGCTTCTGATCGTCCAGCTTCCAGGGGTCAGGGGTTAGGGGGGAACGCTGGGGAAAGGACAGAAAGCGCCTTGCAAATTCCTACACCCTGGTGCCGTGATCAGCAATAATCCAGCAGAACGACGCGCTGTACCTCCTCCACATGTCCCTCCCGCGCCTTTGTGTTATCAGCGCGATGCGCTAGTCGGGGCCGGATATCGTTATCTAGAACTTCCCCGCATCCCCGCAGCAGCGCACTGGGCACGAAGCACGCAACCAAGTGAAACGTGATCTTTGATAATTCATGCTTTGCTTCCTCACCGGCCGCGGCGCATACCAGCTGTACTCATCCTCGTGTCTGCGCCGCTAAATTATTATCATATCCATGTCCCTGCCGAGGCTGACTGATGGCTACGGATCTCGCTTTGAATGCCAGCAACAGCACCACCTTCATCGCCTCCCAGCACGCAGCCTCCCTCGACGTGCAATCAGCTCGTGTAAACGAATTCAACACCGAGAGGTCCTCCAGGGCGTTCGGAGCGCCTTAGATGTTGCTTGGGACTGCTGGGCCCTTCCTTTGCTTGTCGAAAACCTCTTGAAGCCTGTGAATTCCCTCTTCCACAGCCCTTGTCTACCATTCGAGTCCCAACAACGTCTACCTGGGCCATAGGAGTCGAAAGGTCCATATCAGTATCCAAAGGACCACAACCCAAGCCTCTCCTACCTGTCCGAGATCATGGCGTATCCCCTCTATCGTCCCCAAAGAACCTCATTCTCCGATCATTCAGTCCTCGGACTCCAAGAACACAACACACCCAGCCTTACGGGCCGAAAACGATCAAACCAAGCAGCAGAATTGAGCGACGTCTCCGTCGATGATGATGCAAACGACGACGAGGTGCAACAAGTCGGGATCATGAAGAAGCCCGTTTGGGAAAAGGCCATTGAGGGGGACGACGACAGACAGAGCAGAAAGCTTTCCTGTTCGGGACGGAGAAGGTCTTCTGCCAAAGGTGCAAGAAAGGAGGGTGAAAGCCATACAGTCTCATCATCTACGCAGAAAGGACCTATAATAGCGGAATCGGAAGCTGAAGCCAATCCCTATGTCTCGCAACGAGAGGAGCGAACAGACGAAGCACAACAGGACCCAACACCAACATTACATGCTTCAGAAATGCCGAACTCGGCTGGAGATTCTTCATCCTCTCATCTAGAGACAAGCTCAAGCGACATAACTGTTCATCTATCAGCAAATACACAGGGGGAAGAAGAAATGACAACACCTTCTGTCTGTGGAACGTTCGATGAGGAAAAGGATCCGTTAGACAGAGAAACAAAATGCTTGAGTACGGAAAAGGTATGGGGTATGCCGGATTGGGCTGCAGAGCTGGACGAAGTAGTGCCCGGTGTCAAAGTGATGTCAATCCAAGATGTAGGTCTTATCCGAAGTGTAACTCTTCTCGTCAAGTTCCTCAACTGTATGACGTATTCCTCGTTCTCACATAAGAGCTAACGGTTGATTCTACCTTTATCTGATGCCTGAATACGGCTATAACAGGCCATGAAGGTATTGCTTGATTATCATCAAATAGACACTCCAACATCTGTTCTTTTCCCTTGGCTGCATGGAATCGGTGATGGCCCTCTCGGTGCCAATGGACCTTTGGAGCAATTCTTCGGGTAAGCTCCTCCTCAATCTCACTCTTGCCGACAAGTCATTCAAACCCTCTCATCCTTGCAGCAACCCACCTCTTACGCCTCCGAGATATCGAGGCTTGTGTGTGTTGAAAGCTCCCGATGCACCAGTGACTCCTTACAAAGATCAACGCCAGTCGTCTGAAAGCATGAAGCCTTTACGTTCTTCAAGTTCAGCTTCGCAATCCTCCAACGTTCTTTCCGATAGTTCGTGCAACCAGCGTTCAGCATCGATTGATATCGGATCGCCAGAGTCTCCTGCTTCTTACATCCCTCGAGACCGTGCCGCATCCACCTCGACTTACTTGTCCACGATGTCATCTGCCACATGGGCAAGCACTGATTCGTCCAGTCCATCGCTCTATTCTCTTAGTAGCTCGCCTCAAAGCGTCACCACCATCGGTACAGATTGTGAGGGAAAGTTTGTCGATGCATCAATGAGGAACGGTGCTGTTTCCGTGAGCAGCATGAGCCTCACAGACGATATTGATCAACATGAAGGGAATGCAGTTGGTCAACCAATAGAGGTTGCAATGCATCCTACCTGTTCCAAAAGGATGTTGGGCGTTGAGACTGGAAACAGGGATGCTTCTCCGTCCGGAAACGGGAACACAATCGATTCAGCTCGAGCACAGACAGCCTCCAACGACATTGATATGGACAGGGACATGGAAATGGAAGCTGAATGTCATATCCCACTGTCCGTGTCGCACGATAGCGTCTCACTTGCCGGAACACAGACACCACAAACGTCACCTCCTCCCACACCCCAGGCATCACTCTCCGCACATCCTACGGAGGAAAACTCGATTCTTAGAACAGCATCGGGTAAAGGTAGAATGAGGTCAGCGTCGCCCACTCCCGTCAATAATGCTTCACCAATTGGCCGACCCGAGACTCTCACTCATGCCAGTTCCGATAGACATGCGCCTTCCGGCCGCGAAGAATCCAAGAGTGACAATGTTGATCAGACACTTGCTGTTCAAGATCCAAGTCAGATACAGGATGAACAGTCGGCTGAAGATCGCCCCTCGACATGTCAGAATCGATGCATGCTAGTAAATGCTATCAAAACTGAAGATATCCTGGATCTCGACGTCAGTGCTGCTGAAGGGATCTTCAAGAAGCCTGATCTAGGCGGAGAAGTTTCTCTGAGAAACTTGAGAATTCAGGAGATAAAGTATGGATCGATTGCGGATCTACTGATTTATTCGGAAGAAGGCCTTTCCAACGAAGATGCCCAGGACCTCCGTAACCCGTTGATACGGACTGCTTTCAGGTTAGTAAACTGTTCTCGTGACATCCTCACTGCCTTTCTAAAGATAGCGATGTTACAGCATTGCCCGGGCTCAAGCCAAACTTTACCAAGAACGACTGGCATCCTTCTACTCGGATCTCAAAGTCCCTCCGGTTTCGCCTTATTCACAACCCTGCGACGATTTCCAGGCTTCCGATGATTCGTCTGCATATGGACATGCTTCTTCCTTGAATGATAGCGCCAACGTCCCAATGGTCCAAGACTTGCCGGACGAACTTGAAGGTCAGGCATATTCTACCGATGATCTTCTGCTACAACTACGCGACAGGGAACAATGGCAGAATGACCACCTTCGGGAAAGGCCCATCATGTATAATGTAGTGGTAATCAAAGGTATGTTGTTCCGCAGACAGATAAAACCTTCCACTGTCGGTATTCACATAATCGTTTATGATTTAGAACCATTTGCCGAAATCCAACGATTGTTTCCAGAGCTGGTCGGGACTGATGCCAATGGAGTTAATCAACCTCCGAGAGACTTGTGGCTCAAAGAAGCCGAAGAATCGATCAGATTGGCAGGCGCTAGCGAGTTGGGAGAGAACGTCTGGGTATGTTGACGACATGGCTAGGACTTTCGAAAAGATTCGATTAGCGTTACTGACCTTCGCTGGAGGACAGCTCGGAAATGGCTGGGATGACCCTTTCAGGTACCCCGGCAGAATAAGGAATCCTCTCGGTGTGGATTTGGTAATAGAGGTTCGTATTCGATCATAAGAGAAATCACTGAGAAGTGCACTAACCTCAAGCACTATAGGCACATGACCTTGCCGACATACCAACCGAGACTACGTCACAAACTCTGAAGCAAGTACTCACGAAGCGCTTGAGACCGAAGCGGTCACTACGTCGCCCCATCGCATCGTCTCGCCCGCAAAACCTTTCTCCCGATGATGAACCGATCTATCTAGAAGTCGCTTCGTCCAGTAGGGCTCGCCAATGTATGCAAAGCTCGCATGAAGTACTGGCCAATAGGTTGATCGTTCTGGCGGACGTTATCTGCGCAATCTCGAATCCGCGTGACGTCAAGGCGAATCCTGTCAAAGTTTTGGTTTTCTGCGACGACGGATACGTAGGTGATCAAAGACCTCCTGATACGCGCATTTCGAACTGACGAGAATCCTCCCAGACTGAGTCTAGCATCTTCGCCTTAACATTTCTCATGGTTTCGCAAAAATTGTCGTTGAGAGAGGCCTACCTGCATCTTCAGCTAGTGTGCAAAAGATCCTTTTTCGTTTATCAATTCGACGTACCGTTCTTGTCCGTGATTGAGCGCAAACTCGCTGCTCGCAGCATCGCTATAAAACACTGCAACACCGTTGGACCGTCTTCTCCTCTTTCGAAGTGGAAAACCTTCGGGCTCAGCGCCAGCAAGAATCTTAATGTTGAGAAAAAGCTCGATGACCGTCATTTCGAAGCCTCATCGACGAAAACCGGCAATTCGTGGATCAACCACGAAAAATTTGATGGTAGCTTGCCTTCTCGAATTCTTCCTCATGTTTACCTTGGAAACATGTTAGTAACTATCCCTATATGGATCAACTGACTAAAGCTGACGACCAGTCCTCTCTAGTGCTCATGCAATGAACAGTGAGATGCTGAAAGATTTAGGCATAACCCATGTGGTATCAGTCGGAGAGACGCTGAGCGAAGAAGGGCCCATCGTACAAGGCCATTATATTAGCGTCTCAGGCTTATCTGGTCATGTAGGAGAAGTCAAAGACAGTCTTGAGGATACCCCGATCAAAGTGTAAGTGAACAAGTCTATCACCCTGTGCTAGTATTAACAGCGCACCATCTGATTCTAGGCTGGAGATTCAGGATGTGAAGGATGACGGAAACGATCCTTTGCGACCGAAAATCGCCCATGCTTGCGACTTCATTCATCAAGCTGGAAAGATGGGAGGCAAAACCCTCATTCACTGTGTGAGTTGAGCTCAGTTTCCAGTATGTGACTTCTACTGACTCGCGTCTGTCATAGCGAGTGGGGGTTTCTCGAAGTGCAACTATCGTTGTAAGTCCATGTTGATCTTTTCAGAGGTTGGCTTTTCCGCTGACATTCCAAATATGGTCTTCTAGGTTGCTTATTTGATGCAGTACGAGAACAAGAGCTTATTGGACGCTTATCTAATGACTCGATGTCGGAGATTGAATGGTGAATGATCCCACTCTTTGGAATCATACGACTACAACGCAACTAATCGAGATTTTGCCTGCATCAGTCCTAATTCAGCCAAATCTCAGGTTTCTCCATGAATTGTTAGGCTGGGCAATCGAGACCAAATCAATCTCTTCCGCCACGCACCCAGTTACCATCGCCGAAATCGTTCAGCGCTACTCTTGGCCAAGCTTATGCCGTGATCTCGTAAGTTGCTTATAGGGATATTGCTCCGACGATATTACAGCTAAAGATTCCCATGCTGTAGTGGATCATGAACAAGAAGTATCTTGTACCTGGAGACGCCTGATTATCCTCTTTGTCCGGCAACTAAACTGAATCTCGCGATTCCACCCTACGTATGACATTCCAAAAACTGACCATCATTTCCGTTGTATGATCTCGATCTGCCGCCATTCTATGCCGGCCTGTAACACTTATTTCTCTGATTGACAAACACGTTCGCCATCAGCCTCCTTAAATAGTTGTAAATAACATGAATCGACAAACGACAAGATTGACTGTTGTACCATTGAATCCATGTTCCGATAGAATGAAAATCACTTGTTATCAATGTGGAAAAAACTCTTGCTCCTGGTTTGCGAAAGGTTATCTGACGATCGACAATGGGTGACGATCAGAATAGGTATCCAGACTGGACAACATTCTGGAATGCAACCAGACGTACAAGTCCAGATCTGCTTCTAAGGATAGGAACAACGTCGGTCTCAAACGTGCTAAATGAAGTGCTGGAATCCAGCATTATTGCACTATCACCGTAATACAACGATCTTTACCTGTCCTCCAATCCCTCGTCGCCACTCCTAGCTTCAGTCTCATCGCCACTCAAAGCCGACCATCCACTTTGTTCCGACGTAGAACGGAGGATTTTCGCTCCTCGCTTCCTCAGGAAGTCTACGACTTCACGACCATCCCGGGTGCCCATGGGAACTCGATCAACAGCATCCTTGCCCTCATCCGCAGGGGATTGGTCCTCCACTCGCGCTGCCTCTGCACCATAAGGCGCGGCTTCCACAAGCCAAGGCCGAGCGTTGATTCGGTAATCACCCTCTTCCAACTCCGCTAGAAAGGCTTCCAAAGCTCGGGCAGCGGCAACTCGAGTCCGCAATACATGTCTGATAAATCGTCGAGTCGGGACTCTCTTCCTTCGTGCGGTCTTTGCGGCGTCGTCTTTGAGTTCTTCGTCGGTACCTCGTTTCTTCCAAGCGTAGGCATCCTTGGTCGCGCCTTCAGGCGCGGATGAGGACGGAAGCAACGAGGCGAGTTTCGCGAGCGATATTTCTCGGCGTTTCGGCGCCCAGACACCGACGATGACCCGCCAAGTAGCGACGAGCCGCTTGAAGCTGTGTGAGATAAAGAAGGTCAATGTCACGGCAATACCTATGTATGGCAGATAACGCGTACTGTGTATAGTTCTCGTCGACGAGGCTTTTATGAGACACATTGAACCCATACACCAAAACTGCTGCGATGAGGGCACCGACCGATGTGAAGCCCAGCAGGATCCAGAGTACGAGAAAGAAGAGCGGATAGACAGCCAAGGTGAAGACAAGACCAAAGGCCACTTTCATTTGCGCTTGTGTCTCCATTTCTTCCTTGACGATATTCGCTCCCATTCGAGCCATCATATATATAGGTAGGTGAATAATCATCGGAACCAGGAAGAACGGCAATCGAACAGCGCATGAAATGGTGTCTTTGATCAATAAGGTCAAAGTCGAAAATCGAGTTGGAAGATGAGTAGAACTTGTGGGCTCCAAAGATTCGGGAAGCGGCAGGTCGGCCAGCTCTTGGTTGGTCAGCTTTGCGGTGACGAGAAGACGATTGTACTTGTTGAGAAGGTCCTTGACTTCTTGCAGTTGTTTGATGGATGTTGGCGGAGAAAACATGTCCACCAGGCTATGAACGAAAGTTAACAGGGTTAAACAAGAATTGAAGGAAAATCGTCGAAGCACACGGGGTGAGGGGGGGGGGACACTCACGTCTGCTGCACCCTGACCACCTCTTCAGGTGCTAGTTTACTCTCTCGTTCCCACAAAAGTTCCTTGGCCATCTTCGCAGCAATGAGCGATTCCCTTTGTATTCAAGTTCGGTTGGTTCTGGTCTCTTTTTCACGATTGCATAGGTGCAGGGTAATATGACTTACCAATCAGGTGCGTTCACGGTTAGTTTCATCATTTCTAACTCAAGCGTCTTCGTGAGCCTCTTGACAGCGAGTTTGTTGGCACCTTCGTCTTCGGAAAGGAATTCTTCTTCAAATGCGTCTGTCGTAATCGGGACTCCATATCTATAATGCAGCTGATAGTCAGAGGTAATCCCGGTGACTCGATGATGCGCAGAAGGCACTCACTCAACAACAATAGAGCTTCTGTACTTTGCTTTGTCCAGATATGTGATCCCAACGGGAATGATAACCGCTTTCTTCCCTTTTCTGACGGTTCCGTCGGCCGCTCCATTTAAGAATTTAACGTACTCTAAAGCCGCCCAGGCAACACCGTCTTTGAACGGTAACATGTGAGGGGAGGTGTGTGATGTCCCCTCTGGGAAGACGCCAATGGATTCCCCCTGTGCCATCGCTACACCACATGGGAAACACCCACATGAGCTGAGTTGAGAGCTCTTCACAGGTCGGAAAAAGGGAGACTCACCTTCGAATGTCCCCTTGAACAAACTTTGGTTATTCTTGTTCCGCCTGTCGACGGGGATGTTTCCGGCATTCTTGAGGATAGCGCCTGCCAGGGGATTGGCAAAAAGCGAGTCTTTGACCTGCAGGAAGTCGAGGACGAGGGTTCAGCAATGGTTCCGCGATGAAAATCGCACAACTTTCGTCGTACCCAATAATGCAGCGGGATCTTGTGCGGCATGGTATTGCTCAACACCGCAGGCTATGGTTCCCCAAACATACGCAGCATTAGTTTCGCCGAGAACATATGAATTGACTCTCATAACTTACATCAATGGCCATGTTTGCGTGGCTACATGCTACCAAGAACGGCCCTTCTTCCGGTACATTCTCGCTTCCTAACACGATAATCTCCTTGAAAAAGCTGGACAAAGCCGTTTCGGCAAGGCTTCGAATCGGGAAATGGCTCGCTCCGAATGGCATGGTGGATCCGATGGTGTATCAGCAGTGTTGAGAGCTGTTCAACTGTCCACAGTCGGCGAAGATCATCAAGCAGGGGCGGACAGAAATGGATTGTCAGTTAAACAAAGTGGAGCCTCCCCCCGGTTGAACGGACCTTGGTTGCTGCCGGCCAGAAGCGGTATTCGCATCCGCGCACCTTCCTTTGTTAATCAAGGCAACTATCAAGGCTACCAGCACAGCTCTACAACTAACTCTACCTCTACCAGCTGTTGAGGTGGGTAACTGCTGTGCTACCCAGATCGCAGGACTAGATGGACGATCTGCAATTCGTCAAGCCATGGAGCCATCGAACAGCTGGTTCAGAGGAGGTTTGTGGAATTTTGCCTATCCTGCAAGCTGATGCGCAAGACGCCGATTATATGGCTGATCAGAGGAGCTGTTAAATAAGAAATAATGGTAGCAGTCCCGCCAATCGGTTCGTCTTTTATAGAGCTGTCAAATGTGGATGAAGCAACCTGCTTGACTCCTGGTGTGTTCAAGTCCGCTGGCAGCTGTGTTATAGATTGACTTGACTGCGAGAAACCCGGCGCTGGTCCGGAATGATGACCTGACCTGATAACAGTTGAGACTTCGGATCTTGGGCGCCCTGCCTTGCATTACCACCTTGGAGACCACTTCCTTTTCGAACAACGATCTCCAGGTTTCCATCTTCGCCCCAATCTGGCGATAAGATTACCCAAGCTCGTAAGTTATTGTCCCTACCTCCTTCCCGCAAGCAGCGGAAGCAGCTCTGCGAGTCAACTTTCGAGGATGTTATAGTTGAAACGGGTTCCCAAGGCAGATCTTATAAGTGCCGCTATCACATGAACGTCAGCACACGGCGATGTCTCATAGCATCTGTTGTTACACCTATTGGTATACAGATGATGGTCAACGATGTTCATAGAAACCTATCTGTTAACTCTGTTGTTGATATAGATCCACCAGAAACAATGCCAGGTTCTCAGTCGCAAGCCTTCAGAACTCAGTAAACAGCATGCCAACTGCATGATAGCAATTCAGACCAACTCGGGAAGTGCTTGTTCAGATTGCGTCGGTACTCCCATGGCTCAGGCTCCAGTCTCTCTTTCGTGGACTATCAAAAGGTATTTACAAGGAAGCAAGATGTCTCAAGCTGCGTCGATTTGATTCGAAAAGAGCGACCAAAGACCCGATGTGAGTTGTACACGCACTCTGCCTGTTCACTTGGAGCTTCTTTCTGATCGGCATTCAGCATCTCAAGACCGTCCTCGAATTATTGTCGATCTTCTGGAGCAGAACAAGCACCTCGAGTCCCCACGAGGTCCTTGGCCCGATTCGAGGAGTGACGCTGCGACTGCCTTCAGCGCGACCCGTCACAGGCACGATATCATTACTGCCGAGATGATAGAGTTCTTCCAAGCTAACATGTTCAAGGCAGGAACTATTGGAGTGTTTGCATAATTTCGCGTTGCTAGTCCCAAGAAGAGAGTAGACACGGGAACAGGATCTGCTACGAGTGCCCTTGGCGAAACAAAATAGCTATATTTCGCCATTCGACGCAGAATGGAAAGGCTTCAGGAGGATTAGGAGTTGTACGGAAGTAGTAGCATTCAGGACGAGAGCAGCGTTCTTGTTTCTGATATAAGATGCGGCTGGTCAGGGAGGTCGGCATAGACGACTGGGAGGTTCGATCCGCTGGCCAAATTCTCTGCCACTATACCCATCTTAATTCCCCATCCAATAGCTCGTTCAAGAGCGCGAACACAGTAGGGGTTACCCAATCCCCGTTCCAGAATACGGATTGTTTGACGGATCAGCGGGTTTAGTGCGTTGTCCTCAGAGTACTCTCTTCGTCTATGGGAGTACAAATACTAGGAACGTTTTCATATACTCTTCGACGACTAGACAGCTACAAGATATTGGAAACCATCGAAGACTGCCACAACATTACTGATTGAAAACTGGGTGGAACACTCTCACTGCCATTGAGCACCGCAACGCAACGCATCGCAACGCAACGGAGATACTATCAATATGACTTTCTTTAATGATTTTGACATCCGTTATATTCACCAAGAAATGAATGGAGAACTGCTGCGCATGACCTCGTGCGCCAAGAGACTAAACGGAATGCTTAGTGCTTGCAACAAGATCGTCCAGCGGGAACGTAGAAATTTCGCCCTTGCACAACTCTGATCAGGAATATCAAGGAGAACAACGGTGATGAGTAACATTCAATACCCAATATTCATCCATAATGCGGTCGCAAGGGTCTCGACGGGCAGGTTCCAATGCTGGCTAAGGATATGATGTTGATCTCTATTAGAACATACGACCGTACTCAAATTGGTCGTCATCTCGTAGATTAGCTTGCCGTCGTCGACGGTGTCGATCATGTCCCAGATGATGAGCACAATGGTTCAAGACAGGGACCAAGCCGATCCTGTTACCGCGGTACAGCTACAGTCTACAGCAACGAAATTGCTGCTGTGAAGCGCATTTGAAAGCACTTGTAAAGCTGACAGCCCTGATGATCAATAGGGAAGAAGGAACGTTGTGTTCGAGACCCAGATCTCCACTGGCCTCATCCCATGCGTGCGCATAGCTCACACTTGTCGACTTGCGTTGCATCCCAGAAAAGTCGCAAGGAGGGCGAGGTGTGAATTGGAAGTTCGCAACTTAGTGTGAAGGAAAGCCGCGTGGTCCGATCAACGCAATATGAATGACGCGCAATGTTAGGGGCGAGCTGGCTCGATGCTAAGTCCACAATCGGTAGGTCATTGGTCGGTTCGGGATTGTACGTATCTTCTGCTTTCGCTCATTTTGGAATTAATTGATCCATAAGTGGAAAATCTTCAAGGGTGAAAGCCAAAAGACTTCTATCGGCGGCTCGGCCTTGAATACTATCACTGGCATCGAGCGCCATTGCGCTATTGTCCATGTCAAGAAGGAAGCTGGATAGATTTGTATACGACATTTCATGTACAAGTTGTATCTAGCGATTAAACCTATAAGTTTAATATGTTAGCCACGACTTGACCTCGTAACGACATGTGGCAGTGAGGAAATACCTTGTCTCTCTTCCGCATCAGTGGTACTAGTCCTGAATGATCGCATGCTTTACCCAGAAACTCATGCTACATGAGAACGTGCGGATCAGCCACTGAATCTACCTGCATCAACATCGATGTCGAAACTTACCGTCAACAGCTCGGTCGTGGAAGCTCGGCTCTTAACATCCACACAAAGGCAAACTGACAAAAAATGCTTCAACTCCACACTGAGCTTTTCAGGTCTTTTGAGGGTTGGCGTTCCATTGGTGGCAATCAGATAAAGCGCTTTCAATGGCTCTTCATCCAAATACGGCGGTTCGTTTTCAATCATTTCGATCGCCATGATGCCTAATGACCACACGTCAACTTTTGCACCGTATTCCTTCTGCTTGACAACTTCGGGAGCCATCCAGTAAGGAGTGCCGACCATGGTAGCTCTTTTTGACTTTTGGTCAGTCAGTTTCGCGCAGAAACCGAAATCAGCTGCAAAGCGAAGATGTGAGATCAGCTATTACTATATAATTGAGGGGATGATGCATACTGATTTTCACTTCGCCCTGAGCATTTAACAGGACGTTGTCGCTCTTGATATCTCGATGGATGATGGAATGATCATGCAGATGACGCAATCCTCGACAAGTCTATGACGCGCAGAGATGTTAAGTGTTGTAACGGCTCATCCCGCTGAATAGCACATACCTCGAGACAAATAGCCGCGATCTGGTCCTCCTCCATCTTATTTGCCTCGATGACGTCCGTCAAAGCTCCCCCTTCCATGTACTCCATGACTACCCATAAATCAGAATTCCTAATCAAGAATGCTTCAAGGAAATTGACGATATTCGGATGCCTTGATTCTTTCATAACCAGGATTTCATTGACGATCAATTCTTTTCGCGGCTGTTGTGACAGGTCCATCTGTTTGATGGCTACTCGTTGACCGGTCGTCAGAGTCTTGGCTACATAGACGGAGCCGGATGCACTGAGAAACAAGACCCGGAAATGTTAGCTTCGTCGTCGATTGAGACACCGAACGAGACATAAAACACGTACCCCTGCCCAACCTTCTTGATCTTTGCATACAATGTTGATGGATCTGCGTTACTGACAGCTGATCTCAATTTTTCCATGATTTGCGGTTCGCTCATGGTACTTATGCGCTTTTCCGCTGCTTTCGAGGGTTTCACATCATTGATTAATGCCGCGCCGGAAGACGGAGCGGGTGGCGGTCCCTGCGCCGTTTTCTTCTGTGGTTGCAACGGGCGAGTTGAGGTTGACGTGGCTGCTCCGTTAACCGCCTCCAACGGCATTTTACCAGCACTAGCTGCTGGTGCTGGGGTCGCTGGTGAGCTTTTTGATGTCGGAAGTATAGGCCGCTGATTTACTTCCCCTTTCAAGTCCTGTGTTTCTTTGGATGGCGCATATCTGGGCTCAGGTTCTCTCGTTATCGGCTTTGGAGGAGCGGGGGCGTTCCGTTCAGCTACCAATGGCCTAGTCGGCTCCGGAGCTCGTCTGGAAGGAGCTGGAAGCTGTTCCCCTTGTCGTACGTGCATATTCTGCGAGGGTTGATGAACCTGTGCCGGCTGTGCATACGGCTGTGAACCTTGTCTACTTGACATAATTTGTGCGCCCTGGGGTCCCAGCGGTGCTGTTTCGGATCTCGAGAGTGAAGATGGCGGTTTTTGAGAATGGATTTGGCCAGCTAACCCAAGACCAGCTTCGAACCTTGGAGGTGGTGTATGAGTCCGCAAAGCGGCATTTTGGATCGCCGGTGCGCCCATAGGCGAATTCGTTCTCGCGGGCCCGATAGGGACCCCGAAATTGTCGTACTCGCGTTTTTGAATATCCGTATAGAATTCCAGCACATCCAGAACTGCTTGCGGATTCCTCGCCTGATCTTCCTTCGTGATGTGTGACTGGGTGAGCAGCTTCGTCCATTGGTCAGGTAAGCCCTTGATTGAGAGGCGAGTGAGCATAATGGACGAGTAACGGTTCGAAAACGCGCGAAACTTACAGTGAATGCTCCGCTGAGAGCATCGAATCCGACGTGAACTGCAAGCACACAAGTCAGTGAGATCATGACCCAGGTGTGACAGAGAATTCAATCTACCTTGATGAACGAAATTTGTTGGACCGCTGTGATCATAAGATCAGATCATGTGGATATAAAGTGGAACAGACGAAACCAACACACCTGACGCTAAGCATAGGACTGCGTGCATAAATGTCATCCTGCCACTCGTAAAGCTCCTGATCCGACTTGAGCGCTATAAATGTGCACTGTGAAGTGAATCAAATCAGACTGAGGAAATCCAAAAGCGCTACTAAACACTAACCTTGCCATTGGCTTCAACTTCTAGACAAAATGGTTTAAGATCGACCCTTTGAATGTCCGAAATATCCTTCAGCTGAATCATGGAAGAGGGTGTCTGGGAAGTCTATTCTTGTGAACAAATTGATGAGCATATCAAGTCGGGCGGTATGAGTTCAGCAGCTATTGTTACGCACCTCATTTTTATGGAAAGACAATGTCTGATCTCTCAATACCAGCCACTTCTTACTCCAAAGAAAACTCCTGATACCCTCCTCCTCCTTTACAGTGACCATACCCTGCCTTATTGGCGTAACTGACGATGTGGGACTACTGAGCCGATTCATTCCAGCAGGAAGCATACTTGAGCCCAACGAATTGTGCATGTTTCCATTCGCGTTATGAACGATGTTCGAACTTGATCCGTACTGGAATGAAGGTGCATAAGACGTCGAGGAGAACATCTGCGAGCGGGTTGAGTGATGTGCGCCACTTCCACCGTTGACGGGGTACCCTGATGAACCGTTGTTGAAGGAGGACCCCACCACACCTGAGGAGGACGGTTGGCGCTGTTGAGGTAATGGGGGAGCCGGCGCGCGACGGGATGGCGTCAAGTTACCGGATTCCTGGCGTGAATGCATGACGAAAGGTATATACAGACGAGTGGCTTTCCAAGGATGCGTTTACAGAGGTACCTTTATCGCTGTTGCTGGACGTTGTCGATTGAGGTTGGACGATGTACCAAAAGGACGAACCGAGGTTGAAGGGCACGCCAACCCTGATGCAGTACTAATGTCTATTGCCTCTAATGGGATGGGAGACTAGCGATCGCCTCGAAGACGTTTTGATGATGATAGGCGACGGGATGCGGTGCTGCTTGAGCGATGGCGATACAACGAATGCAGGGTAGCAGCTGGATTGCTTGACTGAAGACGGTCAATGTCAGTATGGGCCTCGCAGAGGACCCTCTTGTAGGAGCAGGAGATAGCGATGTGACTTGTGCGGGACCCAGAGAGGGCTTGCAACCGAGTCGACAAGTCCTGAACGGCGACTTCGCGCCAGGAGAGCTTATTTCTGAAACACGAACAAAAGACCGAACTGGCTGGGCGGATGCTGGACGCGCCCTTTCTGGTTGAAAAGCTTCTACACGTCATTTCCTGCCAAAGAGCAGTGGGACATCTAACGAGGAGGATAGGCATCGTAATATCTAGCGAGAACGTAGGCGTTCATTCATCTGCACTTATGCTTTTGTACAAGCGACAGCGAACTCGGTCAATCACAATCTCGAGACCTCCGTTCCTGTATGTGTGCCCAGAAGATCCGTTAGATGGCTCATCCGTGTCTTCGTCATCCCCATAATCATTCCCGGAATAAAGCTTTGACCGTCCATCTTGCCACGTGGAAATATCCCAGCGTATCCATCCCCAACCTTCTTTGATCTTCATAGCGGAACCTGAGTAAGTATCTGCAGCCGTTGGGTAAATCAGTGACAGGCTCACCTCCGGTTTCTTGTGCGGTGCGAGAACAACTAGCCAATTCGCTCGGTGACTGAGCTCGTAGAGCAACGAAAACATCTCGGAATGATCACCGACGAGATGAAGCGCAAAGGAACAAATGGCAAGATCGTATTTCCTCGGCGAACTCTGTATTGGCAATGGCAGCTTTCCCTCGGCTATGTCTTGGAAAGAAAGCGGAAGACACGTTGCGGATGTGCGTGTTTCATATGCAGATACCGTAAACTGGGATTTGACGAGAGAAAGTCTCAATGGCTGCAGATCGGCAAATGTAGAGTCCCGCGCTAACTCACTGGATCGGTTGCTGTGATATGCAATGCATGTATCTGTTTGACGGCCACTCCTAAATTCGGTAGCGCGCTACTGCTTTTCGACTCGACCGCTGATTTGACTGCCGGCTTTCGTGATGGCGGTATGAAGGCAGGCCTAGTTTGGAACATTCTCGGCCCTAGAGATGCATGGAGAGCTGCCAAAGGATTTGGAAGTGCGCCGGGTTGCGCTATTGTCAACTGTTCTATCGAAGAGATTGCTGTTTGGTTGCTTGTAGTCGGCGAGGTGTGTCGACTGGAAGCAAGTGTTCCGGAACGGTCGGCATACCATTCCTGTAAGCATATTGTCGCTTCACCGCTGGACAAGGCAATTTGGTCAAGATATGCCCACGCTCTGGTGGATCGAGTTAACGTACCTCCCTGCGGCCAGATCCAGCAGATATAATTCCTTCTCAGAAATCGGCTCTCCGTGTGTACTGCTACGGGGTGCTTGTACCTTGTCCACACCGGTTTCCTCCAACCATCTATCCATGAATGCAAACATGACCTATCTGGGAAATCACGGAGACTACAATTAGGAAGGCTCGCTGAAAATCGGACAAATAGCCGACCTTTCGTATTCCTGGAAAGAAAGGATTACGGTATGAAGATCCGACTTTTTTGTAGTACTGAAGAAAGATTTGTGGTGGTTCATATGGATGAGAGTAAGAAGCAGAACCATAAGATATATAACCGGACCAAGAAACATACCTCGTCTACTCCGAACTCGCTGTAGTTGGCCCTCATGGAGTGGGAGATGTTCCCTTGCGGAGTCGCCATTGTGTTGAATAGGAGTTGACAAAATACTTTGAGACTAAAGTCGCCTCCCAAAGCTTGCTACGACAGTTATCGACTATACATACACTGAAGCAATCAGTTTGACAGGTTCTACGGATCAAGGAGCCTTCCAAAAGTCTTATCCCGATCACCAGACGTGAGTCGCTTCACGGTCCAGAGTCGGCAGCTGAGAGGAGGCAGCATCGCTCACAGAATAGATCTAAGACATTGCGACCAAGCCCCGTCGTAAGAATCCGAAGTCTATCCACATGGTAGAAAGTCAACTAACATCAGCCATCTCCGAGGCACGGGCGACCTGAAAAGTACAGTCTGACAGCGGTTTCTTTCATTAACAGTGAGTAGTATATCATTGCCACTTTGCTGTTCATCTCCAACGGTATCCGACTTGCTGCTTGATCTCTCCTAGAAGACATACGTGCTGCGCACAAGGTCTTATTCCTAGAAGGAACGAGCGACATCCTCACCCAATCATCACATTCTCTTCAAGACCAGTCACTTGCTGTCATTCAAGTGACCCGTCAGTCCGCCTAAGCACCTCCTCCATCAAGTACCTAGATCTACACCAGACAGTCTCTCCAGAATAGCGCAGCTCTTGCCACACCTTCTTTACTCGCTCGATTATCGTACTGGTTTCATAATCGGATTCATTCCCTCATCACCATCGGATACCGTCACATTTTCCACTTATAATGCGTACCTCTTCTTTAGCCACCGTGCTGGCCATTATATCCCTGGGAGCGGCACCTATCGCAGCTACCGGTCACCCCTCTTCTTCAGCGGCACACCGTAGGTCACAACGACGTTCGCCATCCAACTTTTTCGCCAACCTCTGGGAAAGGCGGTTACCTATCACTGCCACTACCACCGTTACTGTCGAAGCTACGAGTACTCAGGTTTTCTGGGTCACAGCCACCTCATACCCTGGGTCCGAAGCGCCCACTGGCGTACCCACTAGAAACGCTACCGTTGACCCTAGTCTTTCGGCGACCGCAGACTCGAATTCTACCACGGCAACCGTTACAAGTTCCTCCATTTCTGCTGTGCACACTGACGGTAATTATACGACCGCTTCTGAATGGTGGGCTACCAACTCCCAGAGTGGTGGATCATCGAGCTCCGGTCCGACAGCGACGCCCAATGCTACTCGAACTGAGCAGTGGATCCAGATACCGACCGATGCACCATCTACTGACAACGCCACTACCAGCTCCCATCATTATGACGCTTCCTCCGCGGCGAATGACATGACGTCTGATCCGGTGTACACAACAACTTGGTCTTCTTTCGCACCGAATTTCACAGATGTTTCGTCGGTTACTCTTGGATGGAATGAAACAACATCCGTTATCGTGACAAGCTATGCTGCATCCAGCACTGCTTCGTGAGTTCAAACTTCTATTTTCCACAACATCCCCTCATGACTGACGTATAAATACTTCAGGGCTTACGGATCGTCTGTTCTCAGCAGCGCCGTGGAGTATACTGTCAATTCAACGAGTGTGACTCAAACAGCCTCTGCCAGTCAAACCGGCCGAACAACCGATTCCTCTGTGTCAGCCACAGCCTCTTTGGAATCTTCCAGTGTCTCGACTACCATCTCTGCTACCCAATACACTGATGCTCCTGAATCCACCGGTACTTCTGCTAACTCTCAAATCGCACCCAGTATCACCTCAGTCCCCTACACATCGGCATTGATCGACGAGAGTTCAACGGTCGTTCCTTCAGCGACCTCTACTTTCGACGTTTCTTCCGTAATTCCTACCTCTTCCCAGACGGCAGAGAGTACTTCAGCGATCGAGACACCTATCGTAACGTCAACTTCGCAGACTCTATCGCCAGGGACTACAATAATGTCTACCACTTCAACAACTACAAGCAATGCTGCTATCCCAAGCGCTACATCAGGATCTTCGCTTACTACTACTCCCTTGAATGATCGACTGGTCGCAGCATACTATCCCGATTGGTCTGTCTGGACGTTTCCCCCTTCCAATCTCGATTTCAGTAGACTCGATGTCGTCGATTTCGCATTCGCTATTGTCAATGCCCAGTACGGCCTAGAGTTTACCCAGTACAACAGTGAAGACACACTTAACTGGCTTGTATCGGTCGCCCATGCTGCTGGCAAAAAGGTTAGGCTCAGTGTTGGCGGATGGACTGGATCTGTCTACTTCTCTCCTGCTGTTGCAACCGAGGCAAACCGGCAAACCTTGGCACAAGCTATGCTGAGCATGTACAACAAATTCAACCTCGACGGCATCGACATCGATTGGGAGTACCCTGGTGTGATTGGTGCAGACACAAACATTGTCTCTCCAGACGATTCCGCCAATTACTTGATCTTCCTTCAGCTCTTGCGAAAAACTTTGCCACCTACTGCAATTCTTTCTGCCGCCACGCAGGTTTGGCCATTTGCCGGACCAACCGGCGCGCCTTTGGCGGATGTCTCTGAGTTTGCGAATCTGCTTGATTGGGTCATGATCATGAACTACGACATCTGGGGATCATCAAGTACTCCTGGGCCAAACGCACCTCTCAGCAATGGATGTGGAAACTCAGCTCAACCGTTGGCCAATGCTTACGCTGCCGTTAGCAGTTGGACCACAGCGAATATGCCAGCAAAACAAATCATGCTCGGCCTACCAGCATACGGTTACATGCAGGCTTCCAGCGCCGACTCGTTACGCGCAAGAAAAAGACGAGGCTTGGAGAAGAAGGGGGGTGTAACCCTGTACAACGCCGACGGCGGAACTTCGTACGGTCAGATCAAGTTTAGTGACATGGTGGCGCAAGGAGGACTCATCAAAGATGCAGACAAGCACTGGGTTGGTGCCAATGGCTTCACCAGATATTGGGATACTTGCTCCAGCACTGTAAGCCTTCCACTTTTACCAATCTGGACGATATACGATATACTAATGGACTAAACCCCCTCAAGCCCTGGTTGAAGTCTTCTGAGACTGGTCAAATCATCACTTACGATGACCCCATCTCGATCTCCTTGAAAGCACAATTTGCAAGACAGGCTGGACTACGAGGGACCAACTTCTGGGAGATTACTGGGGATACGAGTGATTGGTCCCTCCTTGACGCTGCGAGGTCTGGGCTGGGCCTATGATCCTTCAGTTTCAACACGTTCGTTTCACGAGTCGTGCCGTCACATTCGTTTCTATCCTTCGCGGAACGAGCTGGACGACGGCATGAGCAGCCCTTCTCCTTACATGAACACTTGTGAGATACCTCTTCATCGCAACGAGTCAGCCCGTCCCACGTACTCTCCTTGTTGTCCCGCATAGCGGCGCGAACATAGTAGCAAATTTTCATAATACTCCTCAAGTACGGGCATATCCTTTGTATTGGCGTGAATAGCAGCAGTAGTAGCGATACCGAACAACATGTTCATCATTTATTGGGTCCGTTGATTGCGCAAGAAAAACACGAGCTGTCGGGAATCATCAACGGGATCGGACAGGCCAGAAGACTGCCACGATGTGCTGTCCTGTCTAAAGCTTCCAGCAGCCGGTCCTGAAAGCTGTCCAGATGTAGTGTACGAAAGCCTGTGTAGCTGTCTGTATAGTGATTGACGAGAGCTTGACAGCTAGCTTGACAAGCTGATGGTTTCGACAGCGTTTTCGAAGCGCGACATATTCCGGATAAAGCCGACAGCTGGATGGACCGCTTCACGGAGCTTTCGGATATCGAGAGCTGTTGGTGATTCGCATCCACATAACGCCACATTTGCGCAGACCGCTATATCGCTGGCCGGCAGCTCGAAGTGGGGAGTGAAGGATCGGCGTCTCGCAAGCTTCGCAATCCCTTCAGCTCACATCTATTCCCAGTGTTCACAATGCAACGAAAGCCCGAGACTGAAGTTATGGTTGCCGATCATCCCTCGAAGAGCCCTTCTGAAACACGAGCGACCACACCAAGATGCGAAATTATTTACGATTTCGATCCTAAAGGTAAGGGTATGTGGACCCAGAATGGTCAAGAGTTTAATAGGCTGAATCAGGTTTGTGTTGCAGATCACTCGCCAACATACGCCAATCTCCTCAAAGAGAGAATAGCTATAGGCAGGAGACAAGAGCTGGAGAAAGCAGCACGAAGTGAAGAACCCCCCAATGACGAAGAATTGATGGAATGCTGTGGTTCAAGGTGTAAGCCTGTATGTTTCGCCCAACGACTCCCTTCATGTCGTTCGAAAGATTTAGGCTTGAATTCGATCTTTACAGTGCGTTAAAGAGCTCTTCCACGAAAAAGTAGATGTCTGGTCGGAATGTGAAGCCATTCGAGACCAGATAGCTGCGTCGCAAAGTTGCAACAGCAAGTTACCATCGAATACGCTGTGGTAGAGTTCCTCGTGCCAGGGCCTTCCGAATAAGGGTCATTAGCGAAACACAACCTTGCGCTTCCAGGAAGGACGCCGTAACATCTCGGCTCGAACTTGAAGGCACAATCTACGGGGCAACCGCAGGACGGCAAGGTATTATCGTCGCTCCAATCTTCGCTCTGGATACCATTAGGGATTGTTTGTGAAGAACGTACGAACTTGCTGAATGAACCCCCAGTCCGCTGTTTGTCTGGTGCTGCGGCCATACCACCTAAAACGACGCTCTCGTGTGCTCGAAGACGACATTCATCCCTTGCAAGTGTAAGAAATGACATCCTGCAATGCAGTATCCTTCCGTCATCCGAATGCTAGTAACTATGCCCTTAATCGGAATATCGACATCACGATTTGCGTGCACGACAGCTATATCCGGTAGAATATATGGATCGACACGCTTCCAGATTATGTGACGAGATCGACGGCAACTGCATCTTCGGTGAATAGGTCAAGAGAACTTTGAGCCATGAGCCAACAACACATTATAGACGGATGATTACGACATTACGGACGGCAACAGGCTTTCTTTCCAGTCTCGGAGCCCGTTCCTGCTTGATGTTTTGGTGTATTTAGTGGATCACATCATCCCAAAGCTTACCAGATTGGTGGAAACGCGTGGAACAAAGAACCAAAGCCTAGCTAAAGGACTTCCTCGTTACCAATCCGGAAAGGCGATTTCGCTGTAAATCTGTATATTGTAGATGTCATACGAAGGCCCCAGTACATCCATACCTGCTAGCCCTTTGTTCTTGTCTTCTTCATCTTTTACTAGACGCAAGTGAATATATCGTGGCGATCAGTATAGATAGCTGTCTGGATAGGCGCCTAGATGTTGGACATTAAGGCACCGTGAATTAAATAAGAGGTAGCCACGATGGAAGGAGAGAGGCACACATTGCGCATGCATTGGTAGCTCGCATGCATTGGTAGCTCGCATCCATTGGTAGCAGCTGCAATAGCTGAAGGCGCCGACCGGCCTTCCCGCTTTGTCGGGCTTAGAGCGCGCCAAGTGAGGACCGGGACTGTGCATATGTAACTTAGCCTCCACTGGTGGACAGGAAGCTGGTCAAAGCACCGAGCTGGAGAATCTTCCCTTGCGTTACCTCTTGGATACTCCTATGAGGTCGGACCGCACAAGCAACGTAAACCAGCTAGCATATTACTTCCCCTTTGTTGCTCCCTTTCTAACATCCTTCTTTATTTTTTGCCAAGTCCAGAAAGCTGTCCAGGAGGTCGTAATCGGATTCTTTTTTTTTTATATATGCCCACTGTGAAACTCCACGTCTGATGTGCTTCGGGTTCGATGAACTGACAGGATCTGACAGAAAGGCCGATGGAGACATCTAGGCTCTGGGTTACACATGTATAACATTCAGACCGCATCCAGACCGATACATGTATCCAGACGGAGAGGAAGTAGGAAATATAGGGTCCAAGATCAACTGCGCAGGAGGGTTTCATGTGCACGGGCCCCATGCGACGCAATGGACGCAAACCATCCCGCGTATGCGATCGTGCCGCGTCCGTAACTTTGCCAACCGAGGTCCCTGGTACGTTACTCCGCGCGTTTCATGTTGACGCCTAAAGCAGCTCTTAAAGCTGTATGTTGTGCCTGCCCTGAGCCAAATAGCTAGACTGAACCGCTTGAAGATTTCCTGTATCCGAACGTGCCAGCGTATGATTGATGCCGGTTCGTCCTGATGCTTCCATGAAGCTTTCCATGATGCCGTTCGTCTAGCTGTAGGGCCTTTCCGCTTCGATCGCGCCTTGAACGGATAGCTTTAGAGGTTGCATTTCTGGAGCAACGGAAGATATAAAGAACGGGACCGTCCCCACCCGCCGTCTTATTGTTGCTTTCGATACCCTTTGATACCATCCTACCCTGTCATCATCTCCGAGAAGCTGGTCTTCTATATCCTACATTCATCCAAACCTCTCAAAACCAACAATGCAAATCACATTCCTTTTCGCCCTTCTGCCTTTGCTGGCTGGCGTTGCTCAAGCTAGTGCCCAGCCTGGTCTTGACATCCGCGTCGTCAAGGACAACTCCAAACGAGGAAGCGATGATTCCCTGGCTCGACGGGCTGGGGAAAACGTAGTCAACTCATATGTTCAGTGTGAGCAGGTCTGCGTGAGTCAAGCATTGCCGATGAAAATAGGTGCTGGTTCCCAACTCATCTTGCATGACCCAAACTAGCGAGCCTACTTTGGGCCTTCTGGTACCCCAGCCGCTGGAACGGCTTCGACTACCATGGCTCAGTTGGCACGAAGTTCCGCGACGTCGCGACCTATCGCGACTTCCACTGCTGCCGCCGTTGCTACGTCCGCCGTTCGGCCTTCTTCCAGTGCAGCTGCTCTTCCCACTACGAACACCAATGCTGTCACATTGACCACTGATGAGCAACGAATGTTGGATGAGCACAACACTTTCCGAGCAAAGTATGGTAAGCGGTTTTGCACTCGATTCAGATTTCAGCAGGCTCTCGACGTCGCTCACACACTTCCTCACAGGCGCCCAGGCGCTCACCTGGAACGCAACCTTGGCTACCTACGCAAAGAACTACGCTAGCAAATGCGAGTTCTCTCACTCGTGCGTAGCTCCAAGCGATTGTTGTCTTTGCCTAATATTGATTCGCTCCTTCCATACTGCAGTGGCGGCCCTTACGGCGAGAATTTGGCGTCTTCATACGGTTACTCTGACCCTATTGGTGCTGGTTTGACCGGATGGGAAGAAGAATCATGTAAGTGTCAACCGAATCTAACCGTATCTGGGCCTTGTGACTGACGGAGAGTGGTACTTTAGCCAAATATGATTACAACAACCCCACCTTCGGTTCGGGAACGGGCCATTTCACCCAGATGGTCTGGAAGTCCACTAGTCAACTTGGCTGCGCCTTGGTTTCTTGTGCACCCAATACCTTGTACCAATCATCCGTAAGTTGAATCTTTTGTCAGGCTATAGCTGTGAGAAGGCTCATCTTCGCTTTACTGCTCGCACGAACAGTCATCAAGCAGCTACGTTATCTGCGAGTACTACACGCCCGGCAACTACCAAGGCCAGTTCGCTACCCAGGTTGGCAAGCCTGTAGCTTAGATGCCAACAATCTGGCTGCAAAATCGCAGCGTTGACAAGGTAAAGGGAAGCTTGTAGCAGGAGGATGTCTTTCTATACTCAGATAAATAGTCAAGGAAATGCGAATGAATCGCCAGCCGTCGCGTTGATCGCGTTGTCTCGAATGGCGGCGAGTCATCGAATGTATATGACAAGAAGATGTATCATGCATAGCCTTCCCGAGTCGGATTCTCAGCAAGCGATAGGCATCTCTGCAGCTCACTCCCACCGCAGCTGTTTCCAACTTTGCACAGATCTGTTTGTCTCGGAAAAAGCAGGAGGACTGGAGGAAGTTCGCCGTGCGGGGTACCCGCCTGAGAGTTCCAACAGACATGACGTGTCAGTTGCGTTAGCTTTGACGGTCCGACAATAGAACCACTGTGATAGCCGACGGGTAATGAAGCTCGTGACGATACCATTCTATTATCTCAGCGTCACCTTTCCTGCTGGCTCGCAGCTCATTTGGCTATATACCTAGGCCGATTTCGAGGCTCAAGAATCCGAGAAACCTTAGCCCGATAACAGTAAAGCTGTCGGCGTTTCAGCCCTCGATCTACAAGCCGAACCGACGCCCATCATCAGCGGATCAGCAGGAGGAGACCTAGTGGGAGCCTACAGAAGGTCCATACCTTCCGACTTCCCTGGAGAAAGGAGCTTTTCGGCCGAGACCCACCCAGCAACTCAGTCAAAGGTACTCTATCTTTTTCTTTTCTCTTGTTTTTTTTTGCACGTGGAGGATTATATCCCTTTCGAAAGTGACACTATATAACGACTTTACAGCTCAATTCCTCAATCTGACGGGTCTGGGCGATTGAAGATTATCTTCTTTCAGCACCCACCACTACACGTACTCCTACCCAGTATGGACTTCCGCAATCCAGTCACAGATGAGGTTATAAAGTGCCTCAGTCCAGATGCACAGCAGTGTATTCGTGAATTAGCGGCACATCAACCAGATGTCACCATTGAGTAAGTCCGCTGGACCTATTTTTCTTTGCTCTGGGTTATGAAGTTAAGACCAATTCCGGTACACAGCGTAGGGAAAAGCCGCGCTGCAGCAGTGTTCATCGGACTCTTCGAAAAACCCGGCATTTCAGGGCTTCAGGTCCTATTGACGACCAGAGCGAAAACGTTGAGGTATGTTCGTTTTGCTTTCTTAAAGAGTACCGACCGATCTCGACCCATGTGGCTTACTCTCAACAGATCACATCCAAATCAAACAGTACGTAGAGACAGCTGCTATCGTACAACGTGATATTCGGCTCAACTCGTGACCCGAAAACAGGCGTTTCCAGGCGGAAAAGTTGACTCGACGGACGTGTCCCCTGAGTTCACGGCGGTAAGCGTCTTCCTTTGTGCTATTCTGGATTGTTCTATCGCTTAACTCTGATTTGGGAGCTGATTTGTCGAATTTTCATAGAGGCGTGAAGCTTTCGAGGAGGTTGGATTGCCTATGGGATATCATCGAGACCTTCACTATGTCACGCAGCTACAGCCTTTTCTGTCAAAATACAAGATCATTGTGTTTCGTAAGTTTCGGTAGATGCGTTGTCCCTTTCGAGGCCGAGTCTCAAAATATCCTGTTCCGTGTAGCCGTCGTGTACTTGATCGCAAATATGGATCTCGTCGACTCGCTTACACCCAGTCCCGACGAAGTTGGTGCAATCTGGTCCTTGCCGTTGGAGTACTGTCTAACGGCAGCTTGGAAAGAGGAATATGGAGTCTTGTCAGAAAAGGGTGGCCCGGATTGGCCGTATGAAGACGATTACTATGTGAGTGTTCGCTTTGCGTTATTTTTTGCGGGATCCGTATGATTTACATGGATCATACATAGAACAACTCGGATACAACATGGCTGAAGACTTCAGAGTACCGAATGAATCGGTTTCGAACGACACAAACGCCTCTGGTAAGTGCGAAACACCACCCAATGTAAAGGCCTACTGACAGTTTCTTCTAAAACATTATTGAGCAGAAAGGTTTGACTTGCGATATCACCATGTCTGTTGCAGAGATCGCCTTTGGCCGACGTACTGTAGTGGATCGCTATGCAAGAGGGCAAATGCCGTTCTTTGACGCGGTGAAAATGGCTGTCGAGGAAGAAAAAGAAAAGAGTTTGCCGGAAGAGATACGGAATCAAACTGAGATGAAGATCACAAGGAACGGTGACAACCATGATGGGTTACTCTCTCTGCCTGTTACGCCGAGTGTAGAAGTTCCACCATATAGACCGACAGCTGCTTTGTAACGTATACACCGATATTGTAGACAGTTTGTGATTAAAATAGAAGATACGGTTATACGAGTGGCATGAGCAACAGATGCCGAATATGCAGCGGCCGATGGAGGATCTTTACTTCCACAAGTCCGCTTGGACCACTATCCTTGCAGAGTTTCATTTCAGCCTGTAGTAACATGAGTATAGTAAGGCTTCATACCAATTCCCAGGTCATGCAGCGGGCTGAGTAGCGACAGAACAATAGCAGGAGATTCTTGAACCCTACAGGGAGCTCTTTTTACTTCAAGAAATACCGCACGTCTACCAAGTTACAAATCAGGTATGATAAGGAGCACAAACGGAGATGCTGGCTGCGTTCTAAATAATGGTTGAATGAGTCGGCAACCTGTCCCTTTTGACGGGAACTGTAACGGGTCGCATTGGAACCATGTGCATCCATCCGCTTTTTTGGGGAGTCTAAAGATCCTTCTTGGTAGCGGGCTTTTCGGCTTCCTTGATAGATGCAGCATCGGTCTGAACACCACCAGCAGTATTACCGGCTGCAGCGCGAAATTCTGTCAGCGACGCGTCCCGTATCCGTCTGGGGGCAATTATGTTCTTACTCAAGGATTCCAGCAAACCACCGCCGGTCTTGAACGGTCTCGACAAGTCGCCCTCGGGCTTCTTGTTAAACAAATGCAACATTGCGGGTTTGGATCTAAAGAAGGAAGATAGTTTGTGATGAATTTTGATGCGAATGCAACCGTGCAGATTACGTACTCGAATACACCTTTGATGGTCATGATGGCCTGAATGAACAGGGGTTGCGTGTAGCCCATGTAGACGTGCAAGAAACCCATGAAGGCGATACCCTGTACGACACATGCGTAAGTACGATTCTGTGCACGACAGGCAGAACCCTGAATCGTCACGTACGATAAAGAGGCCTCGCATGAGCTTGCCAGTTTCGGCAAGATCATAATCTTTCACGGTGGTAGTCACTAATCCACCCTGTTCTTGACTCTGTGAACATGTACGAGCGTTAGCCATTCATCGAAAAGCGATAATAGATTTGGATGGGAAATTACCATAGGGCTGGCGGGTTGGACGTATTTGAGGGTAGTCAAGTCGTTCTTCTTCTTGATCTGTATGCGATATAGCATTAGCAAACCGAGGTTCCCGGCCACAAGGCAGAGCTTCTCGCAGAACTTACCTTTTGCATGATGAAGAAGTAGATGGCCAAAGAGAGGACTTGAGCAGAAATATAACCGATTCGCAGCTTCATGATGAAGTCTTCGTCTTGCAGCGGGAGACGCTTGGCCACTGTTGTGGAGAGGGCATGCGCTCCGCTCAGCGGACTAAGACGCGTATGACACGACCATATGGGAAGGACTCACCCTGCATGGCTCCCAAGGAGAAGAGCAGGTTGGTAACCTGTTGCGCGCCGGCCATGCGTTGTAGCGGATCAGCTCGACCTCCAACATCAAGAAACACCTGAGACCTACAGCGGGATTTGCCAATGGGGAAGACATGATTGCGGTAATCTAGCAAAGACTAGGGAGAGACATAACAGACGGGAAGACAGATACATACACATAGGTAGGATAATGAACCATTCCACGCAATCGTGCGCCCCGCGAGCAACAGATCCGACCGATCACGCCCGGCCAGAGTTGGCGGCCCCGGCGCGGGCTTGCGCTTTTGGTATACTGGCAGTTGATTGGGCTGAGCCCCAGTGCGGCCGCGCCCGGCAGAACCGCAAAATGCAGGTATAGTGGTCATATTCGGTGTCGACATCTTGAGATACAGTACAGCGTCGTCTCTACCTGCATCTGCATCTCAGCACCATGTTCCGATCTGCTCTCCGACGTCAACTTGCTTCTTCCCAGCGACGATTCGCTTCGTCGCACGCCGGGGGAAGCTCGCAGCCCGAGATGAGCCCCCAAGTCAAGGCTGCCGTCGAATCCGCTACCAAGGCTTACGAGTCGGCTGTCGGTGGTGCCAAAAGGGTCGCTGGTCCCGTTGGAGAGTCTGTTGGCAGGTTGTTGGGTGGTGAGTAGTCCAGTTCGAGCAGAGATGTCACATGCGTATCTTGCGCAGGATTTGGAATTCTGAACATATGATCGCGTCTTTCAGGCTACCGAGAACCCATCGTTTACAACTGGAAGGTCTTCACCTCTCTTTGCCGTCAAGTTTACATTGCCGAGAAGCTCGCACCTCCCACCTCACTGTCAACATGGGTACACGCTTATGCCCAGATTTGGTCCCGAGCCACCTCCCCCGCTTACTACAAGAAGATCGCTCAGACTGGTGAATGGTCAAAGGTTGCTGTTTACGTGAGTGTTGAGAAAGAAATTGGGTCTCCTCAGGTATAGCTAGGGGAACGGATTCGAGCGGATATGACAATAAGCGCTGGTGGTTGGTTTATTGGTTCGAGCGACGATTGCCGTAGGAAATGGGTACAAACGTTTGTTGTTGCACGGACGCATTCTGATGGTGCTCTGAAGGACACGTCAGCGGAGCGAGCTGAATCACAAGAGGAGAGGCTGCTGGGTTTTATCGTGCGATTGGAGATGGGCAAAGGCTGTAGTCTCTTTTCCTGCGTCGTGCCCGGGAACGCGGAACAGTTTTTACATCCTATTGGATAAATACTGATTATACTTTGCCTTTGTCATGACAGGGTTTGGAGGCTTACGGTATCTTCAAGATCGGTGAAATCATCGGTCGACGAAACCTCGTCGGATACAAGTTGGAGGAATAGATGCATACAATTCGTGTTGTAGGATGAGCAAGACAAAATCAGCATGAACAATTGTCGTCCTTGTAGCTTAAAGCTGGAGCTATCTATCACTTGCTTGAAGGAGTGACTTAGGTGTTTGTGGAGTCAGTCGGGATAAACGCGATACACGCGGAGTACCCTTCTAGCTAAGAAGCGCTAGTAAGGTACAAAAGTCCTTTCTAACACTAGAGTTCCATGGCAATGTAGGCAAACGTTCTACAGAAGCTGTTAAGTACGGCTATCCATCGCTATTGATATTCAGAGAGACATTTCGCATGTACTACATCAAAATTGATCTGTTTCTAACATTATACGGCGTAGCTAACATACATAGCTAAACACATTTTCGCCGTTTTCGTCTTCTAGACTTGCTATGCTTTTGTTTTCCGCTTTCATGATGACATTCCCAAACCCATTTACAGAGCGTATCAAGCTAAAGATTTCGACTCTCTTCCCAACTTTGCCTAGCTGGATTCCTTTCGTAGGCAGACAGAAACTTCACATGCATCTCGTTCGCCAGTGTAAGGGTCCCAACCACCAATCATTTCGCTGCTGTAAACGAGATTGGGATCGCCTCGTCCAGTAACACCATCGCTTTCCACCGGAGTCCACAGGGTCTCTTCCAAAGGTCCGTTGCAGAAGGCGGTCTCCCACTCGTTGGGATCAGACGGATTGGGAGTGACAGGTGGCTGAGTCTTCAACGGAGGGCGAGCAAGCATCGCTCGCTTTTGTTCGGGTGTCGCCCGGACATAAGACAAATAGGCAGGGTTTCCGGGCTTGACAACGTTGTCGGCCACAATGATTGTACCCTGAACCACCAAAGTCACTCTTGTCAGCTAGACTTGTCTCAAGTGGTATTGCCTTGCGACTCACAGGAGCTATGAGGCCTTCCTCTTCCATAACCTTCAGGTCATTGGTGTACAACGGCTAAAGAAGAACGAACCTCAGATTGCTAAATAACAAAGAAATGATCTAAAAGGGAAGCTCACTTTCAAGTGGTCGATAAAGATCATATCAAACTTGATGTGTTTGGGGAGGTTCAGAGTCTTTCGGAGGTTTTTCAATGATGGCGTGGATGAACCTGTGACGATCTAAGCAGATGGCTCAACACGATCAGCACATGCGAACATCCTCTGTACGATACAATGACCAACCTTCACGACCTTTCCCAAGCCAGCCAGCTCAAGTGCGCCTCTGGCAGTCGCAGCATATACCTCACTCTTTTCCAGTGAAATATATCCAGCCTTATCCTCATTCGCATCATCAGTCCAATCGGCAGGATAAACACTGTCTGGGTGAAGCTTGGGCAAATGCTGGGTAACATAGATCTGTCAGTTTGTGTAATTCGAATCAAGTTGTTTCACTCCTTACTCTGGCGAAACAAATAGCGGAGTATCCAACGTAAGAACCTAGCTCAAGGACAAGCTGAAGGTATTCCAGAGGAAGTCAGAGAGCTTGGAGGTTGGCTCTTTTGAAAGAAACTCACCTTGGGCTTCTTCTCGTTGATCAGCTTTTCAATTCCAGTCCCCTTGGTGTCTCCAACACTCATCAGATATCGATTCTCTCCCTTTCCAAATTCATGAATAGCATCGAGGACAGGTTGAGTACCAGGATTGTTCTGAAGCTCAGGAAGGGACTGCAAGTGCTTCAAAAGAGCTTCTTCTCGTCCATCGCCCTATGTGACCGGGAAAAGCAAGAAAAGTTAGGCCATCAAAGTGATTGTCGAGCGGTCAGTTTCCTAGATCTTACGTGGTAAACTGTGCCCTGGACAGGTTCTACGATGTCAAACGCTAGTCAGTCCTCACAGTCGACATATCGTGCTGACGTCATCTTTAGTGAGGCGACTTGTTGCCTTTGGACGTACCGTGATATTTGGGAGGAGCAGGTCGGTCATCTACTGCAATGGGAGCCATTCTGCTAGCGGAAGGTCTACACGGCGGGGGGAACGAATAAGTCTCTGTCAAATCCAGCTGGATATGAATGCCAAACCCACACAATTATGTAAAATCAAGGGGAGCAGTTGGAGAGTCTTCGAAGGTGCACGATGGATCAAATGGAATCACGTTTCGACAAGAGTGGAAAGTACGGAAGGTATCGCAGCGACCAAGAGAGGTAGTCCGCATTTCCCAAGCTCTAGCTGGACTTGCATCAAAAAGCTCATCATGCACATCGAGGCAGCTTCCGATTCAGAAGATCGAACATCGGGAGCAGGTACAGATCTAGGTACAGATACCGATATGGCGCCAGGCGACAAACGTGCTAGACGCCTCGTGCGCTAATAGCAATTCTGGGGGTAAATTCTCACAAATTCTGAATTTCGAATGATCCAGTTTGTAAAATTGGTGCTTTTGCCGTTTTACAACTAGTCCACGAGTGCTGCCCCTTTTCTCCACCTCCATTCTCAATCCCACCTCCAGTAAAAGCATCACAAGCGTTCCGGCGGATCTACATAGCTATCTACAGTATCCGGTGCGGGAACTGCCTGCCTCTCCGAGTTGCCAAATTAGGGATATTAGCCGCTGTACACCTGATGTACTGATAGCAGCGAGCTGGGCAAGCTGCTATTGCTGTTTGGCTGCAGCGTGAAGAGGTCACCAGTAACTTCATCGGCCCGACGACACGATGATCCCATATTGCGATGTGTGTGGTATGCGCATCTGAGGAATTCTCTGGATCTCAAGAAGCCAGAAAGAGGCCGTCGGAATACATGTCTGCGATGAAGAGCTCGATCAAGTAACGAACGGCGGGAAGCGCGATCGACGTCGAGCGAAGTCGACTACTAGGCCACTATTGAGCGCTGTAGCTAGCTCGGTAACTGCGTGAGCTGCTGTATGGTGTTTGCTGCTCGCCAGCTGCAGGTACACTGTAGCTTGTATGACGTCTGAGTTGTCTGACGGTATCGTCCCTTTTCAGTTGAATCAGTATGCGACAATCTTGTCCCGTCGTACACGAGCTCGGACACCCCAAAACTAGCCCAAAGAAGAAGGAATGCTTCCCGGTTTTAGCTCCCACTCGCTCGGTTCACCTTCATCGAGTCGCGATCCCGCAATCGTAGAAACATCATCGAACCAGCCACCATACATCATGGGAACGTATGAATCACCCCTGCTTCAATCCACAGTTTGGCGCGAACAGCTTCGATGTGTTCCAAGGTCATCCTGGGCGATCTGGGCGACTTCTGCACGAGTAATCGCTGAGCGCTAATCAGCCTTACTCGGGACAACTCGTGTGTCTGTGCGAGAAGCCTGTGATGGTGATTCCACTTCTTGCTTTGGCATACTGCCGTCGGTAATTGCATATCGCTGACAATCGAAGTAGCTTCCGTTTAGACGTCGATGGTCTGTCCCCGTCAGCTTCTATGATCCGATCGTGCTGCAAGATGTGCTCAGCAGTGCTGAGGAAGCAGCGGCGGCGTTCCCTTTCCAGTATATATATCCGGTCAAATGTCTTCCTTGCCTCCGTTTGTCCAGACTCTAGACAATTAAACACAGAAGTGCTCATTCCATTCAACACTACCGTTTTGCATCAACCGCAAAACCAACTCACAGTAAACGAGACTCAAAACTAAAACTCCACCCAACCCTTCATAATGTCTTCCGACTTGACCGCCGAAGTTCAGCAGACCCCTACCGGATTGCGAGTCCTGGGTGCTGAGAAGCTCGACTACCGGTTCCACTACATCTCCCCCGTCTTCGACATCTCGCACGCCAAGTTGGCCGAGACTTACAAGCCATGGGGCCGAGTCTTGATTGTTATCGATCAGAGTAAGTGAAGGCTTGTCCTCATTAGCGTAACCTATCTAACGTCGTTATAAACCTCAAATTACAGACGTCGCTGCCATCTACAAGGAGACCATTGACAAGTACTTCAGCCACTTCTCTCTTCCCGTCGCCTGGAAGATCATCAAGGGTGGTGAAATTAACAAGAACATGGACACCTTCAACGACATTGTCGACTTCATGGATGCTGAGGGTCTCGTTCGAAAGGAGCCTGTTCTTGTGGTTGGTGGTGGTCTGGTTACTGACGTGTAAGCGTACGTTGTGGAAACTTGAATTATGCTTCCATACTGAATCTGCAACTCGCATCCAGTGCCGGTTACGCTTGCGCATCTTACCGACGATCATCCAACTTCATCCGAGTTCCTACTACCTTGATCGGTTTGATTGATGCATCCGTCTCCATCAAGGTCGGATTGAACCACAAGAAACTCAAGAACCGATTGGGTGCTTACCACGCTGTAAGTCTATTTTGGTTCGGTTCAACAGAAATCCAGACTGACCCGAAAATGTGGTTGTATAGCCCATGGACACCTACCTTGATTTCTCGTTCTTGAAGACTTTGCCCATTGGGCAAATTCGAAACGGTACCGCCGAACTCATCAAGATCTCAACCTGCGCTGACAAGCGAGTTTGGGAATTGCTTGTCAAGCACGGCAAGGACCTTGTGGAGAACGCATACGGCTACAAGGAAGGTGCGGAGCACTTGTTGGCCCCGGCCGATGAGATCGAGAAGAAGGGTATCGATGTCATGCTCAAGCTCGAGTCCCCCAACTTGCACGAATTGGGTTTGGACCGAGTCATTGCTTTCGGTCACTCCTGGTCCCCTACCCTCGAGTTGACCCCCAAGGTACCTCTCCGACACGGACACGCCATCAACATTGACATGGCCTACTCCATAACTTTGGCTCACAAGCGAGGACTCCTCAACGAACAGCAGCGAGATGAATACTTCAACCTTGTCACTTCCATCGGTCTCTCTATCGACCACGAATGCTTCAACGAGGAGCTCATTGTCCTTGCCACTCAGGCAATCATGAAGACCCGAGACGGCAAGCAGCGACTCGCTATTCCCGACGGCGAGTTCGGTAAATGTACTTTCTTGAACGACATCACGGATGCCGAGTTGATAGAGACTTTGAAGATCCACAAGCAATTCGTCAAGGAAAGGTACCCCGGCTACGAAGGTCAGGACGCTTACGTCGATGCTGGGGACTTGGGCGAGGACGTCGACTCTTTCTTGGCCGCGAAGGAGGATTCCGCTGCATCATTGAAGAAGAACGGCCTCAATGGAGTTAAGAAGGCTGCTATTTCCGCTGGTGCCGTGCCAGTTGACGGTACCGGCAAGCTGACCAACGGTGTAAGTTTAATATAATCTTCCACGATACCGCTGCGTGCTTACCTTTCGTTTCCGTTTCTGCAGGAAACTGGCACTATTAAGGTTGCCGCCTAATCGGATCACACCACTTCCATTTCATCTGCCCGGCGTGGATATTCTTCCATAACTTTCTTCGACAACATCAAATTAAACAACGAAAAGAGGCGACCCACTTCAGGTCATTGATGCCTCCATGAACGCAACAATTAGCTTCTGTACACAAAGTAAACAAACTGTAACATATATACAGAGGGCGCATCGTTTGTAGGCAAATACACAGAGTTATGTTCTTCCAAGTATCTCGCACAAGACACAAGGTGTGGTACTTCATTACAGTACGACTTTGAGCTTCACTTGGCAGCGGACCTTCCGGCGTTGTTCGGATCGGTTGACAGGTACCTACTCGCTACTTGGCTCTTTACTGGTTGCACTTTAGTAACTTGCATAGCGACTGCGTCAACCTTTTACAGTATTCCCGTATTCTGTGAGCTTCTCAATGTCGAGGGATATGATTTTTGCTGATTACCTCGGGAACCTACGAGCCCACCTTTGCTTTGAGCGCCCCCCTGTTGAACGTTGCTTGTTTGGAGCAAGACATTGTGTTCATGGGTGCGGTGCTGACTGCCATAAGCGAAAAATCAGCAGGGGGACACGATACAAGCGTGTACAAGTTGCGAAACGCCTCTGACGCCCATGCAAAGTAGCTGGCAAAATCGCAGCAGGGCCTGGCTAGAAATATTCACACGGTTCGTAGGAATGGATGTTCGACGTCCCCGCTGATGACGTTCCTAGCTTGATATTGGATATGGGCTCGAACTGGTGACCGCCCTACGGGGTCGAGTTACCGAATGACGAATCACCAAGGGGACGATTCAACGTGATAACGTGACAAGTATGCGGGCTTCCGGTCTCCGTCCTTCGGCCTCTGGAACTTGACGTCTGCTGGGGGCTAAATGTCCCTTTTACAGACCACAATTCAAAGGCCATCAATTTCAATTGCGCTAAGCGTTATCAAATCGCCGCGATCGGATGAGACAAGCATCGGATTCGCATATCGAGACACGCGGGGACGGCTTCAGGCTGCTTCAACGTCATCAGTGATCGAGTGGAGTGAGTAACGCTGAACGGGCCCCGACGTCAATCCCGCTTGACTCGTCAGGGTTCGTTCTTCAGCCCAACTTCTGCTCCAGGCAACCAGCTAGCGATCGTCTGTTCGACAGGCTCCCCCTCCATTGCTCGAACACATTCATCTACTTTGCCACTCAGCTGCAGTGCGATTCTGAACCTGTATCGCTGGTAAGATGGTCAGGACAACTCCCTCTCCGGTTCAAGATTTCACGTCTAGCGTGGTCATGCCTATCCTTGGACTCGCGCTGCTCCCAATATCACTAGCAGCCGTGGCGATATGCTTGCTCAGAGACCTTCTTATGGGTGAGGAATCCGTCCGATTTCAAGCGAAAATGTTGAACCAAACCGGTAGAAGCAAGGGTACCGTTATGGTTAGCGGTGGACGAATGGCGAAGGGTTTGACGTAAGTTTAGGTTCAAGGCAGCATCGCTCGATGAAGCTGAGTCGTAGTTTCCACGGCATTCAGACTCGCTCGAGCATTTAAAAGGGCTGGGTGGACAGTTATCGGCGTCGAAGAAGTCGGGTAAGGACCTGTTATAGCCATGCGCCACTGCAGGATTGGCAAGCTTACATTCCTCGTGTCTTCCTTAGGTGGGGAGAGCGTTGTCCCATGAAATTCTCATCGGCTGTCGACTCTTTCCACATTGTGCCTTCACCAATGACCGACTTTCCTGCATACTCACGTGCGCTTATTTCGCTCGCCATTGAGCACCATGTAGACCTCTTCCTTCCAGTGTGTGGTGCTGGATCAACAGTCGAGGATGCCAAAGCCGCCAAGGATATGAGCGCAAAGACCAACGGTCGATGTAGGACGTTTATTCAAGATCCTGAGACCGTTCTTGATCTTCACGACAAGGACAGGTTCCAACATCTGGTTGAAGAACTCGGGTTCGCAGTGCCCAAAGGAAAGCTTGTTCACAGTGTGGACGAAGCGATTGCTTTTCTCAAGGATGCTCGGCTAGACGATCAAGGCAACGAAGTCGGTTACATTATCAAGTGTACAGAATTGGACGAGAACCGGGGCGACTTGACCACTTTTCCTTTCAAGGGAGACGATGAGAATTTGAGCAGGACAAGAAAACACTTCAACGAACTGAAACTACGGATGAGCAGGAAGTACCCCTATGTCATCCAGGAATTCATTCCAGGTCAAGGTAAGTAAACCTCAGTTAGAGATATTGTATGTATGACGCGGCGGCTCATTTAAGAACGACCACCCTCAGAATGGTGTACCCATGCTTCCGTGGTCGAGGGCCATGTTACGGCGTTCGTCACCTGTCCCAGTAACGATATGTTAATGACTTACGAAAACTGGACCCAGCAAGAAGTCGGCAGACGTGCTGAAAAGTGGACGATTGATTTCCTCAACAAATTAAGCCGCAAACCTATGTCCGATGGCAAGCAACGACATCTAAACGGTCATTTCTCCTTTGACTTTATCCTGTCAACTCGGAACGGCGAGATGTACCCTATTGAATGCAACCCTCGCGTTCACACCGCTATCGTTCTGCTTCCCGTTTCTTCCTTGGCAGATTGCTACCCAACACCTGCCGGCAAATTCGCATCCAACAAAATTCTTCGACCGGACCCGCAAGTCCTACCGCGCACATGGCTTTACAACGACATTATCATGCGACTCCTACCATACGTTCTTCCCTTCCCCGAATTCCTTGAGATTATACATCCTTCGCTGCCCGCTTGTTGCCTCGCATGGGATCAACGAAACTCCTTATTGCCGGACAAATCGCCTTTCAGAATCCGAGTTGATCCGACACTAATAGCGGATGATCCTTTGCCGTTCTTGGTTCTCTGGCATATCTGGTGGCCCAGTATGATGATCAAGCGTTGGTGGGAAGGCAAAAAATGGACTCGGGTAAGCATCTTCGTCAGAAATCCTGATTTATCAGGGGCCCTCTCTTCATAGGTGTAGCTTGACGGTAACGTTTCTTCTTCAGATCAATGTCAGTACCGGGCGAATATTCCAAGCCTAAAACCCGAACGTCAACTATGGTAGAGCCAATGTCGGCAATAGATGGGCGTAACTCTAGAATGCATTGAAATACGTAATTACACTTGAGCGACACGAACACGAGTAAACGAACCGCGATTCGAAATGTATGGGGTATATATGCTTCTAACGATCCTAAATTTGCCCGTTACAATGAGTTTCTCTCGGAATTTCTAATCGAACAACCAATAGTAATAACTTTATTGATGGCCATGCCAGTGTGATTGCGGATGGGGGTGAGAGGCGTACTGCGTGGACTCCTGATTGAGAACACTGCTGAACGACGGATTAACCGAGTCGGTGACTCCGCTAGCCACGTAACCATTTTCCGCCTTTGCTTGAATCTCGGCTTCTAATTCAGCCTTTTTGCGTTTGGCTTTGTTTTGTTTCCGTCTGGACGCTGCTTCTTCTTTATCGATACCCAACAATTTCATATCTTGTTCCTCTTCTCGCCTCTCTTCGAGATACTGTTGTAGCTTGGCAGGTGTCAGACCCGGTATCGCCTTTTCATTGCCATGATATTGCTTCTGTCGCACCAATCGTGATTGATGCGTAGTAGTAGCTATGAACCAGCGTCAGAGAATTTCAGTATGTTGCTTCCAAATAATTTATCGTAATACTCAGATACGTACTTCTGATGCCGAGATAGACAGCTTTGATGAGGATCTGATGCCTGGTCCTAGTATTCTCGAACCCATTCACAACGAAGTCCCAATCGATTTCATCCGCGGGCAGGTTTGGGTTCGTCCCCTTTGACTGTTCGGCAAGACGACGTAATCTCTCCGCTTCTTCCTCTCGCCAGGGACCGTTGGGCTGACGTCTAGAACGCGATTTAGAGCCAGAGTTTTTCGCATCTGTCTTTCCGCTCTCATGCGATCCTTCTTTAGCATCTTGCGTTTCGGAAGTGAGGCCTCTCCGAACTGTATCTCCTCCGTCTCGGGGACTCGTAGAACTAGCGTTACTCGTACCTTGGGGCAATGGTGCGTTTGCGGAGGACACTACTGGTGTGCGAGCTCCGGTCGACATGTTGCTTGGGTTGTCATTTGGTGGCAAAAGTGCATTTGTCCCACGAGTACGAGAAGACTCGCCATAAGGAGCATGTTCCGGGGCAACAAATGGCGGGGGCGGAGGGACTTGCGACCAACGATTTCCTTCTGCATAGTCCGTTGTTATGCTCGGTATAGGGCCTCCGTTATTGTTGTTGAATGGGATGTGGCTGTTATGAGAAGTAAAACCAGCGGTACTAGGCGTCTGAAGCGCACCCGACGTAGCTGGAGCATACGAATCCAATTGTCCACTCGCAGTGCCTGGTCGCCATGCCTCTCCTGACAACATCGGCGATGGACCTAAAGAATGATTAACAAAAGAGCCAAGTGGAGAAGGGTTGATTGGTGATGGCCCTTGTCCGCCTGGATATCTATTCAAAGATGTATTTGCTGCCAAGGCCGGTGATGCTGAAGTCTAGGTGAGCAGTGAGCGAGTTCAGAGAATGAGACATCTTGTAACATAAGCGATGAGGCTCGTTGTACGCCTGTACTTACAAGGGTTTGCGACACACGTTTCACCTCATCGATGACTCTCCTGGCGATATTCAACGGCGAATTTCCCTCTTCATCATTGCGTACATTCAGATTCAATACTGAACTTGGTGTTCGAGCCTATATAGAGAAAATATCGTTGGGAACCGACCGAGGTCCAGCAATGAAAGCGCAGCTGGACGTACCAACAAAGCCGACATGTCTTGATGAAAACGGTCTGCAATCCCTCTCACTTCATACAAGAAGGAATCGGGATTCACGGGGCGACTTGGAACATTCAGGCCAGGGCCAGAGATATACTCTGGGTGAAACCCAGGTGGATTTATAAAGTGATCATTCCGTGAAGACGGGGGTGGACTTTGCTGAGCCATAAACCGGCTTCCATCATATGGTGCCTGCGTCGCGCCACTTGAATGTAGAGGAAATGAATTAGTTGGAGCAGACGACGGATGGTCGAATGTCGGAATTATTCCATTAGACAAGTTGCTGCTTCCTGGAATGGATATTGAATGGCTAGGGCCTTCAATAGAAAAACTCGATAAGCCTAGGACAAAGGTTAAATTTCGAGAAATAGTATGGATATGCATACCTTTACGTGGCCGCTTACTGCTATGGAAGTCTCTATCTGATTGATACTCTTTAGAGTAACTGCCACCTGCGCTCAGTGCCTCTTCCATATATCTCATCCTCTTCCGGGACTCTTCTTGGTGATCGGAAAACGGATTCATGTCTGTATTTGCTGGATTTAGATTGCCGAAAGGATCCCCTGGCCTTGAATTTGATTCAGTCACACTGTCTGAACCTGCTGGGTCCTGCACGTTGGCGGAGGCTGAAAATGGATGTATACTTTCGGTGTCCAGAGAGGAAGGAAAGTGATTGACGGAAGATGATAAAGTGCTGCTCTTGTATAGGTTATTCGTCGGAGGCTGATTCTGTATCGGGATTGCTTGCGAAGCTGATTCAAGCCGGGCAGGATATCCCAAAGTAGAAGGCGGCGCTATCCCCTCGTCCAGGTTATCCGGAGCCGAGCCCAAATACAGGGATGTACTCTCAGACGGGTGTGCTATGGACGCAAAGCCTCGAAATTCGTCACGGCCTGTTAGAGGTGGCGTAAACGATGGAACTGGATAGCTGGAGCCCTGAGGAAGTTTGTGGTTGGTTGAATATCGTGTATTCTCTGTTTGTCCACTCGACTCTGTCAAAGCGGCCTGATTTCCCTGTCCGTCTCCTGCAGTCCAACTCGTGGATGGCAGCGGATGAGTTTGAAATGCCTGGCTAGTGGAAGGCGTTAATGTTCCTGTATTCGCGACTAATTGAGGAGGATAGCCTCCGTACTTAGTGTAACCGACCTCTGTCGAGGATGAGTTCGCAGGATAGGTGTAGGATGATGATCCTCGGTAATTTGATGGCTGTCCTGGATGATGCGAATCCACAGACCCGACAAAATTATCCGACGAAAGGAGTTGTGATGGTCCCGGAAGAAACTTTGTTGTCATGTACAAGCCACTCGATCCAGTGGTTGACTGGGCTGGGGGTAAATCCTGGTTGAGGCGGTAATGAGATGGTTCTCCTGAGTGAAGGTCCCGAAGATCAAGCGAATTCCTACTTTCCACTCGATAGCCAGACGGATTTTGCATAACGACATGCAAGAAATCACGCAGAGCTATTGGCACGTTTAATAGACGCGACTTGTACGCAACGTTGGTTCCCGGATGAGCGTAGTTTGTTGCATTCAGGGATCGCTACTGTCTGGCCGATGGGGGTTGACTGTAGGAAAACGTGGGCCTGGCGAAGCACCTGGTCCAGAAGTCCGAATACCGCTGCTTGCTTTCCGACAGCACCCTTTCCTGGCTTTCCGATAGCAAGCACTTTGCTATTCCTGAGACCGATATCGACAAAGGTATTGCGTGAGCGATGTCAGATAGCCAGATGGCCAGTCGCAAACAGTTGAGAACCTTGATCACCGGTGCTTTGGAATCTGCAGCAAGACTTACCGACTCTGAAGGGTTTCCGACAACCCAGATGCTGAATACACTCGACCCTTGGTTTCCCCAGCTCTCCTATTGTTGAGATCAGGGTCGTATACCGCAACAACGATGTTCCAAACTGTTCTCCTGAGCCTGTTGAATGGCATCTACGCCGGAGATCAGTTCCGAGAATGCAGCGAGTACATATGTACCAATCCGGGCAGGGACACACTTACAACGATCGTCCGCCACTTACAACGGCAGCTCACGTACCGAAACGGGCTTGTAGGCGGAGCGGAGTGGCCTTGTATGTGATATTGGGAATTCTGGATAGCAAGAATGTGGCACTGTATGGGCTGGGTACGAGCTGGGTGTAACTGCTCGGCGTCAGCTGTATCCCGCGGTGTACGCTGATGTGCCTCACCTAAAATTTGGGGCGGAACTCGCTGAGGAGCCACGGGCGTTCCAAACATCGGCGAATCGGCGAGCTCAGTGATCGAGGGCGCACGGCTGGCTGAGCGGCGTGGGAGCAGAAAAGCAAATTCAGACGGAGAGCCCCGGGAACTGTCTGCCTGTGTCGTGGACCGAAGGGAAAGGTTACCGTAGCTGTTACCGGGCAACACGGCGAAGAGCAGCACAAATACCATGGTTTTATGCTGAAACCCGCGCAGCTCCCATGCGACGTGTGTTTCAGTGGGTGTTCAATGCCTGCTTTCTGCATGCTCGGTGTTCTGCTGGACCAAGAAGGCAGGCTGCACATGAAGGGTGCGAGGGGAAGGGCAGGGAGGCCGGATGAGAAGGCAAGAACGATGAACGCGGAATGCGGAACATTTCTGGCACATGCCACAAGGCACAAATGTCTAAAGCGTCGAAGGAATTGGACAGCTGATAAAGAAATGCTCCGAGTTGGTCGACGTATCGCACGCCTTGCCCTTTATACAGGAGGAGTTGTGCCTCGTATTCGAAAGGAAGGCGTGTGATTGTGAATTGTATTCACTGAGGTGCGCAGCGGAGCCAGCAGAGCCAGCAGAGCAATCGATGGCGTAAATTGCAATAGCTCGAGACCCCTTGAGCGAGTAACTGAGCAAGCAATTGCCTAAAGTGAGATCTCGAGCAAACAGAACAGCTCATATTTCTGTATACGGCAACAAAGCATCGGTAGAGGGAAAACACGGCGAGACAGGTGTGTCAGGTGGCAAGTCTGGAGTTGCCCAGAGTTAGAACGTCCGTAATGCTGGCGGGGCAAAAATCGCAAAAACTTGGTGTTCAGGACGGTTGTTTCTGAGAGTATCCGAGGGTCTTCTCGAGGTAACTCTCAGGTAAGTCCCGCCAAACATCCCCGGGGCAGTGGCGCTTTGTTCCTGATGTCCCGCTTTTAGCGTTCCGAAAAGAAACAAAAAACCAGCTGCGGCTCTGCAGTGCGGCCAGCTGCCTGCCTCAGCTGGCCGCAGGCAATTCTCTACGTACCACAGCTCTCGCCATGCAAGCTTTTAGCCACCTTCCACCATCATCGTTCTCTCGCTGTTCGAAGCGTCTGAGGACTAAGGGTCGCAGCCGAAGTGCTCAGCATTAGGTAGCTGGCTAGCTGCGATTGCTCAGCCTGGGTGCAGTCTTGTAGCCCTCGTGTCGGAACAGTAGCGACAGAGCCATCAGCTAAGCCATCGGAGCTGTTATCGGGAGAAGCTGGCAGAGACGTGAATCGACGGAAAGAAAGCTGGAAAGAACTCAGGGAAGCACAGTCAGAGCATATCCTCTCGATGATTCGATAAATAGCATTTAGTAATATGCGGTATGCAACACCAGCAAGCAGTAGCATTGGCCCCTTTTACGTTGTGGAAGTACTCGGCTCCACTCCACCACCCTGTTGGTCGAATGGGTACCGCTATCTGTACCCTGGAGTTCGTGCGTCATAGGACATCGCCGAACGCTCGACAAGCTAAGTGAGACCAGCTGTTGAGCTCAGCCCTGTCAAGTTGTTGGATGTCTCAATTGCAGTACCAATCGGGTCTGAGAGGCAAGGTATTTAGAAAGGTACCGAAAAGCTAGCGGAAAGCTGCACGGAAAACCAAAAAAACAAAGCTAGTTAAACAGCTAGTTGAACTAGACTAGCTCTTGTTCTCGGACAAGCTCTCGGGCACTAGCTCAACTGATTGTACAGAGCTGCTGGAACCGTCAGGTGACAGCTCTGGCTACTGACTGGCGACAGATAGCAGTACATAGCTGCCTTGGCAGAGTTTACGGCGAAGAGCTCGAGGGTAATGAACGCTGCACCTGCGATAGCTGCCGCGACGAAACTCATGAGGACTGAAGAACCAGCAGAAGAACAGTTAGAAGAACCGAGAACTGAACCGATTGTATGAAGTGAGTAGGAGTTACAACCACTGTACGATGGATCTACTATGATCGCTATTGAAGCTATTATACACTGGCCATACAGCTTGACAGTAATTGATACAATGTTGATACCACCAGCTATTCCACCTTGTTTCGCCACTCGAGCTACAATCGGCACCCATCGATCGATATATCGCGTGCAGCAAGGTCTTGCCGCTGGTCTAGTCAGGAAGTTATTACAGTAGCACGAATAACCGCACACATTTTGTCTGTCTAGATAACTGCCTAGGCCTTCATCTCGATGTCCAGGACCTCGTCTAAAAGTGATATCAAATAACAACACGGGCGATTTCCGGTGGGCAGGTCGTGGATCAGAAGAGCTGTTATAAGCTTATGCGCCACGCAGTAGTGGTCTAGTGCCTAGTGAGCATAGTGATTCTGATGCAGCCGTGGGCAGGGCTGCAGTTGTGCAGTGGGGCACTTGGCCGAGCCAATTGCCATATATATCTGCAGTCATTATATGATGTCTTTACAGCTTCTATTTCGGACGCCTATGAACTCCGCGTCCCTGCTATGAGCTCCGCTACATCTGGTTCTATCTCGTGGCGTACCTCGTGGCGTTGGCATCGAGGTTGTACAAAGCCTACAGCTAGTTCAATTTTCCGTCGAGGCAGCTGCTAATTTTTTTGGTAGCTGCATTGGTACACAACAACGCTTATCATGCAGCAGAAATAACTGAAGCGGTAGAAATGACGGTGAGGCGATTCTACCGGCGGTTCAGCCGGCGGCATATAGTAACATCGGAATATCGCAGCTGACATCGTTCATTCACATTATCTGTCCAGGCTGCTGTAGATGTGTTCCATTGGTACTGTCAGGGAATCGGATCTGAACTGGAATCGTAAGCGATTTCCATACTTAGAGAAAGTCCCTCATTCGGGAAACGTGGAAGTACTCGAGGAGATGCGTGGGCCATTTTATGAGCAGCGACGAACAAGACGACCGGCATGGAGTGGATAGTGATGCTTTACAGTGAAAGCTTTGTTGACGTTTCTTTGGTAGCTTGCGAAGATAGAACAGTGATCAGACTCCTTCACTACGGCTCCCTAAACATATTTGAAACTCTCGCAATCGGAGGTGGGTATCACTTCAGCGCTCTTACTTCTTTCGACGAAGAAGAAATTGGATTGATCGATACTCCACCATGCTTGATCACCTGAAGAATGTTCTTGTTTCATCTAGTGCCATCAACATACAATCTACAATTACGAATGCCGAACACATCGGTATTCACGCAACCAGGAAACAGAAAACACATTAAGCTACAAAAGGTGTCGATAGGCTCGGCCGCATTTAAGAACAACAACCACCAGCCTGTTTCTTTTCGACGCTCTGCCCGACCTTGAGAGCAGACTTGCCACCGGTACCTGTAGCCATTGAGCTCGAACCCATACTGTGAATCATGAAGCAATGTCAGAAGGCGGAATAGTCAAAATTTAACAATGAATGGGGTCTCACCGGTCCTTGATCTGCTTTGACATGGTCAAGAACGCTTGTTCAACGTTTGTAGCACTCTTGGCAGAGGTCTCCAAGAAGGGAATACCAAGTTGATCGGCGAATTCCTGTAGTAGCGGAAGCTTAGTATAGCCGCAAAAATGCAGATGCTAAGATATTGTGCTTACTTTGGCAACAGCGGTCTCGACAACCTTCTTGCTAGTCAAATCGCTCTTGTTACCGACCAAGAGCTTGTTGACACCTTCGACAGCATATCGATCGATTTCTTGCAACCACTGCTTGACGTTAGTGAAGGTGTCTATATAACGGCGAAACGGAAACCATCAGAAATGCGTCAAATCACTGTCAAACCTTCGAGTCTGATAAGACTAACCGTTGTCAGTCACGTCGTAAACGACGATAATACCGTGTGCACCCCGGTAGTAGGAGGAAGTAATTGTGCGGAATCGTTCTTGACCAGCGGTGTCCCACTAGAAATAGAAAAACAGGTTGGTTTGCGGATGTCTTGATCACAAAAATATTCTTGAAACCTACAATCTGTAGTTTAACGGTTTTACCCTCAAGTTCAATTGTCCTGATCTTAAAATCGACCTGTAATGGAAAGGAATCAGGATTACGCAGCGCAACTAGCCAGCAACAGTTGTACTTACACCGATCGTAGAGATATAGCTTTCCGTGTAAGTGTCGTCTGCGAATCGCAGCAACAGACAAGATTTTCCAACACCGGAGTCACCGATAAGCAGAAGCTGAACCGGGTCAAAAGAACAAAAAAGAAATCACGTTAGTGTACCACCTTTAGCCATACGCTTTACGCCAACCTGATTACATACCTTGAAAAGGTAGTCGTATTCGGATGTGTGAGCCATTGTGTATAGACTGTGAAGCAGACAACATAAGGAATAAGCTTCCGCTGGCGCTTGTCTCTGAGTGAAACTCCTTTCGTTCGTATGCCCGCTCATTCTCATCGGACGTCTCCCATCGAGGCGGTCTTTAAGGGTCTCTAGATTCGTATGCATTTCGATGTCACTGCCAGCGCGAGCATTCGAGGTTATTGGCAGAGGAGGAAGACGACGATGGGCCTAATGAGCCTCCCGATGCCGCCCCATTCTGAATTAAAAATGGTTCCTGAACTCTGTGACAGGGGCTCCGTCAAGTCCTACGATGTCCCGGTGACATCCCTTTCCTGACGTGTTCGACGACACCATGCAGCCCAGTTGCACCTCTCCAACCCAAAGGGGACCTAGCGATGTCGGTCCAGCCGAGAAGGAGCCTCGTGATGTTTTGGTGAAGGCGAAATTACGGATGGCGGGACAATCCATTGGCATGCTGGGTCGGGCGAGGGAAGCAAGGGCGACCGCATCGAAGAATGTGTACTTACGATGATATGGAATTCGCCTGGGGAACAAGTGGAGCTGAAGGTGAACGTAATCTGGAAGGTTCACGGTATTACTGCCTGTCCCCGAATCAAGGATCAAGATGATGATGCTATGCTGTCGTGCCCAGTCTGCCGCGCGCACCCAAAGCGACTCTTCGCGTGTCGCTCCGTCGGCCAGAGTTGACTACGAGACCGCGACCCCAGCAGCCTCGAGACACGGCAACAAGCTGCTAAGCGCAAACAGACCCACGGCTTCTGCTGCGTGTAAAGTTCGTCAGACTCGTAAGCCCGTAATGTCACCACCGTTTATGGAATCGATAGCATACATCGAGATTCAATGAGCATACTCTCAAGCCTACGCGTCTGAAATCAAATAGTCTTTCCAGGCATGTCATCAGGTGCTCTTGCACAATCATAGTAAAGCTCCAGACAGTTTCGATCTTCGTATATTGCGTTAGTACCCATCAACCATAATTTCCTTTGATATTTTACTCGCAGCCTGGCTCGCTCAGCCGGTCAAAAACGGATGGAGTAGAGCTTCTCTAACGCTGATCCGCTTTGCCGGATCCAATATCAACGTCTTGTCCAAAAGGTCAACGAAAGTGGTCAAGAGCTTTAGATCTTCGTCTTTCATTCGCATCTGGACACTTGATGGCGGCATCAATCTAGACTTCAGATCTCTCGTCGCCTTGCTGATCACGAGCGTCTTCGAGACATCCTATAGCAAGACCGTTGATGAGCTTGTGCACGCGGGCTGTTACTAAAGCCAAGCGGAACTCACCTGTCCCGTAATTTTATCGGTCTCAACGCTGACGAAATTCATTCCTTCATCGAAGTGCATCGGCCCAAACTGTGCCTTCTTAATCATACGATGGTTGAACTTGCCCTTGAGATCCATCATGAGGTGGAGCATATGATTGTTTGATTTGCCTGGAAACAGAATTTTACCGGTGTAAAGCTCATAGAGCGTGCAACCAATAGACCACATATCCAGGGAATCGTCGTAGGGTAAGCCAAGGACTGCAAGGAGGAAGGGAGATAGTTAGATAACATGCTTGGTGACGTCTGCAATTTACATACTGATTTCAGGCGCACGATAGAAACGAGAAACCAGGTAAGGCGTGATGTCGTGCTCCGCAGCGTCACAGGCAGAACCTAAATCGCATACTTTCAGGATCGCTTTATTCTCGCTCACCTAGGGGTGACAGGAAGCAAATCAGATCCCTGCACGGTTGAAGAGATTTTCGAAAGCAAAACTCACGAGGATGTTGTCTGGTTTTAAATCCGCATGAATAACGTTGCACTTTTTCATGAGCGAGAGTGCCAAAAAGATTTGATGCGCGTAGGCCCTTACGGCTCGCAAATTAAGTCCCACATCCTTGCCAAACCGCTTGATAACGTCTCGTAGATTCATGCTAGTAACAACAGATCATATGCAATGTTCAGTTCGATTTGCAATGAAGAGTTCATACCGGCACTTACCTCAGACTTTCGGTAACCAAACAGAAATGCCCTCTGTGTTCGAATGTGCGTAGAAGACGTACGATGTGCTTCTTGTCTTCCGGATCCGCAGCGACCAACTTGCTTAGTATTTGCGCTTCCTTTCTGCCAGCGATGTACCTGTGAGATTCTACTGATTAGCTTTCCAGCGTGGTAACGATGACACAACGCAGCGACTTACATGGATTCTTGACTTCGAATCACTTTGATAGCGACTTCTTGTCCGACCCTTTCTCCAGGCTGACTAGCTTTGAGGACTTTGGCACGCATGACCTGTGCGAACATACCTTTACCAAGATTGACAGTTATTTGGTAGCGCCCGTCATCCAGAACCTCGCCCGGGGTAATGCGATAATATCCTTCAGAGTCGTCATAATTGTCGACAAGTGTAGCCGCTACTGGCGCAGGGATAGGTACAGTCTTGACAGTTTGCTGTCGAGAAGTCAGAGCTTAGCGTAAGAAGCGGAAGAGGCTGGGTTGGCACTTACCGTTTTCTTCCTTAATACCTTGCGCTTCTTTTTGGGTGCGTCATCCACAGCAAACATATCAAAGTCGTCGTCTTCGATGTCCTCTTCCACTTCTTCATACTCGTCCTCTTCTGGCAAGACATTTGGTTTCGGCTCACCAACACCGTCGGCGATTTCTTTCTGAGAAACCAACTGTGGATGACCAGTGCCGACTTTGGTGTCATGGTTTTTCCGCCTTTGATCATCCAGTTTACGGTCGTCATCCGGGTTGTAATCCGCTGCCGATATTTGCACCTCGCCATCTAAAGTTTCGCCTCTGAGTTCCGACGGGAGGGTTTCCGCATCAATACCAGCATTACCTCCTGCCTTGCCAAGCTCGAAAGTTTCGCTAACTGGTGTGGCTGGCTTTACTTGTGTGTTGGTGCCGCTACTGTTCGTTGAGAGATCAAGCTTCACCGCTGACGCTCTAATATCGGCTACAGTTGTAAATATGGGCATTGTAGAGGACCATGACAGGTTCAGCGTACAGAAACGAGCAGTTCCGTCTCACTCAATTTGGCTTACCAGTCGTACCATTACTTTGAACGCTTGTGATTCCTTCGACAGATGACGGCGCAGCACTAGTTACACCAGACTGAGTACCCGCAATACGCTCCAGCAATTCACGTCTTTTCCGCCTCCTTTCTTCGAGCAAGGCTTCCAAATCCGCAGGTTCCTCGGCAATAAGGGTAATTTCTGGCGCGACTGCCTCCTTGGCGTCTTGTTCACTAGGCTGTTGGTGTTTCTGCTCTCCTTCGGCTGTTCGATGTGAAGGCACAACTGTCGACTTACTGATGTCGTCGGGAACCGGCTGAGAAGTCACTGGCAGAGTGCGCAGAGATTTCACTGACCCACCCGATATTCGTGTTTCTGGGGAGCCACGCCTGTGAGATGAATGTGTTGGCGATGCACTACAAGATCTCGACCGTTTTGGCGATGCAATCCTGATTGGGTAATCACATTGCAGTATCAGCAAGTCAATATCTTTGGCGTGAGCTACAATAGGACTCACTCCCCCTCCTCCCTATCATTACCACTTTGAGACTTTCGCTCACTATGACGAGGATCACTTCTGCGATCATCGCGATGCTTGCGATGCTCGTCCGCTCTTGAATGTCGGCCCTGACCGTTTCTCCTGTTCCTTTCGCTCTCTTGTCGACTATCATGGCCGCGGGCTCCGTCTTCATCCGTCCGGCGATCACGATGCCTTCTGTCTCTACCGTCAGAGTGATATCTGTCACTGATCAAGTGCCGATTATTCAGCTGGAGCAGGAGTGCGTTAAGCAAAGAAAAAAAAGAAAACGACAAATACCTGCGATGTCGCCTCTCTCCTTCATCTAGAAAGGCTTCCCGCCAATCCCTAGGCCTCTTCGTGATAGAGGCGGACCGATCCCCTGCGTCTCCTTCGTAAGGCAACCCATCCCTCTTTGACCGCCGATGATCCACTTCTTCTTCCTCCCTTGTACGCTTGTGACCTGAGTGGGACATGGCAACGCAAATGCTTGTAAGACTCTCTGCTTTAGACAAGCTCTCGGAAATGCCTTTGGCTTTTCACCAACGAGATGGGCCAAGTAAGCAACTTTCGAGAATGCCACTCTACAAGGAGTCCAACGGCTCAATTCGCTTGTTGTCCGATATATCCGTTTGTCCTTTGTCGATGATGGTTCTCAATACGGCGTGGGCGATGGCGTCGCTAAAGTTGCTGCCTTGAGAAGCTTAATGATACAGCAGTTTGTTTCCAATGTCGAGATCGCAGGACGATGTTTCCTCACCAATGTCCAAAGGAGGCAGCAATTAGTAAATGGGCTGCTCGCCTTTGGCTTGAATATGTGTGCGATCATCGCTTCTAGGCGACCGTACAATAATGGGCCTAATCTGCATTACGTAACGCGCGCCGCCTCTCTTCCTGAACATTGTAGCTAACATTGTTCCCCCTGTTCATCTGCCTACCCATCTATACCAGATAACTGCATAGTCTTGGTGCTTAGAATATAATCTATTCGACCCACTTGCATTCTTCAGACTCGTAAAATAGCAGACTGCTGCGAATCAATATTCATGTTGTTAGCTTTAGGAACGAGGCGCATCACAACCAGTAATTCAGGCTAAAGCCCGTTGTCGTGTCCTTGTCTCCGCTGTATATACCGCAGGTCTTCTTCTGCCATTTCCCTCTCTGGGGCACCACTCTCGATGACCTTTTCTAGCCACAAAACGGCCATCTCTATATCTTCTTCCGTTCTAGCTTCTCCCTCCGTCGTTTTGCCGCGACCTAGCGGAGTTTTGCTTGTCGAAGCTGGTTCTTCTTCGTCTTGCTGATATTCGTTTGCGTCCCGATGGAGCAGGTCAAGTTCATACTGTGCAAGGTACAGGTAACTGGTCGCAATCTCTCCAATGTTCCGGCCTTCCCGCTCCGCGACCTGTACGTAACGTCGATGGACAGCGGCTGCAGCCTTGTAATCTTCTATGTTGTCGTGCAAATGAGCGAGTTTGCTCAATATTTGCAGCGTCTGAGCAGCATCAGCACCGAGGAGCGCCCGTTGATGGCACTGAATTGCATCGTTGTAACTGGTAAGGCAGGCCAAAAGTTCAGTATCGACATCTGAAGTGCAAGACGCTAAAACATACCGTTCCAAGTGCTCATACACGGCAGCCAAAGCTTCCCACATACGACAGTCGTACGGTCTATATCGATAAATTGGTGAATACATCGAAATTAGGGAAATGAGGCGAATACCAATACCTCAGGGCAGTGGCGCGGTTATAATACTGTATAGCATAATAATGCATATCAAGTAGTTCATATACTTGGCCCAAGCCATACCAAGCTCGATAATCTTTTGGGTTAACATCTGGACGTGGTAAAGGGTAAGAAAGATTCCGGTAAGAGCTATGCGTCCACGTACCGACGGCCCTACGATAAGCTTCGATGGCGGCATGACTATTTTTCAATTCGACGAATTCGTGACCCATCAAGGTCCAGGCAGGCAAATAATCCCTATTTAGCTGTAACGATCTTTTGAAGTACTGGATTGCTTTCATGTGTTCGTCTCTGGAAGAGAAATAGTTTCCTGTAACAAGAATTTTGGAACATCGGTCAAAATTCTAAGGTATGCTCTTTAAAATAACCACCACTCACCAATAAGACAGCAGACTTCGGCTCTATTCTTATCTATTTGAGCATATTCATGTGCGATTTGAGCTAGTTTCGCCTTCTTGTTCATAACATATAGCATGTTGGAATATATCTCAATCTCGTCCAGTCGAAAAGGATCCATTTCGCGCAAGTCGTCGAACGCCTTTTCGGCTTCCTCGAAATCTGAAAGAAATAGACATTTAACACTCAATGAACGTGGCAGCGCGGGCAACTGGATGCTCAAAACTCACTTCTCATATGATAGAGGGTCAAGGCTCTAGCAGCCATTAAGTGTGAGCTCGCTGGGAAAAGCTTTTGCAGATCGTTGACAGTCTGCAGCATCATATCCGTCGCTGAATGCAAATCAAGCATCACATGCACAGCGAAGAAGTTGAACATGATGCCTCTCGGGAGACTAGCCTTGATTGTTACGAACTACGTTTGAGGTAAAGTTTAGCCTGTCTCGTTGTGGTCTGATCATTAATGCAGACTCGCCTGGCTTGTAGATCCGATACATTGAGCGATACTCAGCCAGCAGCTCCAATTATACTGGGCGTTTTGTAATGACAGTACAAAACACTCTAATGCGAAAGCCTTTTGCCCCAGCCTGAAGTAGAGTATGCCTTTGCTGAAATGCAGTACTCATCTCATTTAGAGATGGACCGCTACTTCACGGATGCATCAGGCCCGGAACTTACAGGTATATGAGGTATGAATCATCTTCTTCCCCTAATAAATCCAATATCGGATATATATACGGAGCGATGGCTTCCGTTTCCGTTTTGGTATCTAATACGCGCAGAGGGATTAGTTTATGTCCAAAGAGGTTTAAGCAAGGGTATAAGAAAATTGCCAAATAACACTAACCCATAAAATGCGGCATCATCTCTTGTGATCTGCGATCTGCACTCTGTTAGGATGATACGGTAAGTAACGAATGTAGCGATAGCCAATGTATCACTTACGAGATACTTTGCGTACAGCCGTAAAAATTTAGCCTTCTTGGAGTTACAGCGGCCCAGCATTTCATAACACCTTTCCAGCTCCTTGGTATCGTAATAACTTTTCCCCATCTCGAAAAGGTCCTGTTCTGATTTTTCAACTTCCCATTCCGTTACGAAGCGCTCATGTTGTGTAGCATCGTTTGCCGCTGATCGAAGAGGCGTTTCGGTCGTGGAATTGGGTTTCGCCTTTTGATAAGTAGGGGCCGCTCTCGACAGAAGCATGTCGAATTCGTCTTCCTCCGGTGGCGATATGGCTTCCGGCGATATTAGACCACCCGTCCCTGGTATATTTGTTGTACTCTCCGTCTCCTCATCCATGGGTAAAAATCCACTATCGTCTCCCATGTCCTCGTCCTCCCCCTCATCGCCCAGCCCCAAATCAAGTGGCTCTCTGCGTCGACTTGGTCGGACGGAGAAGACTTCCCCTAGCGAAAATCGGGATTTCCTGCGTTGACCGAAAGACCTGCTTGATATCGGGGATTTTGCACTAGGTAAAGGCGAATTGAGCTCTTTGTTATTTGCAGAACGAATGCCACTGGCGTCTGCCGAAGTTCCACTGTCAATACTCATGCTGATGCTACTGGCTGTCGACTGCCGGGCGGAAACAGGTGCCGCACCGTTGAGCCGTTGATTGCGATTAACAATTACTCTCCGTAATGACATCGGAGTTGACGTGTTGCTCGACGCAGACGGCTTCTGTTCTTTCGAAGGTGTCGCTACACCCATACCACTACTACCGGTCCCTGTAGTATCGCGTCTACTGCGTTCTGACGGACTATCGTTGCCAAAGTCGGCCTCTGAGTTTAACGAATATCGAGGATAAAATTCGGGTAAAGGCGGTTTCCGCTGATCCGCTGGTATGGACACAAGAAGTTCATTCGCCCTACAGGAACAGCTATCACTTCTAGAGAATTGATTTTCAAGGATGGAAATCCAGAACATACCATTTGGCAGCTGCCAACAAGCCCCTGTCTTTGCATTCCTTGACCGCTTTTCTCAGTTCCACCGCCAAATGCGTCAACTGCTGGGGTGACAATTCCGTATCGAGAACCAGGTCATGCTTGAGAATTGTCTCTCCGGGCATTTTGTGTCGCCTTTCTATATGCAAGTCGGGATCGAGGTGAGGAAGTTTGGCATTGATGACATGCGCAGGTCTGGTAAAGCTTCAGAGAATCCCGGCGAATAGTAAAACCGCTGCGGTATTGCTGCGACAATTGTTTCTTGCCCAAGGCAAGTAGCTTCGGATTGGTTCGCGTAGGCCCAGAAGTAGGCTGAGACGGAGCCTTCAATGACACTAGGCGATGCGCTGCACTGCGACAGACATGAGCGGTATCCATGAACAAAACACCTCGAGGGATCATACAGCGTTTGTTTATTTTGTGAATGATGCGCCCAAAGACGAAAGACACTGCTCGGTTGGACTTGTTCAACCAGCTGGGGACCTCCTGCTGGTCTGCTGGGCAGGCTACTGGCACGGACAGCCCTTGCACACTGGTGATGAGAGCTTGACTAGCCGTGGTATTTCATTGAGAAACAAGCTTTAAAATAGAAACATAGCAGTTTCAAAAGCCTAGGTGGCCGTTTGGCTTGACGGTCTTTCGAATATGTCGCTCGAGTCCAGCTCCGTTCGATTGCTACCAATGCGCCCTTTCTCTTGGGGACGGTTGCGATATCAAACTCTTCTTTCGCCCGACATTTTGTTTGAGGCCTGACGAGGCGTGTAACCTGCACATCTGTGGTGACATGGAAAGGTCCAACTGAGAGGGTATTCGCCTATTTTTGAGCTGACCAACGAATCTGTCATGTCGGCTAGTCAGAGCTTACATCATATCCGGTCCTACCGACCTCCACCCTGATAAGTACCGGCGGCACCGCTGAGCAATGAGCGAATGAGTGAGAATATATAGGATGCCTGCTGTCTGATCATGCCACTTCGACTGTCGGCCCATGCTCCTCAAACTATATAGGCCGCAAACCAGCAACTCCTTACCTTCACAGCATTGAAAACTCGCACTCAAAGGAATCTCTCCTCAAAAATGGCCATTATCTTGCACGTCAAAGCTGTAGCTAAACCCGAGTTTACCGAGGAGGTAAAGAAGCGTGAGTGGATCGTTACGCAGTCTGGTTCTCCTCGACTCATGTTTTCTTCGCACTCAAGAACTGCTCACGATCAAGCACGACGCTGACAACAAGGAGGAAGGATGCCTGACTTACAAGGTGAATCAAGCGATCGATGACAAGAACACCTTCATTCTCTTCGAGGAGGTAAGTCGCAAGTGCTTGCCGTTTACAACTGTTATAGTTGCTGACTCCTGAAACCCGTAATCCTCTGCAGTACAAGGACGAGGCTGCTTTTGAAAGCCACAAAGCAGCCCCTGGTTTCCAAGCATTGGCTAGCAAGCTCTCTGAATGGCTGGTAGAGCCTTTGACGATGAGGTTCCTCCAGGCTTCCCAGTTGTAAAAAGCATAGCATGCTATAAAACTCAAGACATGCAAGTTTTACGTTCTAACTCGAACCGGAACTCCTGGCTTGAATATTTGCTTTGATATAAAGCATTACATCTAATGTAGCGATAGTGATGTACCCTCGCGCTGGCACTCGCCCGATGATATAGGTCTCCTAGATTAATCCTCGTCTTCGCTAAACGGCCATGCTACATTAAGTCTGGGTGGTGCGTTATCTTGTTGACCAGGTCCATCTGGGGCCCACCATTCGTCGTACTAGACAAGCAAGGGAGACAAAGGCGTCAATATAGGTATGCACACTGTCCAGCGATGGAAGGAAAATGCTTACTTCTCTGCGCACGTCTTCCAGTTCAGCCAACATACGAATGCAGTAAGGATGCAAACGCTGGTTGTATGGTGGCTGCTCTTTAAGGACGGACACAAGAGGTTTCCTGATAGCACTATTGACGGGACCATCTATTGCAGACACCGCGGCGGGATGCAGAAGACTTGAACGCTTGGAGAAGGAGCGTGACATATGAGGAGAAGCTGGTAATTTAGGTGGATTTGACGCCATACTCGTGCCCAGATTAGATGGGCTTCCGGGCATCGTAGGGCGATCGAAAGTGTCACTTCGTGGAGAAGCGGTAGGAAGTTCGAACTCGAACATTCTCTGCACAGGCGATGTTGGGGACGGGGCGCGGTTCTGGAAGCCTTGCTGTAAGCCTGTGGACGATGTCAAAGAAGGCCGTTGTAATGTGGGAGAGTCTGTCTCGAAGGAACCTCGAGATTCGGCGGACGGATCACTAGAGAATTTGGTGAACATCGCACCATTCCGTCCGGGAGTCGCATGCGTGGCAGATGCCACTGTTGATTTCAGGATCGATTTTGGATAAGGCGGTGCCTGGGCGTCAAGGCTACTACGACCGCTCGACGTGGTAGACTCATTATCGCTGTCATCAGGGCTGGCTTTCTTTGTCTTCTTCGCTTTACCAAAAGACTTTTTGAACCAACTTGGGGTCTTTGGCTTCGCTTTTGATGTAATGACTTCATGATCGTCCTCTCCGCTGAATGCTTCTGCATTTGGTGATACAGGTGCCAAACCCAAAAGCTGTTCTGCTCTCGTTGCTTCCTGTTCACTTGAGCGATGGTTCTCCATTGCGTCCACCAAGGTGATAGTTGATCGACTTCTGACTATCCCCTTTTCTGCATATTCGTGTTGATCTATATGCACCTCCATGCACTCGCCTTGTTCATCCGAGGTCAGATGCGGCTCCAATTCGTCGTGCCGAGACCTGATCTTCTCTAAACTAGCATTCAGCAGCTGGACGACGCTGACTTCCATGTTGTGATTCGCATAATCGGACGCGTTTGTTGAGATGTGACCTAGTCGGAAAACAACCAGTCGTAAGACATAACTGCGGACAGATTGAGACCAGAACAACATCAAGCGCTCGAAGAGGGCGGGATCGAGCAATATATGCAGACATAGTGCCTCACGATCCTCGGCCCGATAGCATAGCGTATCGAAATGCGTCCAGACAAACGCAATACACTTGGCAAGTGTGAGGTGATGTTCCGTTTCAGTGAGGATCGTCTTGACGACAGAAATAAGATACCGTACGTCGATAAGCGTGAACCTGTTATTTGTCGAGATGTCTGGAGACATGAGCTGTGGTGAAGGGGGCATCATGATGACGTCCAGTAGGTCGAACAAGCAGAAGACCGCTTTTGGCGAATATAAACTGGTGCGTGAAATCAGATACTTGACCCAGATATCGATTATATTCGCCCAAAGTTGAACTCCATCGCACTCGAGGACAGTGTTCATCGAAGAGGGTATAAAAAGCTTTGATGTGGCAAGATACAGAATGAGCTCGCTGAGCCGTCGATTCGCAGTTTCGAGAACAGGCGGTTTGATGTTTCCGCGCATAGCAGCGGACTCGTCGGCTGTGAAAGAGGAGTTGGCGGAAGTTGTCGTAACGGCATTTACAGCGCCATTGATATAGCTTTGGCATTTAGTAGCGAAGATAGCCGCTAAATGCACATAGCCGGGAGCCTGCATCAGAACGCGAATGGAGAGTGGAGCGTTATCGGTCTCACTCGCTTTGAGAGCGGGTGCCAAGTAACGAGCCAATTGGCGATGGTATGCTTTGTAAAAGGCAGGAAATAGTTCACTGTCGTCGGACTGCCATCGGCGCAGCCAGTTACCCGGTTTGAAATGGAAAGCGTTGGCTTCCTCGGGACCATCGTATACGGGTACGCTATGGTTCAGAGTGGTCATGTAGCTTCTAGAATTGTTGAATTGCAGGATCTGCAAATGCGACGGATACCGAATCTCGCTATACGTAGAACTAGAACTAAACGAGATGTTGCGTAAAAATGTAGATACCTTATCGTTTGTAGCAGCATTCACGTACTCTGAAGGAGAGAAGCTTTCCAATGCGACCACGAACCGGCTTAGCATGGCTTGCTTTGTAGGCAAAGCCGACAATAGTTGAATTGCAACGCCTTCAATGCGGAAGAAGGCAAATGCTAGGATATTGGAAAGAAAATGCAGTGAGCTTTTGAACGGGCTACGCAACTGCACTATAGGACTCACCAAGCATTCTGCCGGCGAACATCAGGGTGTTGTGAAACACGCCTTTACCCGACAGCTTCTCCAATACATAAGTCATTATCCTAACCATCAACGATCTGAACACGGCTGTGTCTTTGGGGCAATTCTCCAGCGCACGAAGGGAGAAAACGGGACTGGAAATGTAATATACATGTTCAGGTTGCGAGAAGCTTCTTCAACTTAGTCGGAACTGACCTCTCCATTATAGACGACAAAGCTTCCAAGCATGCCCCCCTTTCGTTTGCCGGTTGATCGATTTTCAATTGCACAAGAAGCAGATCAAGCCTATCGAGAGTCGCCATATATCTTGATCAGGCGGTTGTAAACACACATGGCTACTTATAGAAGCACTTACCATTCAATAGAGATGGTTCTCATAGCAGCATTGCCAGCCTTATCTGCAGGGTCAAAGCCCTTCTTCTCGCCTTCAACAAGGCAATCCAAGAGCTCGTTGCGTATCAATCCAGCTTTATCAGCAGATTTCGTAGCGGAGGCCCTTTTGAAACTGATATGAGGATATTTTTGAGTAAACGGACATAGAAAATAGATAATGGACTTACGCAACAAGTATTCTGCGTATTTCTCCCGCCAATTCGGTTAGCGTATATTGAGACTGTACTTTCCTTGACTTTCTTGGCAGCCGAATACGACGAGTCCTCTTGTCCTCCTTAACAGGGGAAGGGATAGCTGTTGGCTTCACGATCTCCAGAGGGGGCGCAAGGCCTAAAGCCGAAAGATTTTCTGCAGGTTTCACAATGCGCTCTGTGGGCTTGGTTTCGTCCTGCTCGACAATCGGATTTACAGATCTTTGTGATTCAGCTTGCTGCAGCAATGAAGGTCTGACAGCCTTCGGAGTCTTGTCATGGGATGTTGGTACGGAAGACCTATCAAGCGAATTGAGCGGTTGAACGCGGTGAGCTTCTGTAGAAGTGTCGCCATGCAGAGTATCGGTGGACTCTGAGCTGATGGAATTGTATATGGCTGCCGGGTCACCGTCGGTTGTCCCTGGCGTTTCAGGCGGCGAATGCTCCGAGACATCTGAGGATGTCCCAGAAAATGTCCTTCCATGATCAGAGGTGGATAAGGAGGACATGCTTGGAGGTACTTCTGTGCGAGGTATTGGTAATTCCAGGGCGCGATAAGCAGCTAAATCGGCTGCAAGTGTAGCGCTGCTAATGACTCTGGACTCTCTCTTATTGCTTCTTGCGCTTGTATCTCTGGTAGTCAGTGACTGGCCCGAACTGGAGTGCGAGTACTCGCTGAAGCTATGTGATCGTCGGCGGTTATGCATTTGTGGTCTCTGGGGCGACAGAGGTGACTTTTGAGTTGCGACTGGCGACATTCTGGTTCCGATTTCAAATGATTTCATGAGGCTGTCAAACGTTGAGCCAAGAGACAAATCCAACTGTGGCAAGTCTCCCAAATGCAACGAGATTGTCGGCGGCAACCGTTGGAGTGGAGGTTGCCTTGCCTCTATACCAGGAGGTTCCTGAGAGGTAGCGGCGGTAGGTGTCGGCGGCGACGGTGGAGGCTGAGGGGTTATGGATCGGGCCTCTGGCAGTTTCGGTGTACTTATAGGGGGCGTAGATGGCGGTCTAGTAACACCAACATCACTGACCGAGTTTAGAAGGAGTTGCGGCCGAGGCTTTTCGTTCGTGAAGGGCTGCACGACTCTCTGGGGTCCAGCTTCCACTTTACGCGACCGCAGCATATCCTCTGAAGCCCTCCGTCTTGTGGCTAAAGGCGCAGTATCCGGTAAACGAATAGGCATTGGAGTCACTGGCGAAAGGGGTTTCCGGTCATCCGGTCTATCTCTAGACTTGTTTCTACTGAATAGAGCTCTCAGTCCACCTGAGCTTTTTCTCGCCTGCACTGACTTTGCAAAATCCGACGAGGATTCACCACCCGAAAAATGCCGGTTGACCTCTTCCGAGCGTCTTGACTCGAGGTAGGCGGTAGAGGGACGCCCAAGTCCCAATGTAGGCATGCTACGTTTACCGGTGCTGACTGGTAGGGAATGCAATTCCGCCGTTTGCTGGTCCTCGAGCAACACAGGGTCGCGAACTTTTGCGGGTGGAGCTAAGGGAACACTTTCCACCTGTCTACTCGGCACTCTCGGAAGCACGCCAAACTCGGAAGGAGCCTCAAGGTTGCGGGCCTTGGGTGCAGATCCACCCGTACTATTCAGCGAGGATGTCGACTTCCCAGCCTTGCGTGAGAACAGCCCGCCTAACGGTGGAGATGACATCTTTTTCCCTTTCTGTTGTAGCTCGTGGCGATCCCCTTTTGCCATGCTTATCATTGCAGCTGGTGCGGAAACATCCCGGTTTCTCGGTAGTTCTGCGGCGCTTCCTGTCAAAGATGCCGAACCATGTGCTATCTTTTCAGAACTTGCCATCTGCCTTCCATTCATCGCTCTTGCTTTTTCGCTATCGTACCCAATACTCGAGCTAGCTGAGCGGGCTTCATTGCCCGGTATAGAAGCATTCGATGGCATTGAAGGGAGTGGCGGTAACGGAACGTCTCTCGGCGGCGGCATTGGCGGTGGTGGAGACGTCAGTCTGCCACTACCAGAAGAACTAGACGCCGAAACCAAGGATGTATTTGTGAATGACGGCTTCCGGGGGGTGGCGACGTTATAAGCCTGCTCTGTGTTCGCGATGCTTCTCGTCGATCCTGTTTGTGACTGGCTCACAGTACGCGCTGACACGCTCCTCGACGAAATGTTTGTTCTTGGTGGTAGCTCCGCTGACATGACGGAGTTCTGTGCCTCTGAAGGTATCGTTCGCTCCGGTGGACTGTTCGTTGTATTTTTCGGGTAATATGTTTGCCCCGCGGAGGGGGGAACATGCATAGGCTGCAAACTTGACGGCGTGATGAAGTGCGATCCCCGCATAGGAACCGGTGTCGCAGACGACGGAGGAGCTCTCCCTGATCTGGCGAGCGGATTCGCTAGATTGACGGTCCTTGTTGGCAATTCAGAGGCGGTCAAAGGTGGAAGCGCAGCGTGATGCGTACGCGAGGCAGAGCCTATATACATCTGTCCCCGCTCGCCTCCCTGCTATAGCGGTGAACAAGGATGAGCAAGTCAAGCCATCGTAACAGTCCAAGAAGAAACTCACTTCATTCCACATAGACGTTCCATTCGACATTGGTCCTACTCCTCTAACAGTTCCCGGAAACCCTAATCCCGGCATCCCTGTCGTTGACACGACTTTACTACTCTGTCGTGATCGACTCGAGACCCTGTTCCCGGAAGTGGGATTGACCCTTACTGTGTACTGGGTTCGGTTCGATCCGACAGTATTGATTGAGGAGTGCGTTGAGGGAACAGGTGATGGCGTTAGTTCCCGGTTAGGAGGGAAAGTCGGTGTCGTTGGTGTTGTAGCCGTCGATGATGATGAAATCGTAGACGCTGCATACCGCTGGTCCAAAGGGGCTAGGTATTGGCCCTGATAAGGCTGACTGGATTGCCCTTCAGACATGGCGAGCTTGGTGTTGCGGAAGTACCTTTGTGCTTGTCGGCATCAACACCCGACAGTTTTCCACGCCAGTCTTTTCGATCAAGTGGTGAGGCAGGAGTACCAAGGGATGCCGTCCTTCCACGCACAGCCTACTTCCTTTGCGGCGACAAAGGGCTCGCTATTCTCTGGGAGTAGTTGCGGCCGTGGGATTGTTGTGTAGCTGTGCTTCTGGTGTGCTGACCGGCCTCAGCAGCGTGCTACAGTACTTTGAATCTGCGCCGGAAGGAGATCATTCAATTAGACGCGCTAACGTGAAACACGAGTCTTTCCCTCGACGCGTCTCTCGGCGCGTCGAGCTTCTCAGGATTAGAGCCCGCACGCTGAAACCAACCACGGCATAGTGATACATAGCTGCCAGGATGCAGCGCTGTTTGCAGGCGCAGAGAATACTTGGAAGCAATTATAACAATTCAATGTCCTTCACCCTCATCAACCCTTGAGATACAGATACAATGATCTACTCTACAATATTTGCTACGGAAGCGACAGCCCGTAAAGCTTCTGCTACTTGGGCCGAGATGGCCGAGAAACTCTGCACAAGAGTATGCCGTGCTTGGTACTGTTCCTTATTTACACCGTCACAAGGGGAACATTGGGAGCTGAAGAATACAGCGTTTGGAACCAAGCGCCTCCGCACATTTCCTGTGATTCAACAGTGTTTAACGATTACTCAAATCAAATAAAGCCATGCTCTGGATAACTCACCTTCAAATTACCGCTGCAGGGGAAATCACACTTGCTGTCGTCGGCTAAGGTCTACAGGAGAAAAGGTTTAGCCCGTCAATTGCGAAAGGCAAATCTATGGGTCAGAAGATAACATACCAGCGCGGGAACATCCAACGCATTGCCACATCGGCATTCAGTAGAGTATTCCGTCGCTGCCAAGGCGTATCCGGCGTCCAGGCAGGCATCTAGAAAGACCGGGACGATCAGCATCCAGAGTAAAAAGACAGGACATGACGTATACTCACTGGCACAAGCGACACCGGTCATGAAGCTTCCCTGGACAGGGCTCACGTCGAAAGCCGACACGTTGAGAGCTCGATGTCCATTTGGCTCGGCGACACAGCCAATTTTGGTCCAACCAGTAGGCAGAGCAACAGTAACGTCAAGAGTGTCAGTGGTGTAGAAATTGATGCCCTGTACGTAAGATCGAGATGTCAGAACACAACTACTATTACTAGATCCGGCAAGGCACCTACGTTGGGACCTCCACAGATTTGCCTGATGGAACGAAAAAATTGAGTGTTTGGGTGAGCTTGAGCGCTCATCGGGAAGAACACTCTCGCGACTTACTCGGTGTTGCCAGAGCAAGGCATTTTACATTCACCGGACTGGAGGGACACGCTGGCACCTCCTTCAAGTGACTGGCCGCAGTAGCATTCAGATCCTGCTCCCACATATATGTTCTTCAGCGCTTTTACTTTGAAGCAAGAAGATGGCGCAAAAGACGTACCATATTCCACACCAGCCATCAAGAATCCAAGTCCTCCGCAGTAGTTCAGACAGTACTCCACGTTCATACCAGGAGTAGAGATAGCGGCGCCTCGCAATGCCCGTCCTTCAACTTCTTGCAGACAGAGTCCAGAATCCTTCCATGTGCCGACCGCAGATGCAACCTCCTTGACGGCGGTCGCAACCTTGGGGTTCCAGTACAGATCCAAAGCATATGGGCCCCCACAAGGGGTCAAAATAGACCCAGAGCAGGGCATGATGCATTGGTTGCTAGTAACGGCAAGCGACGCTCCATTTGCAAGCGAGTCTTTAGCGCAGAAGCACTGTCGGCCATATTCCTACACCCAGAGAAACAGGAAACCATAAGCTTCACGTACATTGCACCTGAGAAAGCATCGAAAAGCCTCACCAGTCCAGCCATGCCGTAACCTGCCGATGAACAGAAGTCGAGGCATCCTTCGATCGTCATCGAGTCCGATTCCCACTGAGCAGAGATCAGTGCTCGACCTTGAGTCCCTTCGGCAATGCATCCTAGTGACTCCCAGTCGGTAGGAAGGACGATCTTTGATACCCAGTTTGAGTTGTAGTAAACTGAAAGTGCATTGGAACCGCCACAGATCTAGGAAGTGTCTAGTGTCAGCCTACGACGGGGTTTGGAAGTTCGCTTCGTTCGCTTACCTGTCGGTTGGAGGAAGAGGAACCGGCGCATGGCATCGAACATGCATTAGAAGTCTTGTCAAAGGACGCCCCATTGACCAGCTCTGTTCCGCACAAGCACTCTCGGCCTAGAGCACAGAAAATTGCAATGTGAGAAAGTGCAAACGTTTCTTGACCGACGACAACGTACCATATTCCACCGCAGCCAAGGGGAAACCGATTTCGCTGCAGTAGGTAACGCAAATATCGATAGTCATGTTGTCTGCCGCCCAGAAAGATCCTGACAAAGCTCGCCCAGGTACCTCAGCGATGCACAAGGGATCTGAGGGCGCCCATCCTGCTGGCAGAGACAGCTTTGGTGCGACATAAAGACTGTTACGGTAGATGGTCATAGCAGAAGCTCCTCCACAGAGCTTGTTCTCATCGCCTTTAGGAGGAAGGATTCAGCGAAACTCCGAAAGCAATTAGGGGAACCCAGCTCACCACTGCAGGGCATATCGCAAGCTGTGGAGAACAAAGAAGGGTCCGCGCCATTCGAGTATTCATTTCCACAGTAGCACTCAGAGCTGTATTCCACGCCTGCAAGACTGTAACCATTAACGTTGCAATACGCGATACAGGCTTCTGGCGTCATGTCGGCTGCGCTGTATGAGCTTCCAGTCAAAGCTCGCCCAGAGGATCCTTCCGCGATGCATCCGGGAACACTCAACCATCCAATAGAAAGCGTAGGGGCAGTCCACTTGGAGCTAGGTGTCGGAGCTTCAGTAGTAATACTTGAAGATATGGTTGAAGAGCTTTCAGTCGAAGTTGAAGAGCTCGTTGACGTAGCGCTTGTCGATTCCGAGCTACTGGCAGAAACAGCCGAGCTGGATGCAACCTCAGATGAACTCGCAAAGGTTGAAGAGCTTGACAAAGTCGAAGAGCTTGACAGGACTGAAGAGGTCGATATAGCTGAAGAGCTTGACACAGTTGCACTGATCGATGCCGAGTTGCTGGTAGAAACAGCTGAGCTGGATGAGACCGCAGATGAACTGGTGCTGGGCAACGAGACAGCTTGCGAAGAAGAAGAGGTACTGGAAGTGGATGATAAGGACGAAGAAGCGCGCGTAGAGGACGCCATGGCGTTCTATATATTCAAGCGCTTAGTATAGTTAAAGGAAGCAGAAAACAATACATAATGTCATCTGTGATCGACACTCACGGTGGAAGATAGGGACGCCTGTGTTGAAGACGCCGCACTCGAGCTGGCCTGACTGATCACGGTTGTACTAGCAGGAGTGCTCGATGAAGAAGAGCGCACTGAAGAGCTCGAGGCTGCAGAGGTGGAACTCTGAATTGAAAAGGCAAAGCGCGTTACTTATGGCGATCTTTCGGCGGACGTCAAACGTATACAGGTAATTTGTATGTAGACTACTTACAGAAGAACTAGGTCCCGATGAGCTTCCAGGAACGGAAGAGGAGGCCCGACTTGTGGTAGCCGCTTGTGAACTGCTAACAAGGGAAGAAGTTGACGATCGGAGGGTACTTGCAGGAGCAGACGACGTCACAGGAGTCGTACTGCTGGCAAGAGAAGAAGAGACACGGACAGACGAGGCGACACTGGACGAGGCGGGGGCGGACTGGGTTGACGATCTAAGAGAGCTTGTAGAAGTAGTCACCAGTGAGGAGGATGTAGAAGTGGTGGAGACGGTACGCAGAGTAACAGTGGCGGCCTGTCCACCTGCGAAAGTGGTGGTCACTATATCTCGGTCGTCATCGTCGGCTAAAGTACAAGCAAATAAGCCAAATGTACGGGCGATTCAATCTCGACTAACAGCTCTAACGCACCGAAGCACCATCGCCAAAACCAGAAGAACGTATAGCATGTTTGTCGTTTCTGAAACTGATGCAGCGTGGTGGCTTCCGCGCCCGGTATGGCGAAAACATCGCTGAAAGGCAATGCTGTCAGCCCACATAGCCTCACAGGGACAAAACGTACTGGTACGCGAAAAAAGAAAATAACATACGATTGTAAGAAGGAGGCATCGGGTTGTTGCGTCGGAGAGGGAACTGCTTGTGCCAGCAGGCTGAGCATTGACAGCGCAACCAGGTTACGCAGATGCACCATAGTTAAAAATAAAGGCGATTTGTCGAAGTGTCAGAAGAGTGGATCTGCTCCGTTTCGCGAATAAGTTCAAAGTATCGACTTTTGTTTCTATTGACGGCAAGGACAGCAGCTTGATACTGGTCGCTGAAAAGAGCCTTTTTGCCGCACCTGGTTCATAGACGTGTTTTCAGGTCCGTCCATTGTATATAACAAACAGATTTATTCGTTGTGGATTCGCATACCTTCTGCTGCCTCGCACTATTGTTGAAATTCCCGAGTAGGAAATGGGAAAGGAAGAACGATCGATCGCCCATCAGTTACCCTGTTGCCCAGCTTGCCGTCCCTGGGCTTGCTGTCCCTTGGCTTGTTGTCCCTTGAGTTGTTCCTGGGTAACTGTGGCCAGCTCGGAGGCCGTGCTTTACTAACTGCTTTGCTTGCGGTTCAGGAAGGCTGTTTGAGACCGCTTCCACCCGAGCCGGAACACATTGGTATAGTCTTGGAAAATCACATGGGAGCCTCGCCTTCGGAGCCTGCGTGGTCCTGCAGGGTTCGCCGTGTGGCTAGTCAGTCGGTAGTTCGAAAGGAGAACGAGCTGAAGAAAGCTTGTTGATCAAGAGGGGACATTCCGACAGATCCTATGGGCGATCGGCGGCGCTAACGAAATCGCCGAAACTGAGGCACGCCGGGATCATATCCGGGAGCTGTCTATAGTGAAATTGCATGAAACCTGAAACATACTCGGTCTCATTTCTTGGGCTATTTCTTAGCTATCTGTAAAGAGTCATAAACAGGCTTTGTTTTTGCAACTCTCCACAAAGCCTCTTTTTACATTGTGCTTCATGGTCATTGTTCACCTTGCGATGCATGATGTAATAAATTCTTTCATGGATGTCAATCTCAAGCTACTTCTCAAATAGACTTGTGTTAAGTCGTTTCGAAGAATTTCACAGTCATTGAGGAGCATCTGCCATTGCGTCAGCAGCCACGGTAGACTCATACCTTGACACCGACCTGCTTGATGCACCAAATGAGCTCTTAAATGGCATAAAGTCTCCTGAGCTTCTCCTCTTCTCGCTTTCAGCAGAATTCTGTATGAATGCTCTATGACTACTTCCTTCTCTTCAAGGCGTTCCTGATAGCCAACCGGGATGATCGCCGCCTCCACATAATATGGGATATGCAGCTGGATATGCCGACAGACTTGCACGAGTGTTGAAGTCATTGAACGATCTCGCACAGGGTAAACAGCAGAATAGATATGGTACGACAATAGCTCGATAATTGGTTAAGCGCTACGTGAGCAAGATTTACGAAAGTTGGCAACAGTAGGACAGAGGAAATCAACGTGGCCACGGACCTCTCCTCCCTTCGAAGTCGCTTTCCTACATGGGATCGTCGTCATGACTTGGCCTGCTAAAGCAATATGCCTGACAGCTGGCCTGATCCTATTCGCAAGACATAGCGATTCGGTTGCCCCGCACACGGCGATAGGTCGACGGTTCACGAATTGCACCTACAGTCTACTTTATAGGCAGTCTCTTTCGTACCCTGTAGGGTCAACATACGCACACCTCACCTACCACTTGTAACCTAATCCACTCCCCGGTCACTGCTTCTTTCGCGGTCCACCAACTCTGGCCAAATTCAACGGTGGCGAACGCGAACCACGGGTATCAGATTAGACCCCGAACCGGCGTAACCGTGTCTGTTTGCAACATGTAATCGCCTCCATTCGGTTCGTGCAAAATGACAATCCTAAGTTTGCAGAAACGAACGACCATACAAATAAGATCACGGTTCATCGAGGATTGCTCTAACCACAATACTGGAACACCAATCACTCATAATCATGGCTAAAGCTGTACCAAAGGGAGACTACGATGGAATTCGTGCAGAAGTACGGAAGGTGATGAAACAACCGGACTATGATGACGGTAAGTTGTTGTGTCCTTGCCCAGCGGTCCTGAAACCTTACTTACGCCTCTGCTTTACAGGATCCGCTGGGCCTATTCTTGTTCGGTATGAATATTGACTCAGGCCAAGAATCGCAACTTCCTCTAACGTTCTGACCCTAACTTTCACAGGTTGGCATGGCATGCAAGTGGAACATTTTCCTTGGTGGAACACAATGGTGGCTCCAACGGAGCCGGTCTCCGACATGGAAAGGAAGCTGCTGACCCAGCTAATGCAGGTATGACTCGGTCACGTACCTTTACTGCGATCGTCGTAATGACCCCCATCGATTTTCTATAGGGCTCTATCACGCTATTGAGTTCCTCATGCCTATCCAACAAGCAAATCCATGGATCACGCACGCCGATCTCTGGACTCTGGCTGGCGTTGAAGCAATCAAGGCCATGGGAGGGCCAGACATTCCTTGGCAACCCGGACGAATGGATTACGAAGACGAACGTCATGCTGAAGAGCACCGCGGCAACATCTCGGACCGGTGGGTTTTAGGGAAATAGGAACCTCATCCTGTTTCGAGGAATGCTCAGTCGGTTCTGTTGTTTCTAGCTTGCCGGATGGTGCGTTAGGAGCTTCTCATCTTCGAGATGTGTTTGGTAGAATGGGGTATAACGATCAAGTTCGTCATTGCTGATTTTGGGCGGAGCGGAATCATATGCTAATAGCTCGCCCCGATGGGAACAGGAAATTGTAGCGCTTTCAGGAGCTCATACCTTAGGACGATGTCATGCGGACAGGAGTGGCTTTGATGGGTGAGTTGGGGTTAGAAATTCCCGCCGCAATCGATAGATATCGGTCAACCGCTGTGAAGCTGATGGGTTACCGAAAATCTCAGACCGTGGGTTGTGAACCCTACGAGGTAAGCCAAAAGGGAATGCAGAAGGGATCATTATGCTGATCAGCTGGCCATTGCAGGTTTTCCAACCAATATTTCAAGCTTTTATCGACGCGAAAGTGGGTTCCTCGAAAGTGGGATGGCCCCTTCCAGTACGAGAACATCATGGCGGGTGAACGTTTGATGATGTTGCCGACAGATGTAGGTATGATCCTGAGTCCTCTTCGGGAAGGTCGCTAACTATGTTTGCGCCTGATAGATGGCATTGATGGAGGACCCTATTTTCAAGGAATGGGTTCTGAAATACGCTAAAGATCAGAACCTTTTCTTCAAAGACTTTGCCAACGCTTTCGGCAAATTGATCGAGCTGGGTGTTGACCGTGATGACAGTGGATTTGCGCACCTCGTCAGGAAAGCAGCTAAAGAGGGAAAACCGCTTGACCAGGTTTCCAAGGAGAATGGTGGTCAAGGCGGTCGAGTTACGGTCAAGTCGGCAGGAGGCGGTTGTCCTTACATGGCCGCTGCAGGCGCGGCAAAGAGGGACAGCAAGCTTTGAAAGCCTCGGATTATGCTGTGGGTATTTCTGCCGACATTTGTACACCTCCTGATGCAAAGTTTGTAATATGGGCATACAACTAGCTACATAACCATATTTGACATCCACGCCGTCACGCATACCTGAGCTGGTACCATATCATTCTTCGGTAACTACACTCCCAGCGTCTCATCGTGCTGAGAGCTCTGCCATGGGCTTGAGGGCAAGGGGGTAGCTGACAACAGCTGGCGGCGGATCTGTCTCCTACAAATACTGCCGTTGTGTCACTCATGACATCATTCGCTTACCTTCTCTCCAGCTCAAATCTGCTCCTGTTTTAGGGTGCGCCCCATCCTACCAAGTGGTTCTGTCGGGCTTTGTTTTGCGATTTCGAGCGGAATATTGGGGAGTCCGGGAACGTGGATGTGATCGGCTACCACATGTTGCTAGATTATTAGAAAAGCTCAAGCTGCTTGAACGTTGCCGGGTGATCAAGTATATACCGAGTATCCCAATACGACCTTCCTTCTGACATTCTCTCAGCTTCATACTATCTTCGACAATGGCATGAGCAATGCTCTTCATCTTTAATGCTTCACTCCGACAACAACCGACTACGACTACTTTTCCTCGACGGACACGTTTCACCTTCAATACAGCAAACAGCAACGTGCTAATCAATTCTCAGTATGACAACTCGCACCCCATTTCGGTTGTTCCAACTCGCCAAATATGCTTGGGCTCGATACGCTCCTGAGATCATTCCATTCCAGAAAAGACCGGCAAAGTACAATCGACTCGTAAAGGCCAGCTCCTCCGAAACAGCTCGAAATAGAACACCCAACGTAGGGTTTCATGTTGAAGAACGGAGAGGGTGGGATGTTCGTCCGACAACTTCAGACGTCCAGCATCAGAAAAGCACAGATTTCAACGCAACTTTAGCATCAGAGCAAGCCTCAGCCCTCGTTGGTTCAGGACACCGTTCACTCCATCCTTATGCACTGAAATCTAGGGATAGTGAAAGCGCTGCTGCATCTTCCCCTCCAGCTCTCCACTCAACGCTTGATGGCCCTAATAACAAGGGAGGAATATCAGCCAGCGATATGTCTGAGATCAAGCGCTTAATGACTGATGCCACTCTGTTCACACCTGATTTCAAGGCACCTAAGAATGTGGTGGTTCTCTGTCACGGTATGTGATTGACCCAGTGCAGTACTGAAGAAGTGACATGCCTAAAATCGACCTCTTACGCACAGGTCTTTACGGGTTTTCCACGGCTACACCGATACCGCTATTCCCATCACTCAAATTACACTATTGGCATGCCGTGCTAGACGTCCTACGCGATACCCTTGGATGCAAGGTTATGGTAGTTGGTGTCAAGGGTACGGGCAGCATAGAGGAACGTGCGCAGCAGATGCATTCATATCTGGAGAAGAATTTACCGAAAGGCACCGGCGTGAACTTTGTTGCACATAGCATGGTAAGTACCGTAGATTCCACTGAGTCGGGAAAAACAATGCTGATGCTGAATTTGCAATCTCGCAGGGTGGCTTGGACTGTCGCTACGTGATCACGCATCTAAAGCCGACAACGTATAAACCATTATCTCTGACAATGATTGGTACGCCCAACCGCGGAAGCCCATTCATGGATTGGTGTGCAGTACGTTTCTCTGCAGTTTTCCTTCACGGTGCGATCATGTGACTGATTAGTGTTTTCACTGCAGGCTAACATTGGCGTCGGGTCTGCAAGTATGGCAATGGCAAAGGCAGCAGCGAAAGCCGCTACAAACAGTCAACTACCGCCATACTCGCTGAAATCACCCCTACTTACTCGACCCAACGGGATGGGGGAACAACTAAAAGACGACATGAAAAAGCAAGCAGAGAATAGCAACAGCAGTATATTTGGTATACCATCCTTGTTCGGTTCCTCGATCACCAACTATCTTCTAGGGTTGCTTGATTCACCAGCTTACGGTAATTTGACGACTCATTATTTGAATCAGCACTTCAACCCGCTCACTCCGGATGACCCGAGTGTCAAATATATGTCTGTGGCTGGTCGAATCAACAAGCTCTCAGTTTTACATCCTTTGTGGTTCCCGAAATTAATCCTGGATGCAGCTGCAGAGCGGGGCTATGCAGAAGAAGAAGGCAAATCTGGCAAGGATTACGAAGGGAATGATGGACTAGTTTCCGTTAGTTCCGCTAAATGGGGTGAATGGTTGGGAGTTGTTGACAACTGTCATCACTGGGACCTCCGAGGGGAAGGCGGCCTGTTGCCACAAGGTGGAACTTTCGAAAACAAACCTGAAGGACGACCCGATCCCTCAGCTCCAGATGGTTGGGACTGGAACGCGGTTGCTCGAGCAGCACACGAGGATGGCGCTTCTGGCGATATCGCCAGAATCGAAAATCTTAAAAAAACAGCTGAAGTGGTTTCCGATACAATCAAGGAGCTTGGAGGAAAATCGACACAAGTGGTCAAGAGTTCGATTTCGAGCAAGCTGCCAGACTCTCCCGCCAATTGGGATCTGGCTCAAGTCGGTCAAGTCGTTGATTGGGTGGCAGATCTTTTGCCTGGTTCTAGTCAAGCAGCGAGCGAGAAGACGGTCGGTAGCAGACAAATGGCGGATGCTGCGAAGGAGAAGGCTAGAGAGGAAGAGCGGGAGGAAATACGAAATGCTCGTCAATCCGGCAGCGTGCGAGAACAACTTGCATCGGCTTCGAAATATCCAGGACCTGCTACTATGCGGCAAACACAGTCACTCGGGCCAAGGGAGAAATCCACCCAAGAGAAAAGAAAGAATCAGAGATTCGATCTGGGGTCATTCTATGGCGGTCTCATGGTCAAATTGAGAGAGGAAGGATTGTAAAACAGAGAAAGGCTATCAGAACAAAGACGCCACGCCCTAAAGTAGGACCTGCATACACGGCGCTAGTTCATAAAACACAGATCATCACAAAGAGCATTATTAGACGGTACAAGTTGTACTAGAAGCATTATGGGTATGACTTTCGCCCCATCGCATAGATAGATCGTATCACCTACATTTCTGGGCAGCACTCAACGTCACACCCTCGTACGAAACTTGTAGTTTAATCCTTACCATGAGTCTCTCTGACATCACTTCTCACGCTGGCAAATGCAACCACCAAGTGTTGTTCTCCCAAGAAGGCATTGCGGTGGGAGCACCCGACTCCCGAGGCATGCGGAAGCAGATGGGGCCAGCCACCGCTGCTCTGCTGCGTCATCGGAAGCTGCACATGCACGCAGCGAGTGTGATACGTCGCTGTTGAGGAGTGTCTTGGGGGTCTTGAGGTGTTTGCCCTGCGTCCGACTCTGTATCTGTGCCCACAGGAAGCTCAAACCGGCTCCGCTTTTAGACTACTCTATATCCAGCAACCACGAACACGATGTAAGTCCCGGCACCTGAATTGTTCCAATTGGACTGTCCTAAACTTGATCTTTTTCTAGGTTGGGTCTCAGAGGGAGGCAGGTTGACCTCGATGATGAGGACTATGGTCGTCGTAATGCCGCGAACGCTTCGAATTATCAGCCCACACGGCCAGTAGACAAGGAAAGGGCCGAGGCAGACTTGGCGTTGAGCATCAAGAAGGCTACTTCTCCGGAAGAAACGGCACCCAGTAAGCCCCTCGTAACACATATAGCAGTATTACTCTGACTGAGCATGGTTTACGTCTGATAGAGCAAAAACATGTGCGAAGTGAGTGACGTTGTGGTCTGACCAATCGTTGCAGCGAGTCTTACTTTTCCTCTATTGCCAGAGTGTATCGTCTATACATGGGATTATCATAGTTCTCTTTCTGTCTGGAACGGACTTCGCACACAGCCTATCTTGGCAGACGAAGTCCAAACATTCAAGGCGCTGATTGTTGTCCATAAGCTGTTGCAAGAAGGGCATCCTGTGGTACGTGATGTTTGTTCATTATCGCTGGGCTGGTAGTAGCTCAAATCGCTATATCATACAAAACTACAGACCATCAAGGAAGCCCATGCGCAGACCGGGTGGTTGGAAACGTGTTCACGAACCGTAGCTGCGGATGCCACCAAAGGTAAGACATATGAGCGATATGCAAAGGGTATGTTCTAATTGGACTTGCTTTCCACAGGCTATGCGCCTCTTATTCGAGCCTATGTCGCCTTCGTTCTCTCCAAACTTCGATTTCATCGGCATCATCCCGAGTTTAACGGTTTATTCGAATACGAGGAATATGTCAGTCTCAAAAACATCGATGATCCTAACGAGGGGTAAGTCCATACTCGCGACCTATACCGGAAATCAAGCTTTACCGATAATGTACACGTATAATTATACAGTTACGAAACCATTGGCGATTTAATGACACTGCAGGATCAGATCGAATCTTTCCAAAAGTTGATTTTCGCTCATTTCCGAGGGTCTAATAACAACGAATGCCGTATCTCTGCTCTTGTTCCGCTGGTGAAGGAGAGTTACGGAATTTATCGATTCATCACTAGTATGATGCGTGCCATGTACCGAAGTATGTATCGAAATCAATCGGCATTGGGCTGGGCAATGACGCTTTGTACTAATGGTGCGTTTATCATTAGAGCTGGAGTCCCCGGAAATTCTGGACTCCTTGTGCGCTCGGTACAACGCGCAGCACTTCAACCTACGAAGGTTCTATTATGAATGTTCGAATTTGAAGTATTTAACCGGTCTCATCAATGTTCCAAAACTAGGCCAGGTAAGCTCGGCTCTGAATGAATAGATGGCAGAGTAATTACTGAGAGATCAATGGTTGCAGGAACCTCCTAATCTCAGAATATCGGATGAGCCAGCACCTTCTCTGCCGCAAAGACCAAAAACTCAGGCTAGCCGAGCCGTTTCGCCACCAGCGGCGTCTCAGTCACCAGGATTGTTGTCGGCCTCTGAGGCTGAGATTGAAGAACAACGGCGAATGCTCGAGCAGTACGAAAAGAAACAATCTGCTTTGGTTGCTCAGCGGGAGGCTGAAAAGAGGAGGCAGGAAGAAGAGAAAGCTCAGCAAGAGAGAGAATTCGCGGAACAGCAGAGACTTCAGCAGGAGCGAGAAAGACAGGCCCAGGAGCAGCTTATGCGGGACCAAATGGCTCAACAATATAATCAGCAACAGCATGGTCAAGCTGCACAAATGAACGCCCAGATGGAAATGGAAATGTTAGCTATGAGAGGTCAATACGAACGTGATCAGATGATGCTCGAGCAGTATGACCGAGTAAGTTCAAAATAAAGAAAAGATAGTTCTTCGTTTTTTAAAACTCGTCTGCATTCTATAGCGTGTCAAAGCTCTCGAGGGCGAGTTGTCTATGATTGGAGCGAATGTCAACTTGCAAATGGCTGCCAAAGACGAGCTCATTATGCAGCTTCAGAAACAAATTGAAGTCTGGAAAAACAAATATGATGCTCTCGCCAAGCTGTACTCCCAACTACGGGGCGAGCATCTCGACCTTCTCAACAAAAGCAAGGGCTTCCAGTTGAAGGCAAACTCTGCGCAGGAAGCTATCGACAAGATGGAACGTATGGAAAGAGATGTCAAGTCCAAGAACCTGGAGCTGGCAGACATGATCCGTGAAAGAGATCGAGCCCGGTACGATCTTGACAGACTGAAGTCGGTAAGTACTTCTTCAACATCGAAACTGAGAAGACCTCTCCTTTCTGACCTGTTCATCTGTGTGTCAGAGTCATCGCGAGGAAGTCGAGCGTATCAAACGAGACTTGGCCTTCGCCAACGAAAGGGCTGAAGATGCATCTCGAAACAAGAGCTCTGAAGTTTCCCACATGCTTTCCAAATATAACCGTCAGCTAACCGAATTGGAGGATTCTCTAAGAGTACGTCCATCTAACCTTGAAGGTCCTTAGGAAGAGACATTGATTTCTACTCTTCGTGAAACAGTCGAAACAATTGCAGATCGACGACCTACTTCACAAATTGGACGAAAAGGAACATGAAATCAGCCGGGTTGTCGATGAGAAGGAGCAGGAATTGGCTATCATGCAAGAGGGAATGGATACCACCTTGCAGCAGATGAGCGAATTGCAGCAGGTGTGTGTTTATGGATGTCTTTCTCAGGCCAATGCATTGACCTTTCTCATCTATAGAGAGAAGGTGAAACCGATACGGCCTTCACGGCCCAAGTCGATACACTTATCTTGGATCACAGAAAGCAACTAAATGAGATCATCGGTCAGTCACCGAGCTTAGTAAGACCGCAATCATGGATACTAAATTCATCGCTTTGTTTTAGATTCCATTTTGCAAGCCTGTGTTCAGAAGGTGGATGACGCTATCTATGAGCTGGAAGCGCCAATGCAGACGGGCAATACCACTGCCACGCCTGAATACACGCTGTCTATCATCGAAAAGGCCATGACCAATGCTACCGAGTTTGCTTCCGTCTTCAACCTCTACACCTCGCGCAAAAAGGGAGGTGGACACGTCGATGTGATCAAATCTGCCAATGAGTTGGCTCAGTCGCTCTCCGAGTCCATCGTCTCCTCTAAGGGTATTACTCGTTTCGTCTCTACGGACGAAGCTGGAGAAAAACTCAGTCGGGTCGCTAAAACCGCTGGCGATGTTGGTATGCGGTTCTTCTTAAACCTTCAATCATATCGGTTGGAATTGGTCGGTCCCGCTCAGAAAGAGGAGATTGCGCTTCGAAGTAACGCAGAAACAAGGGGCGCCTTGACGAAATTGTCTGAGGTTGTGGAAACCCTGGTTCCGAAAGGAACCGCACCGTCTTTGGCCAAGGTTAATGGTGATATTGGCGATCTCGTTTCTCAGGAGATGCAGAGCGCCGCTCGCGCCATTGAAAGCGCGACGCAACGATTACAGGCTATGATGGCTCGACCGAAGGACAACTCGAAGTATAGTGTTTTGGACGTCCAGGTCCATGATGCTATCCTTGAAGCGGCTCTTGCTATCACGAATGCGATCGGTCGATTGATTCAGGCAGCGACTATCTCTCAACAGGAAATCGTTGCTGAAGGCAAAGGATCAAGCACCACCCAGCAGTTCTACAAGCGGAACAACCGATGGACCGAAGGTCTTATCTCGGCCGCGAAAGCTGTCGCTTTTGCTACCAGGTTACTGATTGACAGTGCTGATGGAGTCATTTCGGGTACTCATTCCCTTGAACAACTAATCGTCGCTTCGAACGAGGTTTCCGCTGCCACCGCACAACTCGTTGCGGCATCACGAGTGAAAGCATCATTGATGTCCAAGACGCAACAAAACCTCGAACTTGCTGCTAAAGCAGTGACCGATGCCTGCAAAGGCTTGGTGAAACAGGTCAAGACAATATCTGCCCAACCGACAGACGAGGATCAGGTTGACTACAAATCAATGGCTACTCATGAATTCAAAGTGAGAGAAATGGAACAGCAGGTAGAGATCCTTAAGCTCGAGAAGGATCTCGGTGCCGCAAGACGAAGGCTAGGCGAAATGAGAAGAGCAGGGTAAGCCAATGCCAGATACTGAACAAGAGCTACAGAGCGAGATCTAATTGTTTCGAGCCAATCATCTTAATAGTTATCACGAGTCGGACGACTAAAGCAATTAGGGCAATTGGGGTTGTATCAGACCGATTCAGCCAGCGGGCTTCGAGAAAAGTTTTTGTTGTTATTTTATACCATTCTGCTTTACGTCGAGAAGTGGTCGAGATGTCAAAGCACGAGGTGATGCCTGATCTTTAGGAAGACTTCGTGACGCTTACCGACCCAGACATTGGTTATAAAGCTAACCATCGGTTACAGAACTGTGGAACCATGAAGAACGAAACGTGTTGTGTACTAAACTTCTGAAGGCAGCGGCAGCTCGTAAAGCGACTCGTGATGATTGGTATACTCTAGCACTTATGCTGACAAAACGAAAGGTCAGACCCAGGGAATACCTGCTTACGCGAACAAGCATAGAGTAGAGGGCTCACAAGTACAGCTCTCTGAACTGATACATTCTTGGATAAACGGATGAGGTAATATGGCACTCTGACGTTGAAACACCCAAAATCAAGCAGGAACAGGATAGTATCTTCGGTATCGATTTAGCTCTATCGCTCGATAGATCGTGCTTAGACATCAGAGTCGCAAAACGTCGGCGAAGAGGAGATATCACAGGAGATAGAGAATGCCAGAACCTAATGGACAATCCATCAGTCACGTAGTGCTTCGAAATTCGAAAAGCAGGGGTAATACACGTGAAGGACCTACTTAAGACGCGGTTCCCGAAGTTGATCCATTCCGAGTTCTAGGCTACGTCGCAGCTTATCTTTTACGAGGGCTCTCCGACCTCTTTCTCAGCTTCTGGTCGCTCTTCAGACGATGCTTTTCTGAACTTCCGTTATCCGCCTCGTCCTGACTACTCGGAGACTTCCGCTTATGAAGTTTCTTATGTTGCTCTGGTTTATAAGTAATCTTCCGAGCACATCTTTCGCAGACTTTGACTTTGACAAGTGCCTGTTTCTTTTGGCCATCTTCAATATACGCGAACGGTAATTCGAAAGCTTGCAACTGAGGCATGCTGATTCCCTGCTCTGACATTGTCGACCGCCCATCAAGCGATGGATTGTGATACGGACAACGTAGCGATGCGCAAGTTGTTTCCCCAATGGAAGCAATGACTTCTTCGGCGGTACGCCATCTGAGCGCGATTTGACGTGTCTTGTAATGCTTGAGATCGATCTGAACCGGAGTAGGAATAGATAATCAGTGAATTATCACATCCGGTACCATTGGTTTCTTAGCTCACCAAGGCATATTCTTTGAATAATTTACTTTCGTAGGCTCGTGCTAGACGCTCTTCGTATGTTACACTCTTGGGATCTTCATCTTCTCGTATGAAACTGTGGTAGAAAATCAGTGAATATGGTTTTGCAATCAGTTACTTTGCATTCTCTATTGCGCATGCCAATCTTGAGCTTACCGTAGGTTCTCTTTGAGCACGTCGAACTCTGTCCTACCTTCCAGCCGCGAAGCTGTTTCCGAAGACGATCCGTCCTTTCGATATGGGATCATTGCTCGCTTCTCCCTTTCATATGCGGTCATACCTCGAAACGAGGTCCTGGGATCCGGGGGGATCTGCCACCTGGACATGGCGCTGGTTCTGTCGATGCTATCGGGTAGTCTAACCCTCCCTTAACATAGGCGTTCTAAGAGTGGATCGCCAATTGGAAGATTAAGCTGAAGGGTACACAAGGTTTTGAAGCAATTCCTGCTGTTTCCCTGTTCTGATCTGACGAATGGGCCTCCACCTCGTTGAAACACGCTGACCGGCGACGCAGACAACTTGAACTTCTTATCAGGCCCTGCTTCATGAACCTTGCGGCACATCTCTCGATATTCACCATCACGGTGATCAGGAATCTAAACACATCACAGCACTGCTACCATCGAATCGTATATCAGTGCCGCAATATCGGCCACGCGGCCCGAACGACTATCGACTCAACAGATGCTATCGCATACCAAACTTTCCGATGGTCGAAGTATCCGGACCTGCGCAACGGGTAACTCGCCTTCCTCCCTCATACACTCAAGTATCTGAGAGAAATGATGCCAGCAACCCTTCTTTCGAGAATGAACTCTCCACATCTCCGGAAGCGAGCGGTTATGTCGATTCGCTTGACAACAAGCTCGCAACAAGGGGAAACTCTTCGACGGATCGTTCCCGGCAAACAGTAGCTGATCGATCAGTGTTACCAGAGTCCCTCGCCCAAGGTGTACCCATGATAAAGATTTCGAATCGGAAGATAAAACAGAGAACGTTTAGACTAGAACTGCCTACCGTCCTAGATCCAGTTATCGGAGAACTGGTAGGCGATAGGAGAAGTCTTGACGGGTATGCAACGATATGCTGGGAAAGTCGCAAGCTAGGTCGTGGTAAGTAGTTGACCAGGCAAATTCCAAAGTTTGTGTCCTCTGTATTGATGGCTTGCGGTTTCTCAGTCTCTATGGATCAAATTCGCGAAATCCGATACGGTCCCGCTGCCAGGTCATCAGCCGCAGCTACCAGTGCTCTTCCGTCATCAGTGTTGACACCTGCTGCCGCTTCTCGTTGGATCACCATCGTCTATAATATACCTCCGGCTTCATGGAAAACGCTCAACATGATCGCTCTCAGTGACGAAATACTGGATGTCTGGGTGAGAACCCTCTACACGTTATTACGAGATATCAAGCAAGTTTCCTTTTTCCGTCTCGACAAGTCTCCAAGGAGTATCGATCCTACGTCAGACCCGGCTTCAGCTGTCTCTTTGCCTTTGGGAATGACTTTAGACGTGCCTCTAGGAAACGCCGGAATTATCGGAGTCATGGGAATTAAAGACGCTGTAGGGTCCGATTGTAATCCGCAACTTATCGGATTACATAGCCTCCATGACAGATCGCCGTCTTTGATTCCTGCTCGCCATCGGCCTTTTCCAGATTTAGAGGAAAAGGGGAATACTGAGCAAAAAGTTTCATTACCGGAAGTCATCGCGATGTGCCGCAAGATCGGGTTCAGCGAGAAAGTAGGCCAGGCATCTTCACTGTCCTCATTTTCACGGAACAATATTAGCGGAAATGACGTCGGGACCGAAAATATCGGTCTTATTGAAATGTACTTTCGGTCACTCGACAGCGGAAACCGGGGTTACCTCGATTTCGAGCAATTTCGAGCGATTGTCCAAATGATCAAGACTAATCTTGAAGTCAGAAACCTATGGAGTGCGCTTTGTGGCGACGCCGGTACCAACAACCCTCCAAAGAGTGGGATCGATATGAGGACATTCGTGTTGTGGATGAGAGATGAACAAGGAGTGAGCTTGATTACCAACATAATAGCAGACAGACAGCTGATAATTTTACCGATTTGGTCAAAGGCAAAAGCTTCGGACAAAGAACTCGAACAAACTTTCCTTGAATATGCATCTCGTGGCGACGTGGTCAACGCCAGAACGCCACTTATCTCGCTAGATTCATTCTCCTCCTTTCTCTTATCGCTTGACAATAGTGTAATGCATTCAACTCACCGTAAAGTTTCTCAGGACATGACGCGTCCACTACCAGAGTATTTCGTTTCAAGTAGTCACAACACGTATCTGGTTGGAAACCAATGGAAGGGGGAAAGTACCGTTGAAGGCTACGTCAGGGCTCTATTAGCAGGCTGTCGGAGCGTGGAGAGTGAGTTCTCGTCGGCTTTCCATCATAACGTCAGCGTTGAATGGGCGTTTCTTTCATTATGCTTTTAGTCGACTGTCACGATGGAGAGACTGAGCCTGTTGTGACACACGGCAAAACTTTCACAGCTTCCGTGCCAGTTCGTGAGGTTTGCGCAGCTATCTCCGCTTACGCATTCATGGCATCTCCATACCCGGTCATCATTTCAGCCGAAGTACATTGTGGATCGCAACAACAACGTGCTCTAGCCCATATCCTGAAAGAAGTCTTCGGTTCAGCTCTTGTGACTACGCCTATTGAGTCAATGTCGGGCTTGGAGACTGTCTTACCTAGTCCCGAGCAGTTGAAATATAAAATACTATTCAAGGTTCGAACCATCTTACGATTGTGCGACGCTTTCAGCTAAACAATCAAACATTATAGACGAAACGATCAAAGTCAAGCGAAAGTCGACGGGGGTCTGATGCGAGTTCATACATCATCTCTTCTTCGACTGAATCTACAACGGAGTCTGAGTTGGACAAGTCTGGTAAGTCTATATTGAGAGACCTCAAGTATATGTGCAATAGTACTCACTTCCGAGAATACTTCAGTGAAGAATACAGGAAGCGCAAGCTTCTTCGATAGAGTTACTGCAAAAGTTTCTTCGCTGACGTTGGAAGCTACGCCTTCAACGTCCTTGAGCCGAAGAAGTTCCTTCCGGAAAGTGCCCTCTCGCTCATCCTCTCTCGATTCCAACGGCGAGCAGCATCGTCGGAATTCGGGATTACTGACAGTCAAACCAGCCGTCTACCCTCAGACAAAGCTAGCCATAGTGCCAGATCTTGCAGCGCTTTTGATATATACAGCTGGAGTCAAGTATCAAGGTTTCAGTAAATTGATCGAATATAAAGCGGAAGAGATGTTCTCAGTCTCTGAGAAGGTGGCCAACAAACTGCTTCGAAGTGCAGCTGCGGATTTCGTCAAGCACAATCGTACTCACTTGTCAAGAGTATACCCCAGTGGAACTCGCCTGTCAAGCTCCAATTTTCTGCCTCATCACTATTGGGCTATGGGATGCCAGTTGGTCGCGTTGAATTGGCAGACATACGGTATGCACGTACACGATTGCTTCGAAACTGACCGACGGACTAACATTTTAAAACGTCTCATTGTAGACCTAGGCTTTGCTATCAACCACGCCATGTTCAGCCGTAATGGGCGATGCGGATGGGTGCTAAAACCGGATGCCATGCAGGTTAAGGGCAGGAATGCTCTGGGCAGGAAAGTCAACCACACAATGGAAATCACCGTGAGTGGCGTCCAGATCAGCTTTTCGTTCCGCAAGCCTCATGGTTTCCCGCACTAGATCGTTTCCGGGCAATCATTGCCATTACCAGCCGATATTTCACTAGATGAGGCGCGACTTTATGTCGAAGTGTCAATACTCATACCAGAGACGTCTTTCACAGCGGATACAACGCAACCAGAACCTCGCTCCAGATCTAGTGCGTCCGCGTCGACCGAGGGAAGCAAATTCCGAACTCGGGTTATCCCATTCAACACATATAATCCTCGCTGGGGCGAGACCTTTCAGCTCCGCTTCAACACGTATAACAGCATTCTCGACATGTGTTTCTTGAGAGTCGAACTCAAGAATCAAATCCCCGTCTCGGACGACGTCACTCTTGCTCATTTTTGCGGTAGCTTAGGTTCACTGGAAACAGGTAAGTGAAGATTTAGAGCACTGTATGCAAGATTCCCGCTCAAATACTCTTGACCAGGTTGGCGGTATGTTCCTTTGTACGACAAACAAATGTCCCAGTTCTTGTATTCTACGCTGCTCATACGCTCGAAAATGCATATAGAACCATAACGCACTGACGAACATCTTGTATACATACACATGTAAAAGTAAAGCCTCCTAGAACTTCTTCAGCGGATTAGTCTTCTTCGCTGCTCCACGTCCCCCTCGGTGCCCCCCTCGGCCACCTCGGCCACCCCCACGTCCGCCACGTTTGTTGCCGGCGAAAGGTATGTGTCCCTCCGGCGTGTCTGGTGTGAGTGGCGCTCTCGCAATCTTGGGCATAAGGTACTGGGGAACATGCTTCAGATGTGGTTGCACTCTCGCAGGATTGATGGCAGTGTCATGGCGCAAGTATGAGAAGTCTAGTGGATTGGCAGCAAAATGTGCCTAGGTCAGAGTAATACAAGTCGGTCAGCTTGGTATGAATAGGAACGCATAAGTAAGACTTACTTTAAGCTTTTCGGAATTCAATAATTCTCGTCGCACCTCGTCCCTTCTCGCCTCTTGGACTCGCTTCGATGTCACTGCTTTGAGGGCATCCTCCATCCGGTACCGGAACCCTTCAATCTCGCTTTTCCGGCCTCCAAAATCCCATTCTTGAATCTCGCTCAGCATCTCATCCTTGGCATATCGCTTGATTCGCTCGAAGACTTTTTCGTCCTTTTTCGCCGATTCGACCAAGACGTTCTTATCGTGTGATATTCCGCTCTTTGGCACAACAAAAGATAGAGCAAGACCGGATTGGCCAGCTCGAGCGGTTCGGCCGACTCGATGCGTATACGCGGATGTTGTCGTAGGAAGATCAAAGTTGATGACACATGCAACAGCAACAAAGTCAATACCACGTGACACCCCATAAGCTTTGTCCTCCTTTCTGCCCTTTTTCCTGTCTCGAGACACCGGTTGATCTGAAGCTTTTCGTTTCTGAGCTTTCTTGCTGCTTTCTGCCGGGACTCCCGCTCCATCCTGCTGTTCATCGAGGTCTGCCTTCTGTAATGAGGAAGCGTTGTTTCCTTCTGTATCGTCCTTCACCTCTTGCATGGCTTCCTCGGCGTCTTCCTCGGCATCCCCAATGTCCACTTCGTCTGTGGCTATAATATAGTCATAAACCCCGCGGTTGAACTCCTCGACAATGTGATAGCTGCGGTGCTTGTGAGATTAGCAGATGTATTTTCACAAGAATTTTCGCTTGTCAGGCGTACCGAGAATTCAATGGAAGTTCTTTGTTCAGCACACAGCTCTTTACGCCGAACTGCTCCAAAAACAGCCGAAGACGGTACCCTCTATCCACCTCATTAACGAAAATCAAAGCCTTGCCTTTCACAAGCTTGAGCTTGAGCAGGACATATAGCAGCAAGAATTTATCCATTTCCGATGTAGTGGTGTAATACTGTGTTAGCAAAGAGGAAGATGTCGGCTCGGTAAGGGTAAGAATAGCCTGGATCAAGAGAGATCAGTTTGAAGATTTGAGTACGGTCTGGATCATGCATACAGGACTCCTCAATGCCCATCCCTTGAGACTCTCCACATCATTTGTCATGGTAGCACTCATCAAAACACCTTGTACCCCTACTTTGGGTATCCATCCCTGTGCTGGGTCCAGGAGTCGCTGAAGGTCCGCAGAATGTCCATAAGAGAGAATCAGATCGGCTTCATCGATTATGAGAAGCGACAGTGACGATAACGTGATTTGCTGGGAGCGAAGGAACAAGTCAATATCATGGGAAGTCATATTAAGGAGGGTTCGATCACACCTTGGCCTGAAGCAGGGCTAAACATTTCGACGGAGTCGATATGAGGATATCAGGCGTATCGGTCAGTGTCAGACTAGTAATAAAAGTTTTCATATTTAGTGAAACTTTATAGCCCATATGATATTCAAAAATGCTCACTTTGTGTTCGTGTTTGCAGCGACATTCACAACGTTCACGACTTCGTCACAATACTTTGTAACGTTCTTGAGAAACGCCGCAACTTGTTGCGCCAGTTCTCGGGTGGGAACCAAAATCAAAGACCGAATCTGAGCTTTGGCACCTTGCTAGATATATGGCAACCCCAGCTCATCAGCCAAATTCAACGACAAGCAAAGCCCGGATCACCCACATCTTTGGCTGCCAGAACCCTTTGAACCGCCGGTAATCCGTACGCTGCCGTTTTGCCGCTTCCCGTCCTTGCCTTCGCTAGGACATCTTTTCCTTGAAGTATCAGAGGAATAGCTTCAGTCTGAACAAGTGTTGGGTGTGTAAAGACCATATCGGCGAGAGCTCGCAGTATCCGTGCATCGAGGAGAGAAGGAAAAGGTTCGGACGCAAAGGTGACAGTGTTGTCGAGAAGACTGGTGTCCATTTCGGGTTTGGAGGACATGCTGAGCGGTGATCTACGTGTTGAGATGTAAGTCGCTGGATATGTTGCCCAAACGCAGTCAGGAATCTCGTCAAGCTCGTTTAGCCCAGAAAGGAGGGTATATTGGAAGCTTCACCGACAACATTTCCGATTGCTGCACGTGATATACAAGTGTCAAGGCACGGCCGCCGTGTATTCTCCGTCGCCACCATCGCCTGCCAGACACTACGGTTACAGGTCTTGCAACGACGCTGCTCAACCTCCTGCCGACATCGTGCCTCCGCATGTATATTGGCATAGTCACGGTCAAATGACATGCAAAGATTTTGAAGATGAAGGCCGTTGCTGAGCCAGTGGAATCAGGAAAAGATGAAATTTCAGAGCTACACAAATTCGATTTCAATACAACTGGACTCAAATACACAGCAGGACGATACATAGCGGTCAGACATCATCCTAATATTACTTGATTACACAGTTAATGCACATTTGTTGTAAACACCCTCCTGACCCTTCTCAATTCTTCCAAAGTGCTAAGAAACAATCTTCCCCAGCTGCCCCTCACTAGGACAATGGTAAAGATCATCCATAGCCAATCACCCCTGGCGGTCGCGCTTCTACCGCCATGTATCGTGTCGAGACCTTGGGATGCAAAGCGATGTCTAGCGAGAGCAAAAGCCTGTTCCGGATCTCGCCTTCCATGAGCTTTGACTCCAGGCACACCATACACGGGACCGCGGGGATCATCTGTGTGATTTCTCGACTTGAACCAGCCTCCGAGGCCGATGATGGTGAGAAGAAATCCGGCAAAATCGGTGGTAGCCTGGCCAATCCATCGTCTGAAAGAGTCCATCCGCAGCAGGAATAAAAAGAGGAGTGTCTTGGCCAGATCGCGCTTCCGCTTTCTACCGTACCGAGGGCGAAGCATTCCCGCCAGGTTGGTTCCGCTGGTAGACACAGTCTGTAAAACAGGATAGCCGAACATTGGGTTCATCATTCGGTCGTACGCTGATATCGGCAGTTCTATGCGGCGACGACCACCGCGGGTACTATCCAGATCAGATGCATTGATAGGAAGGGAAGACTCGACATCATTGTCCGCGGCTTGCGTCGTAGATGGATCCAAAGAACGCGTTTCGGGAGGATCTTGCTCCTCTTTATCGTGATCGATGGTCATCTCATCCCCGTTCACAGGAGCAGTTACTTCGGTACTCAAGCCGCTTGCCCTTTTATTCCTAGTAAGTCCCTGGGCATGATGCCTAATCAGGGAAGCAGAGTATGATCTGGCATCGTCCCATGAAGCCTGTCGCATGGAATCTGCTGCTCGGCCGCTCCCAGATATCCATGGGGTGATGGCTGGTCTCTTCGCTTTCCCACTATCCGGAACATCAAGAACGTCTGTTTCTGATTTGTCGCTCCGCGTCGAAATTGCGTGACGCTGGGGAGGCGTAAAACTGCCAGAAGCGGTGGGTTGAAGACTAGACCTTGATGCCCTGCGCGCCCTTTGCCTCGCTCGAAGAGATTCTAGTTGCAGTGCTTCTTCATCGCTTGCTTCTTCGTCGGAGGTGAGAAGAAGATCGAGATTGGTAACTCTGGAAGGTGAAAGGTAGAGCTGGAAATCACTGATGGATCGCACCCTAGTGGTAGGTTGTCCCTCATTCGAGGGTGATTTCCGTTGACGCTGGTCGACCGCATACGCCCCTTTAAGCGGGACGAAGCTGAATACGTTTCCATTGGGCGGACGGGACGTCATAGTGAGGTCCAGCCGCAGTGCTCTTCTCCTCTGCTTTCCAGTCTTGGCGTTAATGACAGGACTAGCTTGAACGCTTTGCATTGGGGTGTTTCTGGCAGAATAGAACACGTCGGCAATGGACTCGTAGCTTGGTACGTGTAGACCTGGAATCGAGGCAGCGGGCGTCGGCTGTGCTGGCAACGAGACCTGCTTGTGTATAGGAGATTGGGCAGGTGAAACGGTGGATATCGGCTTTTTTCCATAAGTGTTGTAGAGCCAAAAAACATCTTCTTTAAAGTCGCGGTCACACTTGCCTCCGTATGCTAGATGAAAGAAGATCAGGAACACCCATTCGAGAAGGTCAGCTCAACCGAGGACTCTCCAGGCAGTTGACAAGAGGAGCGCGACTGACCTTTTGGAAATCTCTCGAGGTCAAATACGTCTCCGAGTTCTTGTTCGCCCTTGAGGAAGACGATTTTCTCTAACGCGCTTTGAGGGAGTACCCGCTTGATGCATGCCCACAATCCGGAATGCGTCCATGAATGATTGAGTACGTACACCGTTGAGAACTGGGAGGGGAAGTGATTGTGGTTGATAGATATTAGGTTCGGAAGCAGCTCGAGTTCCTGCCCAGAAAAGCCAAGAGCGACGTGGGAAAGGACAATGATGAATGAATGTCCCTTTGAACACTGTCGAAACCGAACCGAACTCATTGCACTCGCACTTACGAGATTCTTCATCCCTGCATCTTTTGCATCAACGACAAGGACACATCCACCTCCGGCAATATTATCCCGGTTCTTTCCTTTTCCACCATCAAACTCGCCTTGATACCAATCCTGCATCACGCGTCTCGTCAACTCTGCGATCCACCATGCAAATTCACGTATCCCCTCCTTTCCTACATCTCCGTTTCTCGTTGGGATATTCCTGTTGATCTGGCGCAATGTGAGGACTCCTGTAGGACGCCCTACGCGATCCGAGTATGCCAGTGGAGGGAGGATGGTGAAGATTGGCGTTGCCGGGCTCTGGAAAACGTATGTCTGCAGGTGAAGCGGAAGTGGAGTGTGGAGCGGGGGAGACGCTCGCACTGTTAAAGTCTCCAGGAGGAGTTCTGAGGCTTTGTCTTGCCTAAGTCGGGAACGCTATGGAGTTTCGGTAATGCAGGGAGGCATGATCTATCAGCTGAATGATGATAGAATCGACAATGCTATACTCTAACACACCCTGAGAGCTCTCCATGAAACCCCTATGTCTGCCGCCCAAGCTTTCAGCCCACGGATCGTCCCCTCATCCCATCTCGAAAGCTGGCCCTGAATCTCACACTCTCCGGCTCTAGCATCGAGCGGCAAATCCCGGAGCTGATTGATGGTCTCGAAAAGTTCCAACTGCAATCGCTCCGTGACAGGCAGGTATTCAGAGTACTGCTCGAGCAGCTGTCGGTGTCGGGCCGACTGCACGAGATTGATGGGTCCCCCGCTCATGCGCGCTGTGTCGGACTGGACATGCGGTCGGGGAGGGAGCGGACGTGACGCGCTGGGATGTCTCTGCAGCGGTGCAGGGCTTGTAGGAGGTGCCCTTATGACCGGGCTGACGAGAGTTGCCGAGCGCTCCGGGGCGGACGCTCATTACGTAAGCGTGATGACTGGGCGGGATTTGCATCCGGGCGTGCACGGTATTTTTGGGAGAATAATGGCTGAGATGATCTGTCCGAGCGATTCCTGGGCCACAAACAGCGCAATGGAGGACGCCGCAGCAGCCATGGCGCAGCCCACAAAGGCCTTTGACATGGAAACCTTTTTCCCTGCGCTCCAGGCAGCCCTCGCACAGCCCACGCAACATGTCAACGACTTCCCCGAGGGCGATGACCTCAAGCTGCACCGCACGATGGACAGAAAGCTGGGCAAGCGGCTCGATGCCACAACTACCCGTGTCCTTGGTCTCGCTAGTCGATTGGTGGATTTCGTAGCTCGGGATGGACAGGACTCTGCATCAGCTGCAATGGGAGCTCGAAAGGGTGAGACATCCACACCTGCATTCGCATCTGTGGGAATCAAGAAACGGAAAAGATTGCAAGAGGAGGACGACGCCATTCATGAATTCGACAGTCAAGTTGTCGAAATCCTCGATTCCCTCCTGGAACGAGCAGATATCAGTCTCGATATCGTCACTGGTAAACGCAAAGTAACAGAGATCAGCGCTCAGGCTGAAGCAGCACTGGCTGTGCGACAGAAAGCCCAGGACACGAGGCGAGACAAAGAGGCCACAGCGTTGCCGGATCATCTTCTTAATGCCGATATTCCAAAACCGCAGGAAAAGTTCAACCCGGCCGTCAACAACTCGAATGACTTGCCGCCCTGGACACCCACGTTGGCGGTAAAGCATCATGCGATGGTACCCTTGGATTATGTGCCGACACCGAGCAGCTCGAGACCTCCTTCGCCTGGACTTGAAGTCAGCAGCTCCGGTCTTGCATTGCAAAACAGCGGCCCCGGTCTTGGTCTGCATTCCGCTCCTGCTCCCGCGTCCACCACGCCCGTCGGCGTCGCTGAAGTCAGGGGTGTCACCGTCCGTCATCCCTATGTATACGAAACAAAACACCTCGGATACCCTTCCTCCCTCTTCACTATCGCCCCTGCGATCCCCCCACGGTCATTCGCCGATACCCCGTTCACGTGGGTCGATCAGCCTGAACAGCTCGAAAGTATGGTGGAAAAGCTCATGGTCGCAAAGGAGCTTGCGGTCGATCTCGAGTATCATTCGACGAGAAGTTTCACCGGGTTCTTGTGTTTGATGCAGATTAGCACGAGGGAGGAGGATTTCGTGGTGGATGTAATTCGGCTCAGAAATGAGGTCCGGGATGGAAAATTGGGTGGCGTGTTGGCCGATCCCTCAATCATCAAGGTGAGTTTCTCTGTTACTCTCTCATCCCTGCTGTTCTGAGTCCACCTTGCTTTGACTAGGTCTTTCATGGAGCGGAAAGTGATATTCTATGGCTGCAACAAGACTTTGACCTTTATGTCGTCGGACTCTTTGACACCTATCACGCAACGAAAGTTCTCCGTACGTATATTCTGCCTCTGCAAGGCATCACCAGGGATCTGACAATATCCCCCTTGGTTTCAGACTACCCGCAACATTCACTTGCATCACTACTGGCGCTCTACTGTGACTTCACAGCCGACAAGCGCTACCAGATGGCTGATTGGCGAATTCGACCCGTGCCGTCCGAGATGCTTCACTATGCGAGATCGGATACGCATTTCCTCTTGTATATTTACGACCAACTCCGAAACAGTCTCCTCGAGCGTGCACAAGGAAAGCAAGACCTTGTGCGACAAGTCCTTAAGCGGTCCGAGGACACTGCTCTTAAGCTTTATTCAAGAATACATTATGATGCCGAAACAGGCTTTGGCATGAACGGATGGAGAGCAATGTTGCGAAGGCAAATGGGTCATAAGGGCGCCTTGACTCTCACGCCCGAGTATGGTAACAGCAATGATATAAGTATATGGGGAATTGGCGAATTGGCAAAGAAGAAGGAGAGGGTTTTCAAGAGGCTTCATGCTTGGAGGGATGCCGTTTCGCGGGAGGAAGACGAGTCACCATTGTGAGTGGACGACCTCTGCTAGAAACCGCAGTAGCGGGTTACCTGTTTTAGGCACCTAACCCCGGCTTTTTCGCCGATTGATGCAGTTATGTTATGCCGAACGGTATGCTCTGGAGTATTGTACAACGTCTCCCTCAATCTGAAGACGGCCTACTTCGAACCGTGGAGTACAGCAAATCAGGTATTCCAGCAAGGCGGAAAGATGAATTGTTGAAGGTTATCCTTGACGCGTGCCGTGAAGGGTCTGAGGCCTATACCGCAGCTTTGCAAGCCAAGAAATCCGCTGCGGAGGCGGGACTGCTGCCTGAAGAAGATTCCGTGGAGCGTTTGGTCTCGATGGGCCTGGATGTTGGAGAGGATTTGGATCAGACTTTGGCTGGGTCCGCCTTGCACCCGTCGACATCCATATGGACCTCGAAGGGTCAATCCAGTATGTACACGCCTTTGCTTATAAGTCTAGAAGTGACTTTGATCGATATTTTGATTATAGACTTCACGCAAATCGCATCATCACTTCTAGGTGATACCTTAGCCAAGCCCAGCCATTTACCTCGAGTAGGAGACAAGACTATGCCTCAACCATCCAGTAGTGTAAGTCGCCGTCATTGAATGATTCCTTCCAATTCACTAATAGGTTCTCGCCTGCTTATCACCCTGCAGGATGAAAAGAGATTGGCGATTCTAAGGCGGATTCTTAAAGACTTCTCTGCGAGACAGTTAGAAGAGAACGCTGTAGGTACTGGTAACCCGTATTTTCACCTCCCTCGTTCACTTACGTTTGCTTTTGGATCAATAGGAAACAACCAATCCGAATGTAAAGAATACAGACGACCTCGTAGCTACAGACGACATGCTTCCAGAAGACGATATTCAAACGTCACAGGCAATGGCAGTAGAATCGACACCGACAATACCTGAGCAGGTTCCCTATGTTCCTCCTGAAGCTCGATCTACCAAGCCAAAAAAGGAAAAGAATACTATCGTACAAGTTGCGAAAGCCAGTGGTTCATCCAAGAAGCGAAAGTCGCAGTCAGATATCAAAGAAGACTCAACGAGGGAGGCATCGGAGACCCAGAGTATCGATGCAAGTTCTCCCGCGCCTCCTACAAAGAAGACCAAACGAGCACCTGTCAAAGCAGAGGACATTCCCGAGTTCGATTATAGTCAAGAACCAAATCAACTGGATACATTTGAACCTTCGTCGACCGCTAGAGAGAAGCGTAAGAAGCCGAAGAAGGCTAAGCAACGTACGTCATGGTTCCGCATTAACAGTGATTGCCTGTACTGATGGTTGGTCATCTTCACTCGAATAGCAATTGTGGATCTTTCCAACTTTAGAAAGCCACCTCAAGACCCTGCGAATGTCGCTAGTGGCAACAAATCTAGGACTTTCTAAAGATGTTATGCAAGACGTGTTGGCATGATAGCAGCCTGTTGCCAAAAATCAAGGTGTATCCAAGCATATCCTGCCGTAAATTATGATTATACCCTACGCAGTCCTATAACCCTAGCCATCCATTATATCTTAGTGTCTTTTCGGTGAGAGTGGCCAGATAACATTACTGCTGCTTTGTCGACCTGCAATCTCACCACCGGAAGTTGAGAGCCGGCCGACGCTGCTCATACTGCTTCGGGGAGTCAAATCCGCCGAGTTTCTTGTACCGCTACTTCGCGATTCAACGTTGGACTCGGCACCTTCCGAAACTCGAGGTTGCGATATAGAGGATGGCCAATCGATAAAGGGCCAGGATCCGTTCTTGGCGAGCCCTCGCTCAGCGTTGATGGAATGTAGATATTGTTGATACCAAGCCATAAATGAGCCTGCTGTGCAGAACGTGGTGTAGAATTCGATTTCTACTTTGCTCTTGGTAAGCAAACCTTTTGAACGGAATTGCAGAGGATTTGGCGCCAACGCCTTCAAGTGATGCAAGAATGCTGGAAGAGAGAACGGCTTGATGGGAGCATGAGAGCTGGGAATGAAAGTTCTGTTCTATGAGCCATACACCAGAGAACAGGCGGGTGTGGCAAACATACGCTGAGGACGGTAACAGCGAAGACACATATCGATTTAACGGCGCTAACATCTTCTCGGTTAATTGATGGAAATGATGTCGTAGAGCATCATTACCTGCTTCATCTGTGGCGCAAGAACCGTCAGAAACATCGTCAAGCTTCAGGTCACAGGTACACACCGTCCAGCTGCCCAGATGATACCAGTTGCTCCAATTTCTTAAGCAGCACTCGATCCTTGGACACATGGCGCTTCCTTTTACTCAAGAACCCTTCTTTTTCCTGTGAAGCTCCTACTGAAGCATTCGGATTACCGGTGCTGCGACGTCAACGAGCGCTTTCAGCGGCAGTAAGCGGTCACAAGAGGAAGGTCTTACCCTGAAGAGACCGCGCTGATAACATTCGGCCAGTGACCAGCGGCGTTGCGGAAGAACGGGTTCTACAAGCGAGAGGTCGTTATTTTCGCGCCGGTAATGTACACAGAAGAGCCAGCCACACTCACCGTCACCCCAACGACAACACCAGTAGGGGGTTTGTTCGCATTTACGATTAGCCGGAAATCGAGATCATGGATATGCAAATAGGGTCGGATATCGAGATTTGTAACGGGTAGCTAACAGATTTTCATCAGCAGTGTGCACCTGGCTGCCAAAGTAATACATAAAACTCACAGGTCTTATGAGATCCCTCATCCACCACACAATGTCGGAACAGGTCTTCGGGTCTGGTGCAATGACGAGTAAGGGCTCGCCCAGAACAAGACATTCCCAGATATGCCACAGGCTGGGTAGAAACCCTGCGAATACTCTAAGAGGAGACACAGTGGGCAGGGACGCTAGTATCTAAAATACACAGCGTCGTGAATATCGGCTATGTTGCGATATCCCGATTGACATTAAACTAACCATAGACGTTTCGTGAGGCTTTTGGTCAAGCCGTTTTGTATGCATCTGAGGCGCTTCATTTCTTTCGGGAAGTCTCACAGTCAAAAGCTCAGTTAATAGAGGCAGTTCCAGTATTGCCCCTGGAACCGGGTCAGGCCTTTTGTGCATAACAGGTCTTTCTTCAGATGTTGTTGCGACTCCACACAGGTAGCTTACACGTACCATGAGGCGATACCATAGCAGGCGGCTTCCAGAGCAGGGTATCCGTGCAAAAAGTAGATTGGCGCAACTTTCTCCAGTACCGCCGCGAATAAGGATGGATACGCAAGATGTGACAATATCACTATGCTCCTCTGGTAAATTTCGCATGCGCGCATTAGATGAATAGGCAGTGCCATCAAACGAGATCTAGCTCACCTGCATGTAACCTCGAGTGATACTCTTATCCTTACGCTGATGAAACCAGACATATCCATACAGCCACTTCCTTCCCTTCTCGTCCCATTTGCGATACTCGTCTGCCGTTTCCCCTTTACTGGGCAAGGCTTTCAAGGTCAGAGGTGTTTCCGGAGCTTCCGTCTCAGGTCCAAAGAAACCAGAATCCCGTTGCAGAGAGGTCGGAGTCGTACTAGGCTGAGAGGAATCCCGTGATGGTAAAGGCGTATGCAATGGGTCCTCTCCCGGTCGTTGCGGTTTTACACCCTGATCAAAGTACGCTTGGGGGTTCTCTGTGAGACCGGTAACGTCCTCATCGACAGGTGCCCGGATCTTGAAAGAATAAGATATCTGTCCTTCTGTAAAGAGAGAAGAGTCTGGGAAGGCAGAGAAAGCACTTTTGATATGAGAGGACGGCTTAGCACGTAACCCTGAAGGCAATGATTAGGAAAAACGTACATATTTGCCTTCTCGCCCTTGGCCCATGGCCTTCCAGCCATTCTTCTTTCCACAACCGGACCTCTATCCAAATCAAAATTGCACACCACGATCTCATCCACCCATCTTTTCATTCTTAGAGCAACCTCTGAATCGATGAATCTACTCGTCTTCCTGTGGGATGATCTCCGTGAGTTGGAGGGCGCTCCCATAATACTGTTCTCAGGCTCCAGGAAGGACGATATTATGCTTGCGCGAGGTTCAAAGCTGTTTTCTATCGCGTCTTGCATTCCTGGTCGCCTTGAAGACAATCTCCGAGGCCGTGTTGGAGTCATCAGAGAGGATTCCTCTTCATCGTCATTTTCGCTTCCATACTGTCCATTATTCCCCCTGATCTGAGTTTTGGACCTTGTTATTGTGCTATGCGACGTATTCGAGGACTTCCGTCTTTGCGAAGCAATGCTCTGTGGTCCCGGATCCCCACTGCTATTTCGTCTGATGTACCCTTTTTCTTCAAGAGAAAGCGATTCCATCCGCTGTGTATCCAGAGACTGCATAGATTTAGAGGGAGACTGAGGCATAATCGTCCTCGGAGAATCCAAATCCCCTTCCTGTTGCAGATTGAGATGATTTGCCCCTGTCTCCCTTGCCGTCAATACTCCTCCCCGAAACGGGCCCAAACTGTCCCGCTCAAACCCGCCCTCTCGGTCGTTCTGTAATGAAGCTGTACTCGTGTATGAGCGTTGTCGCGACATTCTCGATGTGGGAGTTCCCACCAAAGCCTCGTCCGAAGAAAGGTCTCTGCGCTTCCCATTATTGAAGTTGCTTTGAACGAGCTCGAGGGGAGCTACCTTCTTTGGGGGTTGCTGCGATTCGTCCGAAGACATGATGTACTGGTTGCCTGGGTATAATCAGGAGCACGGGAAACAGGAAGGTCACCCATCTGCGTCGCCTATCGACCGAAAACAACCTCGAGCCTGTGCGAGTTAGGTGGAGCGCTGGCTGCTAGTTCTCAAGTGAGACAATGATCGCTCGAGATCGCTAACATGGGGCAATAGGTGCGCCCAATGCTTATAGGGACGCCCAGTCAGGCAGGACTTCCAACCTATATTGCTTCATCAATTCACGACCAGCTCCCACTTGCCCTTCCGCAGCCACATACAGCCTTTTCATTTCCAAGATGGCGGCAAATGATCGCGACCTGGAACAGCTCGTGGCGAAAGACGCCAGCGATTTCATTCGTGAACTCGAAGTGGAGCGGATTCTTCGCGCATTCAAGCTCAAGTACGTTCCATTAGTCCATGCGGTTCCGCTTGTCAGGTCTTCTGCCGCGATCTAATACACTTTGTCGGGGGTGCTATCAGTCCGTATGATATCCTAGATCTACCAGTTGGCGCGACAGAGAACGAGATCAAGAAACAGTACCGCAAAAAATCTTTGCTTATCCATCCTGACAAGTACAAGCATGATCGGGGTTTGGAGGTATGTAATAGCGGCGCATCTGCTATCATCTCGCCATTCTTGGTTGTTTATACTCTGGATTTACTCTGTGATCACCAAACTCGTCTTCATACAGGCCTTTGACTTTTTGAAAAAGGTGAGAAAGCATGTCCTTTGGGCAACAATGCCCGTTGTCTGTCTGATGAGTCTCCCTCGTTCGCTGGGCCTCTCCAGGGAGTGGCCACAGGCTGGCAGGCTGCATGTGTTCGACAGACTTGATATAGCACAAGGTATCGATGTGTGCAGCAGAGCCCGACTGCAACTTGTTATCGCTAAACGGAACATACAGGCTGACTGCGCAGCATCTTTCGTTTTCCCGATTTGCGTAATAGGCTGAAGCAGCGCTCGGAGATGAAAAGAAGCGCTATGATATTGACGGTGTGATGGCTCATGCCCGTCATTTGGTGATCAAGGAGTGAGTCCTTTCTCCCTTCCCGTTTTCAGGGTATCTTGTTCTTAAGCAGTGGCATGGCTGACGGGCCGAAACCTTTGAAAAGGATTGTGGCCCCCGGTGTCAACCCTTCGACAGTCAAAGACGACGATCCACGTCTCGCCGACTTAAGCCCCTCACTTGATTCGCGCATACGAAGCAAGTCTAAGGAGGTATTCGTCGAAGAAGAATTGGCTAGAAGACGGTGAGTAGATGCGATCGATATTTCGGCTGAACTTTCATCCTTATCGCTCATTTGAACTCCAACTTTCACAGTGCACAAAAACTGCAATATGCAAACGAAGGTGCTGAAGCTGCCAAGAAAGATGCTGAACTCCGAGAGAAGAAGAGGAAGAAGGAGCAGGAAGAGGAGTGGGAAGCAAGGAGGGACGACAGGATTAGTAGTTGGAGAAGTTTTCATACTACGCCCTCATCAGCGCCAGGCGTTGCAGGCACGAGTAGCGGAAGCAATGGTGCGCCAAAGAAGAAGAAGAAGAAGCTGAACGTCCTGGGATAGTATAGGACGATGAAAAAGAGGAACAAACATTTGTAAGGTTGTATTGCTATCATCAACATGGTTTCTATGAGTCTACCCCTATTCCTGAGCCTCCCTTCTGTTTTTACAAGTAAAGCGTTCTTTCCAGGTTCCAGGCATGAATCAACAATCAGATACATTCGATATCCCTAGCCTTGATTCCCTTCATGGTTTTGTTTACTCCAGACTCCGGAAATCTCTCTCTCGGCAAGTTTCATTCGGGTTGAGCTTTCCTTTCCGCCAAATTTCACGACTCATTTCTTCGTTAAGAGCTGTTTCCCTTTCTCTGTAAGTGCAATCCAGTCCCGGCCTTCTCCACATCTACCCATTTCTACCAATTTAGCCGCTTCGGCTTTTGCGGAATAGCTCTTAAAGTTGACAAGACCAAGCCGGGGATAGATGCCAGGGAAACGGGCTTGAATGAGTTCGTTGACCCTCGCCCGAAGTTGTCGCGATTTCATATTCATTTGATTCATGGAACGAAGAACGATCAACATAGGTTGAAAGTCTTGTGGTGTAAGGTTTGGTCTATAGGGTTCGATGTTCAGTAGTCCGGTGAGCACCCATTCTTCAGCTTTGAATAAATCATGTTTGGGCATACTCTTTGTCTTCGCCACTAGAAATGGATGGCGCGTGTATATTGGCCACCTTGTTTCCCACCCTTTCATCTAGCGTATCACCATTACGATGAAAGCATTTAGGAGCTGTTGCTTCAAATCTGGACTCGTTGTGGCTCACCAAAACCTTCATCGACCAATCGTCTTTCGACAGCGTATTCTTCCTTGAAAACACGTTCTCCATAAAGCATACTAGCAGTATTCGGTTGATGACCTTTCCCTTGGAATTGATACCCGTCAAACAGACATCTCTTGCTTGTCGTGAATGCACAACCGCCTCCCCACGGACAGGTATGCCGAAGCTTACAAGTCTGTACTGTGTCCGGGCTGCATGCAACTCCTCGAGGGCAAGGTTGACTATAGACGTATCGCCGATATCGATCTAGAGCACGCTTAGTGAACTCGATCTCTTCATGTAGATGCGCGCAGTTTTGCGGGTCTCGTTGTTGGCAGATACCTTCAAGATGGAAACGGGCGCAGGGATGTTGACCGTATTGGCGCTTGATCGCCTGGATACCTCGAAATTCGGAGATGACTAGTCGAGAGGCACACGAGAATTTGCCAAAAGTAAGTATATTTCGCCCATTCGCTTCAGACAAAAAGCAGACTTACCATGTACGATTGACAAATGAGGAACAGTAACTGCCTGAGGAAGGGAACTAGAGTGCCATGTTTCCGTGGTTGCATTACGGCTATCGCGGGCCGATGGCGTCGCAGAATCGTCTCTTAGCAAATCCGAATGTGATTCGGCTTTAGCGACGGTAGAGTAGGTTGGTGGGATCCATTTTGCCTCGTCTGTCCCTGCGCATGTGAGAGTGGTCGACAGCGGTACAGCCGATCCGGAGGTTTTAACGGTAAGCGACATGATATCCCGGACATCTAAACAAGTGAGACCCATGTTCTGCGTGTCTATATCACCGTTCAGGAGTAACAGTTTGCTTTTGTCAAAGGTTGCTGAAAGCTTCACGAGCGCATCATAATATACTGGCAAGGATGTATCAACGGCCAGGAAGACACGCTGGCAGTCCCCGTCACTCAAGCACATTCGTAATGCAGCTTCAAGACCAGGAAGAAAACGAACTCGGTTAGCATAAGAGTATTATGGCATTGCAGTATTGAAAGGAAACCCCATCGACTTACACAGCAGTGCAGATGGCAATTCATTAAAGCGAAGGTTGGGAATAACTTCAAACGGCATGCTCGACATATGACTTTGCATTCCAAGACAAAACTCTTCCATCGGCTCCAAATTCACACTTCCTTCCTTCACGTTTCCATACTCTCCATGTAGCATAACCATTCTGATCATGAATGTATCGGTAATCGGAGCTAGTTCATGTTTCGCGAGCTGGCCGACGATCGTATGGTGCAAGTTGTCGACGAAAGCATGACCGCCTCTTTTACCTTGAACCACTAGCTCGACAGGAAACTGTCGAACGATTCCTTCAGAATCGCTTTACAGCTTATGGGCACAGTGAAAGTCGTCGACTTACCGTGACATTGCTTGCATCGATTAATATCATTGTGTACCGTGCGCTCCCGATGCGACTACCCGTGATCAAATCAGCAGGAGCCGAAACTGCAGTTCCTGGTGGAGGAGCGTCGTCATCATTGAAGTCGATGTTTACCCAGTTGCCGTGGGAGAAGGATCCATCCTCTACTGAGGCCGCGCTATGCAAGGCAGCAGGAGAATCGATCGCAGGTAGATGATTTCCACATCTTCCTTCTTGCTTTTGCGAAACCAAGGACAACGGAGACCAAGTCCAACTAGAAGGAGGGTTGAAACTTGATTTTGACTGTCCGTCAGAGGACAAGGATAGAGGGGGCGGCATTCTATCAGGAACTGTTACTGCAAGATTCGGCTTTCGGGCTCGGCTGATCGACACTGATGGCGAAAATATGGTGGGAGGATAGGGCGATACCATCGTACTCTGTAAGCTATTGGTCCAAGTCCCATCGAACAAACTTGCACGGCGGCTTAGTCTTCTCGCTATCGATTCCCTTTGTACATCTGGGTCATCTGTTTCGACATAACAGTATTGTTTTTGGGTCAAGAGCTTCTCGTGCAAGGCGGCATTTTCTATCTGCAAGTGGTCGATACGTGCTAACAGAGTCTGTTGTTCTTGAACATAACAGTCTGTGTAGCGGTGAAAGTTCTGGAACACGCGAATCAAAGCAAACAGTGATGCTTAACTCAATCGCTGGATGCAGGTATGCGGCGGAATCAACTTACTGCTTTAAGATTCTGATATTCCTGCCACTCATCCAGCGTGATTCTAGCTGCGAAGTCGGAGTTCATCATGAATGCTCTCAATCAACCAAGAGGCATTCACTGAAGCCACTTGTGTCGAACGGGGGAGAGGCCGAACTCAGGGACATACGTTGTTTAAATACTTGCATCGGTCCGCTACTGAAAGAAGCGAAATGAGTTAGCCGGAGTTGCAGACGGGCGATGCCTCACTGTAATCAACGGCAAACGGCCTCGGGAAGAGCTCTGGTTTCATCATGGGTGGCGCATCAACGTTGTCAAAGCTCGCATCGATGGTCCTTAGGAAGCGATAACACTCTGTTCGGACACGACGAGCTGGACGAGGATCATTCAGTCTAAGCGAGCAACAAATATCAAGCTTGATGCGCCTGAAACGCTGAAAATCGTTCATTACATGACATTTAGTCGATCCCCCACAGCGATTCGCCCGAGTAAAGCCTCAAGGTGTCTCATTCGGGATGTTGTGGAACGCAGGAACAAGTCTTGATCTGCTGCCCATGAGAAGGATTGCCCGAACAAGCTCGAATCGCACCACTCCATATCTTGGATTCGCATGCGAATCTCGACCCTCAAACCGATACAACGTTCTAACGGGTGCTCGAAGTGACCCATAAAATCTAACACATACAACACCCCCCCCCCCCCTCAGTCCATACAGCTCTTCCTCACTCGGCCAACTCGATCCACTGCGCTCCACCATACGTCTCGCTCAAAGCGACAATCCCAGCTTCTTCCGCAGCCAAGATGTATTCTGGCCAGCTGTGAAACGCTGTATGGATGAACAGATCTGGGCACCCTTCCATGAGTTGCTCGAGGACGCTCTTACGGTGATGGCGAGTGGTGCCAGTGGGATCGGTTTCGTTCATCGTTAGCAATACCTGAACTAGGGGATCAAACACACTGCTGCATTGTCAAACGCCGTCTCAGTAGGTCTTTCTGCCTTGCGGAATGTCGGATTGGCCTGCGGGAAAACAGCCGAACTCACCTCTCTATAATCTGGTCTGGCGGAGTGGTTGTCGATACACCGGTCGCACAGAAAGTTAACGGAGTAAAAGGTGAAGGTTCCGCCAGGATGTGCGCATACGTCCCTTTCGAATCCGTTTCAGAGTAGATCTCACTCGCGGGATTGGGTTCATGTCCTCTCCCGTCATACGTCGGCTGGTTGAAACCGCACTCTTTGTCGACGCATCCCTTCAACGCTGGACAGACATGGCGGAATGGGCACGAGTGTTTGATGAGAGGACTGCAAGACAATGCTAGAGGACATGGAAGCGTACGAGCGTAGAGGCGGAGTTGTGAAATCGAGAATTTGGTGAAAGCGATCTCGTCGTGCAAATACTGACGTTGTGCATCGGGGCAGGATTGCGATAGATGATGGGTCATACATGGTAAGCGGCCGTGTAGGTTCGTGAAGCTGACCGGGTCAAAGGTCCGAGCCACTTCAAGCCGAGCGGTCGAATGTTAGTACGGCCATCTGCAACCACCATGGGTTCGAATTGACGGACGCGTACCTATCTGTGTAGCATCCGTCTGCTCTGCCTCCTCCAGCCCTGACGCATCTGCATTTGCACTCTCTCCTCGCTTTTCATAGTAAGGCGATCCTTCAATGATACTGAGATGCAGGGATGCCATCTTATTTACCTGCGGACTCCATCGGACGACCGGTGCATATCGGGTCGAACTTCTCCGCGCTTCGGTCCTCTTACTCCTATTGTTCTTCATCGATAAACTGGCTAGTGGCCTGAAAAGCAAGTAGGTGCGATTGGAATCGCAAGAGGATGATGACCACATGAAGTCTATGTATTGCTATCACAAAGCCTACATCGTATGCATGGTACGTGGCAGGAGGCGATAGTCCCATGTGATATTGTCCAAGAGAGCTTCCACGTCCGATGATTCTCATGCTGCCTTTGCAAATTGTCTGAAGAGACACCTTTCAGGATAAGCGAAGTGCCGGAGTTCTACAAGGCTTCTATTTCGAGTTTCACATTAACTCCGCTAATCATTCATGCCACTTTCCGGCCACACTTGGACACAGCAGACACGGCGGCGAACCTAGATATGGTAACCCTGTCCTAATGTGTTATCAACCATAACTACTATCGGACCTTCAGCAATAACTTCTGCACAGATATCATAAATCTACTTTTACATTGAAAGGCGATAAAATATGGCCCGGAGGGCAACCATGGACAACCGACCAATCTAGTCACAAAGGCACAATGGGGACCTTGGAATCGCTTCATTCACCGCCACCTTCACGAGAAGTCTCCTAGCGTCTTTGACCCTCGTTCGATCGGTCTATGGCACCTCTCCCCAGGTCAGCTGAGGCGTTAAGGGAGAGAGGTAGACAAAGCTTCTAGGTGAAGAGCGCCTTCCGATACGCAAGTTCATGTGGCCAGGTCTCCTTCAGGTACGTTTTCAAAAACTTGGTTGAAGTCAACTTATGTACTTCCTTTAACATGTTGTTGTTTGTGTAGGAAAGAGCTTCTGAGAGGCAAAATGCGTTTCATCTACCATGTTATTAGCAGTATGGCCTATCAGTAAATCTTGTAACAATATCTCCTTGCCAAAAAGCCAAGACATGGACAGAGAAACAGGGAAGCGGGGACACGGTCACTTTCGGACGCTCTAATCACTCGCGTCTGCGGCTGAAAGATTCTTTCGCAATATTTCGGAACACGTGGCCAGCGGTGCTAGCAGTATCGGAAGGAAACCGGCGTATGAACATGCTCATCGTTCCTTGATGCCACCCCCCCCTCGCCCCCCGCTAGTGACCGTTCTATGATGTTGTCGGCTGTTGTCTAGCTGGCTTTGGTTGCTTGACCTGTAAGTAAAGGAAAGCCAGATCGATCTGTTTATCGTTCGTGGTAGATGGGTCCTTGGCAAGGCGTTCAGTTTCAAAACTTGGGAGGGGGTTCTTTCTACCAAGAGAGCCTGTGCGTAAGCATTCCAGTCGAGGCAGTCGACGTCAAAAAGCCGAAAGCGCTATGGGGTGACAACGTCAATTGCTCTTCTCAGCCGAAGAAGCCTGAACGATGCATCCAGGTAGAGTCAGTCGATGTTCATGAGCTTTTCAGTTCGGAACATCCGTTGCCAATTTTATCGTTCTTTTAGCTGAGGAAGCCGGACATCGGCCTTCGGTAGATTCAGTCGATGCCTTAATTTTTCGCTCGCAAGCGGGCCCGACGACGGTACTGAAACACCGGAGGTCGAAGAAGTGTTGGATATCGCTTAGAAATTCTCAGTTTAGTGGTTCTTCGAGAGTTGCAGTCCAATGATACAGATTTTCGTGTTGCGCTGTTGTTATGTTTGTAAACTGTGTGCTTTTTTTCCCGCTAAATTCTCCATACCTGGTACAACTCTGTACAATCAGTTGACCCAAGAGCAGCAAGAAAATATTGGCGATGAGCCGAGAAATGGCCATGTTCATCCTTTGCTATACATTGTCGTATAGGTAAAACATGAAGATGCGTTTCGTAATTTCATAAACTATCGTAGATTCCATGCCCAACACATATGGCCGCCTAGCCCCCGTACATGCTCTTTGGCTTGTCAAATCTGGCAGAGCATCTTAGAAAGAGAAAGGGTCATCGAATCTGTACAGGAGAAAAGGAATGAGAACCGGAGAGATATCGTTGCAGACGCATCCCGTCGACTGAAAGGAGTGTGATGACCTACCGAACCGCTTCGGGACCTCCCGGCAAGTCCCTCAAGATAAACACATTCAACTCGGTTTTCAGCTCGGCCGTCGTGATCTTATCCATGACTTCCTCCAACGTATGCAAATCATGTTCATCCCGTTCACTCAGCAACGATCTATCGGCTAAAACATCGGTTCGGTTTGCTCGTTCCAGCAGCTCTGCGCACTTGTCCCGTTCCGTTTGCCGACGCTGGGCGAGATTGCCCAAGGTTTTGTATAGCATCGAAAGCAGGGACGCATATGCGTGCGAAAGGTCGACATAGTAGAGGAATATAGTACGGTTCGCAGCGCGGTCGGCACTTCGGGGAATTTGTTGAATCTCTAGTAGTGACGATTCGTGCATTTTACCAAGGAGCGCTCGACATTCTTGCAGGTTGATCATTGCTTTTGTTGAAACCTTGTTCGAGCGAAGTCGAATAAGGATTAGTTGATGCGCCCAACCACCAGCCAACATGACAGAATTCGACAGACTTACACTCTGTTCACTCATTTTCCCGCCATGCATGACGACTCTAACGATCCGCTTGGCTCTTGGTCCCCAATTCTGTTCAACAACCTGCTCCAGCAAATGTCTCTTCATCATCCCGCACGTTCTCTCAAACATGATGCGGTAGAGGGCCCCGCTTGCTCGGCCCGTTCCCTGATCCTTTTCAAGAAATACGCTGTCGTTCTTGACCATGTTTCCATCGTCGTCACCGGAGAGAAGGGCTGCGTACGCTGCAAGTAGTTCCCCCATACGTTCCCTTTTGGCCGGGTTCTTGGCACCTAATCCGTAGGCAAGCGAGTCCTTCTCATCCTCCGTCATGAGGGGTAGCAAGCCATGTGCGGATACAGTGCCTTTGCCGAAAAGGAAACATGTCAATATGGACAGCGAAGTGTCTGAACAGATATGACGCTCACCGGACAATGTTTGCTTCATAAAGGTATGAGAATCCGCGGTGGCTTTTAGCATTGCCTTGACGACGTAGCCTGCTGGCCGATTCCATTTAGCTACAACTGCACCTTCAACGAGCTATCCCGAGATGAACATCAGTCCGACGAAGCTGCCGGCGAACGAGAACACATTACTCACCTTGTTTCGCAACTTGATGTCATATTTCTCGTAATTGATACGCAAGAAGGCTGCTGGATCCACTTGATCAGCATACTCTCCTCCTTTGTGCTGCAATAGGATATGTCTCTACGTGGTAAGAAAAGTGGCAAGGTATCGGGGAGAAACATGGAGGCACTTACCTTTTTGTTGGAACTCTCTGTGACACCGTTCGATTTCCTCTTTTGGGCACGCACGATGGCTGTTTCTGGATCCTGCTCTGCCTGTCGATCTGACCGGATATCCTCCACGACTTTTGCTCTGATTTCGGCGAGCTGTCGTGCAGAAGCTGTTCCGCCGAATGCCTTTTCCGCTGCCTACAAAATGTAGTGATACATTGAGCATTGTCGAATCTTTTATGCAGAACTAGCAAATATGCTTACCCTGCGTCTCTGTAACATCTCGTCAAATGGCGCCTGATGTAGTTTTGCAGTGGTAGGTACAATGTGCGACGTTGTCAAGAGGTCGTAGACCAGTCTGGACAGTTGCACCCGGCCTGGTAGAGCAGTTGATGAGCACATCGCTGCGTCGGATACCACTCCTCCTGAAGAACCCACGAGCTTCTCTGTGTCCTTTCTCTGTCATATCTTCGACTCCCATCGCTGTGATAATGTCGGGAAGCCGCATCTTTCCCCTGCTCAGTATTAGACTGACAATTCGCATCGCCTGTATCGACCCGATGCGAGCTCAGTTACGGTTACGGGTACGCGGGGATAACCAGTCTACTAACATCATCTCCAAATTCATCTGCCGTCAGAGCCAATATTCTCCCCCAGCGAAGTCGCATCAGACACTCCTTCAGGTTGATCTCAAAAAATTCGACATAAGTGTCTCCCTGAGCCACCTCACTGTGCCACGCTAAATTATGTTGAATCAGGACGATGATGACGCCCTGTGCCGAGCGCTGCTTCAGTTTGGTGTAATGACATATCTCAGGCATACTGAGACGGCCTCTGTTCAGTAAAACATGGGCCACATTCTGCGGGTTCATCAACACTGATGGAATCAGGAAATGTGATTCATCTAAGGAGGGAAAGATAAGAAGCACTCACGGCTACAAGGTCGCCAAATGCGCCGCGAATGATACGTTCCGCCAGGCGTACCGCTTCTTTATCTGCCATTTTAGTGAATCACACCACTATCAAGTCGGGAGTGGAGAGTCGGAGAGCTTGATTCGAAGCAGCGACGCAAGGTATCACAGGTCCGCGGACATTACTTGGAGAGGTCGGGGAAAGCGTCCAGTGATGGCCTCTGGCTTCTATATCGTCCAAGAGCGGGTCAATGAGGCGGCCTCGGCGTGTGCGGAAGTATACAGGGTGAGTATGAAGCAGTCGTACAGGATATCACCTTACGTCGTCAAGGGCTGAAGAGACGAGTACAGTTGTTTGCGAAATCTAGGGCACGTGACGTCCTCTGCTGCGCGATCGGCGCATCATGGATCGGCGACAACAGCTGCCTGCAACACAACAAGCACCGCTTGTGAGCGGCTCGACGGGATAACTGCGCACAGCTTCCCGCCACTGCACGCTCAGAGGTCACTCGGACCCGCCTTTGTGGTCCGCCACTGGGATCCCCGCATCAGGTCAAGGGTAGACAACCGGAGGACACAGGGACTCCCACAATGTCTCACAATGTAAAGCTGTATGTAATTCAGCATCTGTTGCTTCTTGATTCATGTCTGACGTTCTGCCCTGTGATCCGCAGTAACTTCCAGCCACTCCCCAACTTGCCATATGTACAAGGTGGGCATACTTGGTACTATTGCGGAGCCTCTAGCCTTCGTTCTGATCTTCTGACCTTCAACAGGCTATCCTGGAATCATCGGTTCTCCGTATCGCAAACCTCCAGCAGTTCAAGGGGTAAGCATTTCAGATGACCAAATATCATAAGCAGTGACATCTGATTAAAGTTCCTATCTTGCCTGTAGCTGCTGGAAGTTCGCGTGGGCAAAGATCAGATAAAGGCGAAACAAATACAGATAGAGTTTATTCAGGTGGAGCATTTACCAGGAAGCAGTAGGTTTCTAGGCTGATTCCGCTCTTATCTTGAGTAACTCTGACGTAGAAGCTGTCCGATACTTAGCTCAAGTAGTTGCTTCACCAATTGGCTCCCCTATCAATGTCTGGTCGGCCTCAAACGGAGCTGAGTGGGAGTATGCATCGAATGTATGTGTACATGCATGTCTGATCTGGCTTGATATTGATTGCGATTCCATTCCTTTTTTACTAGGCCGACTACAAAGTTAGTCATATCAAGCGTTCTAAATTGATAGAGCATTTACAATAAACATTATCTTTCAGTTCTACATACCGCTACCGCTGAATCTACCCGGATCCGTGGAGCTCAAGCAGAAAGGAGGGGCTATTCGCTACGAGTTACAGGCCAACTTCTATCATAAACCAAAATCGTGAGTGTCCTTCGCAGGCTGTTCTGGGAAATCGGTATAGATAATTTTCCACTTCTGCTGCAGCGGTCTACTGCGCAAAGAAAGCACCCCAATCACACAGGTGATTAAGCCGATATACATTGGGAAAATGGAGTTGCTTGCTGCTTGGCCAATTTACAATATTCCAGAAGTTCGCCAGACAATGTTTGAGGAAATGGAACTGGTGGTGTCGCGACCCTATACAGCGTTCGGGCCGGGAGATCGCATTGAAGTACAGGCAACGCTGCGCTCATTACGCCCCAAGCCTCTCAAAGTTCGCGCTTTCATTCTTACCTTGCATGAATTCCTGACAATCCGCCTTCCAACACAAAAAGGCGCCAAGCAAAATGCCATCAATCGAGGAAAAGTAGTACATGAGACTAAAATCAACGTCAACGAGAAAATAGCCCGTTCCGAGGAGATACAGCGTACGATTCCCTTGGTCGTCCCGCCTGGTCTAGTCGCCAATACGGTAAGAAACGGGAGAGCGATCGAGTTGCAGTATGAGTTGTCTGTAAAGGCTATCATGGAGGGAATGGGTGATCCCAAGATCGAACATTTGAGCTGCATCGTCGGCACTGTGCCACGGTCGAGAGCGCATAACATCGTAAAGTACGCGAATTTCTCTGTGTAGCTCGCTTGATCAGTATTAAGTAATCTTCTTCCACAGTCAAATAGGTCTAGTCGAGTCCCTTTGCCCGTTACCATCTTCTGGACGACCTGCCTCGATACGCTCGAATAGCACCTTTGCAGCCAGTTCTGCCGGAATGAACCTAGCGGGAATGCAATACGGCGTTCCAGGTTCCGTATATCAGAGCGCAGCTTCCTCTACACCTCCAGCATTACAGAATCGAAACTCGTATTACGGTAACGTTCTCCCCGCAAATCCATCCACGGTGGACCTAACACCAGTCCGCAGTAGACCGCAGTCGAGTTTTGTATCCCGACCATTGTCTGCAGACGCTTCTTCACTCTACTCGCACAGGCAATCTCAATCCGAGATTTCCTCCTTGCGAGATCCACGTGCAGACTATTTTCCGGGAACGCGACCCACTGAACGACCGCAATCGTACGCTACTTTCGGCCAGTCTTCGAATGAGTTCTTGAATCCTCACATGGACAATAGGAGGATGACATACTTTGGACCCGCAGGACATCAGCAGCTTCCCCAAACAACGCGATCCAGCTTGAGTGTGGATCGCCCTGAAGGACCATTGCGAATGGATTCCTATAACTCACAGGTCGCATCAATACGAAGTAGGGAGGGCCAGGAATCAATACCTGCTCAAACATCTGCAAAGGTAAGTTGATTGTCTTGCTCATCACGCGAACACGAACAACAATACTCACGCTCAATTATTGTTACAATCCATTTATACAGAGTCGGCTTAGTACGGACAGCAAGAGTGTCTACACACCATCCTCGCCACGTCCAATATCTTTTGTTCATACCGATGCTGGCCGTGTAATGCTGTCTGACACCGGACAACCAGTTGTGGGGAATGCTTATGCGGCAGAGAACGCGGCAGCTTCATCTGCAGACCAGTCCCGCTGGGCAGCGGCCGAGTCGGAAAAACAGAGGCTATACGTTGACGCTAGAAGACGAGCCGCGCTTACGCAATTAGCTGGAGGAGGTGAATTAGCTAGTATGGGTCTGGAAGAGCCTCCTGCCGAGGAGCCCCCGTCATACAGCCCTCGAGATCCAGTCACTCCGCAAGAGAATAACGCTCCAGCTATAGTGACCGTAACGTCAACCTCAACACAAAACCCCTCTATTCTGCCTGGAGAGCCATATACATCCACCCTGCAACTACCCGGGATATCAGGGAGCTTGATAACTTCACCAGATCCTTCAACTGGTGTTGGTCTAGGTATTCGCCATGCTCAAAATTTCAGCCGCGGTGATGCATCTCGCGCAGAATCTTCGCAGAGCCATCATTCGACAAGTGTTAACGAGAAAGAACGTATGCGTATCTTTTTCGAGCAGCGGGATAGGCAAGACATCACTTCTCACCCTAGTGCTAGCAATTTAAGCCATACATCGGCAAGCTCTAGCGTCATGGCAGCTCCGCCGTCCACTGCTGAGGGCGCTCGATCTGGCGAGTTCCTATCTGCAGAAAACGAAAAGGATATCATGAGACGTCGATACGAAGCGGCCACCCGAGCCGTGTCCCATTCCAATACGGGTAGCGTCTCGAGCCGCGGCTCTTACCGAGACCACAGCCCTAAACAATCACCCACTTCAAGCGCCTTCGATCATTCGCATTCACAGTCAAGCCATGTCGCATATCAGACCAGAGAAAACCACAATCAGCTGCGGAATGAGTTAGACCAAGCGACCAATGCGATAGCTTCCCTTCGCGTAGACACAGACCCGATACAGTCTTATTCCCATCATCCAAGTGCAGAAGAGGAAAAGAATATTATGCGACGACGGTATGAAGAGGCGATGGCTGCAACAGCACGTGAAACCAGTCCCTCAAGCACGGGCACCATACCTGGGCCATCAAGACGGAATCACGTGACCTCCACATTGCAGGAACCAGTATTGGAACGTGAACTACAATCGCTCGACACAACCTTCGCTAATGAATCATCTATTAGCCAAGGCTCGGGGTACATGACAGCTTCCCAAGAAAAGGAACAAATGCGTCAGCGATATGAAACTGCGATACGGGCGACGCGCCAAGTTGATAGGACGCAATCTTCGGCATCTGATACGAATGGTTCTAGCCATTTTGCGCACCCACGGGCAGAGCGACCGCAAACCACGGGGTGGGAAGCAAACGTCTCGGAACCGCCACCTTTACCGGCAAAGCCTCCGGAAATCGAACAGTACAAGGCGATCTTGTCCAGTCCTACTCAAGAGGTGGCCTATCCCATGTATTTGAACAATGGGATGGTCCCAATGTACCCGATGATGTACAATTATCCATCAGGAGTACCGGGGATGGACTATTCGCAGATGATGAATGGGTATTTTCCGCAACGAGGCGGACCTTATCAAACACAGTGATCATTTGTTGCAGATGGACAGTTGTATATTCTATACGCATATTTAATTATTATGTACGCCTTTCTCTATGATGATTTGCTTCGGCGCTTGATACGATGCTGCCCTGATCCTCGAGATGGTTATGTCTAGAACAATCCTCTACACATAGGGCAAGAAGAAGAGCTCGAGCTCTTGAACCACTGTAAGAGACAGTTTGCATGGTATTTGTTCTTGCAGGTTGGACAAGTTCTTGACGGTAATGAACGGTCGGTCATTTGAATAATCCTTTTGTAAGCGCAGAGGCATATTAGCGAGAGTTTCTTGTGCTGGGAAATTCAGGGAAAACGACATACGAGTAACACTAATCAAACCCCGGACCCAAGGCAAACTTCAGCGAATGATTTTCGTACAAGACTGCTATAATGCTTACGATCGAACATTCGGTCTTGCCTTCAAAGTGCAAGGACACATTGTTCTTGAATAATTTTAAGGCTTCCAATATCAGGCCATTCTAGAATTATACGTAAGCGGGGATAAATGTTCGGTATCGTTATGCGTCACAGCTTCCAACCTTGCGTACCCTTGACATGATCATTTGCTGCAAGTTAAAGATCCATCCTCTCCATTTGTTTTCCGTTACTCCCACTCGCCCCAGCTCCTTTACTTCTACGGATTTGAGAGGAAATTCCGCTGGCCATCGGATGCTGACTTCCATCGGTTGCTCATCAATAATGTATTTCGCATTGACCTCCGGTGCGCCAGTGACGACTTTGATTGTGAGGTTATCGTCTTCAAGGTCTGAAATTGCGCCTGGTTGTCGTAAGACAGCAAACTCCTTGCTAATCAATATGGGCGAGAAATGTTTTGTGACAACTGACATGAATGCCATAGTCAGTTGTCGGTCTTTGCACCCTTCATACCACGCTCGAATCAGGGTAGGGATCGCCTCTAGAGCCCGGTAGAAGACATGAGCTCGAAGCCCTTCAAGCACGTTGGTTTCCGCTCTTTCAATAACTGTTTGAAGAAACGTTGACTTTAGTAGTGATGGCTAGCAGCGGATTATGTGTACCTTACATTCGATGTAGTATTGATCCACAGCATAACGATCGGCTCCGGTTGCGTTGCCGCTCGAGTATATTGTTTTTAGAGTTGTCGGTACAAATGTCATCAGACTACCTGTAACCAGATCAGCGTTTCGTATTTGATCGATATAGGCCAATCGGAGGGTGTTTGACTATGGAAAAAGGGATATAAGCGTGTTTTCGATCTGTCTTAATTTTGATGCATTTTCACTTACAGCTCCGATAAAATGTTCGAAGATTAAAAGCCACGCCAGAAGATTTCCTGTATTTGTCTGGTCGCGCCGGATGGGCAAGGTCAGATATGGTCAGGTAAGACAGTAAATTTTTGATTCAGGGAAGTAACCCACGTTCTCCTCTCGTGCTTGCCCTGCAAGGCTAATCAGCACTGGAGGAAGTTTTGGTATGGTTTCATGTTCCAAGGACACAGTCTCTGCCTCAATCTCCACCACCAATGACGCGGTTCGAGCGTGGATGGATTTGCGAAGAATGTGATACAATGATCGTTGCACTGGCAAGTCGGCAAAGCTGAGCATTGGATAGACCTTGAGAGTGGTAGGTCAAGTCAGTCGCGTCCAGAAAGAAGTACTAAATGGCTAACCTTTTCCATCGAATCGAAGAACGCAATTTCGTCGCCTGATCGATCCAGAATACCGATAGTCATATCCAGCAAGGTAGCAGTTGTTGCTGTGCGACGCAGACCTGGATGCATGGAAAGTTAGTTGAACGTCGCGTTCGTTAAAAACGCGTGCACTGACCCGGTTGTACACTGAGCAGGAGATTGGCCACGGTCTTGATTTGATGAGCTTTTTCTGACCAGTCTGCACGTAAGGCTTTGTTTGTCATCGCAAGCCTTTGTACTGTTTCCAACAGAGACAAAGTCGAGAACATCAAATTATATGTGTCTTCGTCTGCAAAATTCACCACCTAATCGCTCATATCAGCATGTTGGCTTGATCAAACAATGATGTGTGAAGACATACTTCTAGATTGTTGCTAATCATGTCGTAAATTGAATTCCAATGGCTACCGGGAACGTCCTGAACGATCGGAGCTAGAGCGGAATATAACAGAGCGATTCTGGCTTCAATCTCCTCAGTGATATCGTCTGCAGCCTCGTCTTCGCTTAAAAGCCAGCTGTTAAGATGCTGCATTAAGAAAATCGTACGCTGTTGTGGCAGGAAGATATCTTCAGACTGTTCTGGAGGAGTGATAGCGTTCAGTAATCTCAAAATCCTCAAACCCTCTGTTGTCGCGTTTTGCAGTTTGACTGCAGTGAGCTGACTGGCGATCTCGTTGCGGAGTCGATCTAATCGAGGCGATCTTTCCAAATTCTTATTGGCGGCCGTGATGATAGCCAAAGCGAGGTCAGCTGATACGATGACAAGCATGAACAAGTTAGTGTCAAGGAGCCTCACAGAACAGAACAAGAGAGAGCTTACATTGACTGTTAAGACCCGAAGCGAAAGCAAGCCATCTTTCTGCGATGACCATGTCCGCTGATCGCAATATTCTCTCTAGTATATCGCGAAGACTTCGCAAATACACCTCTTGACCATCCTGTTGCGTTGCGAGATCTTGCAATAAGGTCGACAATGTATCATTTTGGGGATTGCCCCTTGTCATACTATTCATTGCTGATTGATGCCAAGACACTGGCAGATCCGCCGCCAGACTGCTGATGGCGTAAGATATCACTTGTTCAGTTTCCCGGCAGATGTTTTTCACATAATGCCTGTCAACATAGTCACTGTACAGGCCGTAAGAACCCATCCCGTCCAGTGCGTCGGCCGCCAAGCGTGAGGCGAGCGCAATATGGCGGAGAAGAGCTGGGGACGTCTTCGCAGTCGCGATATCAGAATACACGCTGTAAAGGAGTGTTTCAATCGCCCTCCCATAGTCGGATCGGCCACATGGATCGAATGAGACGGAAGTCTGTGATGAGCTGTTAAGTTCATAAGGTAGCAATGGATCGAGCACCCAGGACGGTGTTCGTCCATAACCGAGTTTCAACTTCTCTTGCAGCACGTCCGTCATATTTAACTCCTCGGGGTCGATTTGTAGTCTGGTCTCAAGACAAATATCCGACTTTTCTTGTTGAGATAGATTTCCTAGGATTTCGTAAGGACTAGCAAAAATGACAGCACAAACGAATGAGTTCTGGCAAATCATGGTTTAAGCCAAAGTACGAACCTCAGAGATGCTTCTACATCGGTAATCAGGATTAACAGATGGCGCCTTATCGTAGTCTCCAGCAACGCCCGCTTTTCAGAGCTTAATCGAGAGCAGGATTCTTTCCATATCTGCAACGCTTTCTGCTGCAGATCTCCCGTCAAACTGTCAGGAGAGAACACAAAGGCCAACTTGAATAATTGTGGTAGAACATCATGGTGAATGTCGGAGGCGATAATATGGCCAGGGTCTTTCATGATGGCTGGTCCCAGCATTGTCAGAAGTGACAAAAGTACCGATTGGTCTGCCATTGTTAAAGGGCCCGAAGTCAAGGACCGGTGGGTTAACGAGGTGGTAAGCAGCGTTAAAAGATGATCGTAGGACTCTTTTCCAATGACATTCCCTGCAAAGAGGAACATTCATTAATACGTCACGTGGGGGGGTAGAGCAGAAATTCAAGACCCACGTTCGACAATGAACAAGGATCTGACTAGTTCAATCGCTTCAGATTTGGCAGAGTCGATAGACAAAGCCTCCTCTCCCGCTTGGATTGCGATTTCACCCCAAGCTGTATTGTCAGATTTGACTTTTAGTTCCGGGTCAAACCATGTAGTAAGGAGAGCTCGTGCATGTTGGTATTTCGCAGGCGGTGGTAACCTCTCTACAGCGAAAGACAGTTGCTGCCATACAGTTTGGGCAGTATCTTCAGGAAGCAGCTTGAGGTAATTGGCGTATACAGGCGCAATAAGTTCCGCGTCAACTCTGCCGAGTAGCTGAGTAACTTGGCGAACCAGAACATCTTGCAAATACTGCAATATGGCGGCAAATTAGCAAAAACGAGAGGGGATTCAATATTCATTTCACTCACCTGATCGCATCGTTCATCTTGGATGAGCTGATCACCCCTTTTATGCAGCAAATATGCTAGCATTTTAGGATAGTCTTCTTTGGCCAGTCTGTCAATTTCACTATTCGAAGTGATACACGACAGTATGTGATGGAGCGCTCGGGAGGCGACGCTAATACTGATCCGATCTGTAGCTGCTTTGACATTGCTGTCGCTGTTGTAGCCTTGCTCTAAAGCTTCGAGCAGAGTTTGTAACCGTGGTATAAGGATGGCATTAGGCGCTGGTCCAGATCTCGCTTCGTCCATCGGAGCAAACGCCTGGATCGTCGCATCAGAGATCCTCTCGAGCGTCCTGTTCGCTGTGTCTGGAAAACGGCGCATCGATGAGTTCCTAGAGAGTAAACGCGGGCCAAGGGGTACCAAGGAGTCATTGACTTACTAATAGATACTTTCTCGAGTCTTGCCATAGCCGAAGCAACATTTACAGCCATCTTGTAAAATTCTGTCGCCTTCTCCGCACCTATCATTCTGTTCATTCTTGCGAGTTTCGATGCCTCGACCAGTACGCCTTCCGTCCACACCCTGCTGATCTGGATAGAAACCGCTTCTTCTGCGCTCGGGTAACTCGATAGGTCGGATTCAGTCACATTAGAACGTCCTTTGGAATTGCGTATGTTCAAATATACTATGCAATCAAGTATCGTACAGATGAGATCGTAAAACGCAGATTGTCCGAAACCGGTTGCGGATGGCAGGAGCCTTGCCTCATGTGCTGCCCAAAGCGAGTTGCAAAGAGTCTCAACGCCTTCTGAATCTGGGGAGAGCAGCTAAGAATGTAAACTGAAAAATGAGCAATGCGAATTCCTGGTTGAGAGACATTTCTCCATACCTTCTCAGGTAACGTGGAAACGACCACAAGAACAATCTGATAGCCAGCGTATGGCGATCCATTGCAAGCTCGTTGCAAATACCCCAGGAAATTTCGGTAGGCTGTCTGGCCTAGTGTTTCGGTAGGCGAGCCAAGACTTTCCTCCGGTAAATCTACCTTCTGTTCTTCCTCTTCCTCGTCCGTCTTTTCGTCTTCCTCTTGAGACTGGTCGGCTGAATCTTCGCCCTGGTCCACTTCTGACACTTCGGCGGGATTCTCCTCATAGAGCCAGATTTCCTTGAATTTTGTGAGGAAAGCCACTACTGCTTCAACTGTTGCCCTCCCAGCCCACACTGAAGCATCCATCTCGGTCCAGATATTCCTCAAAAAACTGGGACCCGCCAATCCCAGAAGATTGCTTCGAGTGTAAGATTCAAATCGAGTAGCCAGGGCGAAGAACACCTCATACAACGCTTGCCTTACAGGTGGCGCTGCTATTTGAGAAGCATCCGTGGCGTTGGCTGGCGTCGTGAAGAGGTCCCAAAGTTGCGTCTCCGTCAACAGAGCGGTGACGTTGTCTTTCTCCAAAGCCTCCTCCGGGGCATTCTGCAAAATGTAGGCGAGACCAAGCAGTCCAGAAATTTGATACCGGGTATTTCTTTCGTTCAGCGAATCTGTGTCGAATTCTGATCCTTCGGATTCTAGTTCAATAGATGGAGTAAAGTAACCCTTGGCCAATTGACCTTTTGAGCCTTTATCTTTTCCGCCCTTTTTGCTGGTAATGACAGGTGCCGGTGATTCGGGAGCTTTAACTGGCGGGGGGTGCACCTGTCTATAGAGCTCTTGAGGGTCCAGTATTGCGAGACGAAGGTAGTCGATGATCAGGTCCAGATTCTCCGACATGTTTAGTTTTGTCGTATCCGCCTCATCGTGTTGAATTGGCGCATTCCAATCAACGAAATCTTTCCAGGCTGCTACGATTTCCTCCCCTGATCCCACAGTCCCACGTCTTCCTTCTTCTAATGCTGCAGTCATCCATGTTCCCAAAACGTCACGGCCGTGATGCTGTCCCGGAAGGAGACCGAGAGAAAGGGTGTTCAGTAAACTTGACTTGATGGAGGGAATCTTTAGTAATCTCGTGTGAAGCTGCAAGGAGGCTGCGCGATGAGACGGTGACAGAAGCAACGATGGTAAATGATGTACCTGAGCTCAACAGCGCGTCAGAACTCGTTCTAAGATGTAAATTAATAACCAGCAAACGTACCCAGACGGGGAGTGCATCTGTGAGCGCCTCCTCTTTCAACGATACTTCTTCAGTCGGCCTCTGTCCTGCTTCGATCTGTGACGTGACAACTTGATCTACCCACAGCTCCTTCAATTCGTCAATACCCTTGCGTCTGGTAATAGCGTCTTTCTTGCCCAATCTCCGCAGCACCACGACCAACTCTGCCGGAAGAGATCTGGCGAGGCCTTGTGCGTCCAGTGGATCAGGGCGTGCTGGTACCGGTGGGCGCGGTGGAGGAACGAATACTTTTGGTCGGTTCTCCTTCAGTGCCTTTCGCTGGGCCTTGGTGAGCCCTTTCATGCTGGGATCATTCGGGTTCTGCTGTTTTGTCTTGGCAGACTGGCCATCCGCTCCCGACTTCTTCGCCGCTTGCTTTTTCCTCGTGTTTGAAGTCGCCGACGACTTGTTGGGTTTCGGCATCTTTGGCAAGGATAAGGTACTACGATTGACTGCAAGTAGCAAGTCCCAAGCGCTATCAGCCAGTCTTCTTTCCTGTTCCCAGGTGTGTCGAGGTTCGATCATCCTCGAGGGTGATCGAAATAAAGTCGCGCCTTACAGTGACGTAATTGACAAGCGACTTCAAACGGTCTTTATGCACACATGCCACATTCAAAATAATATTCAATGGCTTTGCGTTGACCCAGATTACAAGCGATAGGATCGATACAACTTAGTGATCTTGCCACCTCCTTCAATTTACCTTCTCTCCCATTTAACACATTGCTTGCTGTTGGCCTGAAGCACGCCTGATTTACAGTTTCGCGACTGAGGATCGGCGGTGTGCGTCTTCTTGCTCTTTGGCCATCAGTCGAAGTTGCTTTCTGAGAATCTTGCCAGCAGCACTAGAAAGAGTCTTTTTGTTAGACGCGTCAACTCTCGGTGAACAGTGAAACTGAAGACGTACCTCTTAGGGATACTATCAATCAAGATGCAACCTCCCCTCAAGCGTTTGTGATTGGCAACCTGCCAAACCCAAGCTCTTAGCAACTTCTGGGACATCATTTGGAAGAGCCCGAGGCAGACGTACGTTCTTCTCTACCCACGACACCAACTCATGCGCCAATTCCTCTCTTTCCTTGACACTCATTTTGTCCATTCCTCCAGCTGGCACCACATATGCTCTAGGTAGTTCGGTGGCAAACTCCCTTGAATGAACGCCAATGACAGCGACATCTCCCACTTTGGGATTGGTGAGAAGGAGCTTCTCGAGATCCGCAGGAGGGACTTGGAAGCCCTTGTATTTAATGAGTTCCTTCAGGCGATCAACAATGCTGTTAAAGACATATAGTTGAATTCAGCTGTGGAAATGATTCACAGCTAATTGTCAATAAGGACTTACTACACATGCCCATTAGGGTCTATGTGAGCGATATCGCCCGATCTGTACCAGCCATCGGGAGTGAAGCTCGCTTTCGTTGCTTCTTCGTTTCTCCAATAACCTCTGCTCGGAAATACGCATATATCCGGTCAAATTATTCCGTTATTATTCAGCATCGAAAGAATGCTTACTTCATGACGGTCGGGCCCTTGATACAAAGTTCCCCAGGTTCCCCCACTTTGGCGGGCATCAAGCCCTCATCCACGATTTTGGCTTGTAGGCACGGATAAAGCCGGCCAACGCTCCCAGGATTCGAGAGGGCGTCCGCCACCGTTTGAGCAGTGCATAGACAAGTCACCTCGGTCAGACCTGTATAGGAAAATAGATGCTCGAATTTCATAAGCTGAAACGCAAACAATGGATGAGATCGTTCACCGCTCAGCGTACCGTAGCCTTGTGTTATATGCACATCGTCTCCCAACTTGCTCTTCACCTTCCTGATTAAGCCCTGTCCCAACGGTGCAGCAGCGCACCGCATCCATTTCAATGAAGACAAGTCATAGTTTGCAGCAAGAGGATTATTGGCAAGATGCAAGACCATGGGCGGTACTACAAAGGCCGCATTGGCTTTGTAATTCTGGATGGCCCTGAAGAACCCCTCGGGAGTAAATCTGGGGAGAACGACTGCGGGTACGCCTGTAGATCAACGTTAGTATCACATACTGTTATATCGCACATGGTATTATACTTACCTGTCAATAGAGGAACGATAAGAACTCTGAGCGAGATTACAGAATAAGTGAAAGGTTATTCTGTGCGATGAGATCATAACTTACTCCATGAGGCCATAGAGATCTAAGAGCACAGCACAGGCTTTCAGTATTGCCACTGAGCAAAGGAAATTGAAAGATAGCCCTTACGGTACAATGGGCAAGCGCTCAAAATCGTAGAACCCTTTCCATTGATCAAGTTCTCCGGATAGCACGATTTAGCGGAGATTTCCCCGTTGACGTTTAGGTTGTGATGAGTAGACATCACGCCTGGAAAGATGAGGTTGGAAGGGTTAAGGTTGCGATACAGTACTTTTCGCCATGCGGATTCCTTACCTTTCGCGAGTCCAGTCTGTATCAAGCATCGAGTGATGGGTCAATTCATCGTAAGTAGAACATGAATCTGGACATTCGACTCACAGTTCCACTACTATAACATAGCAGAGCGGTCTCATGAGCCTCCTCTCCCTTCGCAGGTATACCTTCGAAGTTCTGGACAGTCGCCTCGTCCCTGAGAAGTGTTTGGTACGATTTCGCTGCGGAGGTGTTTCGCATTAGCTCCATTGGAACCTCGTTCTCGGGTACAGCCCAAAACAGCTTGGGTGCACTGCGGCCCTCGGTCTCGAGCAACTTAATGGCTCCAAGGTATGCGTCGTATATCGAAGGGTGAACAAATGCGATCGACGGGTCTCCGTCTCGGAGTTGATGGGCCAGTTCCGTGGCAGTGTACGATGCATTGGCGAGAGACGTGATAACTTTGATAGACTGACAGCCATAGAAGATCTGTGCGAAATCGACACTGTTGGGCGAGTATATGACAGCAACCGTTTGCTGTGAGCCTGAAAGTTTGAGAAGATCTTGTATCCCTAGGCCGAGACGGAGTGAATCTCTTCGCAGCTGAGCTACCGAGATGCTCCGTCCAGTCACAGCATCAGTAAGTGCCGCATAGTCGGGGTATCGAGGTTTAGCGGGAAGGTAGTAGTTGAAGAACGATTGCAGTGGTGGAAGGGGTATGTCCGCAAACGGTGAGCGTACGATGACTGATGACATTTGAAGCTAGGAGGGTGCCACGGTAGTGATCTGTGCCAGTCAGGAGCCGGGGCAATGGCCAGTTGCGCGGAGTTGTTGGTGAAGGCAAGTGAAAGGGTGTGAAAGGAACTCCTGGGCTCGTTTCCTTACTCGACTAGCTCTTTAGCTCCAGATATATGGGGTGGCAACCTGGCAGAACAAGTTATACCTCTCCCTAACAGCTACCCCAACCCGTCAATACAACAAACTCGGGCTACGGCAACTCGGGACGCTATTGCCCGATGACTCTTACACAAGCGTTGTGGGGTGTCTGCAAGCCAGAGTTGATACCGCTTCGGGCAACGCGGACCTGCCTGCCAGCCCGCTCGTGTAACCATCAATCACCATCGCTATTCCGCATTTGCTTCCGAAGCGCGGGGAAAGTGGGGCACCGGTTACACCGGAAGTCACCGAACCCCGAACAGGCCAAAAAATGGCCGGAAAGTGGTGATATGCAAAGCCGCTAAAAGTCCTGGAACCCCTCATTCGTCAGCCAGGCCGGTCGCAAGTATAGCTTCATTCATACTCTTCATTGCTACAGAACAGGTGCTCGACCTGTCCCGTCCCGCTCGATACGTTCCCAGAACTATAAACGATGTCCGTGCCAGTCACGACGATCACCGGAGCACAGGCTGTCGCGCAGACGCTAAAACACCATGGCATCACCACCGTTTTTGGAATCATTGGCATTCCTGTAATCGAGGTTGGACAAGCCTGTATCGACATCGGCGTACGTTTTGTCGCCTTTCGTAACGAACAGAGTGCTGCATATGTGAGACATACGGATCCTCAGCTCTCGATAATGCTGCATGTCGGCTGATGTCCAGAGACCGCACCAGGCGGCGTGTGCATATGGTTACTTGACAGGCAGACCTGGAGTACTCCTTGTCGTTGGCGGACCTGGTGTGGTCCATGGTGAGTCTTTACGAACATTCGATCCTGCATGATCTGACGTTACATTGATGCCACGTACACTATTCCCAGCCATGGCCGGTGTATTTCATGCTCAGACGAATGCTTGGCCCTTGCTCGTTCTTGCTGGCTCTTCCGAATCTTTCCAACAGGATATGGGTGCATTTCAGGAACTTGATCAAGTTGCGTTTCTGAAGCCACATGTCAAGTGAGTTTCCTCTCGCCCCCTTTTCCTTTGAACGCCTCCACTGAACAAGGCATCTCGGTATTCCGTCAGGTTTGCCGCTAGACCACCTACTTTGCACCAGCTGCCTTATACGATTGAGAAGGCCCTCAGGACGGCGTTCTATGGCAAGCCAGGAGCTACCTATGTGGACTTGGTCAGTCACATCCTCTCGACCATACGGTGCATCGTCTCTTACTCCGATCTTGCAACCCGCTCTGTTTTGCGTAACGCGGATACTATAGCCAGCGGACTATATCCAGGGCACCGTGCAAAAAGACCAGTTAATCAAGCTTCCGCCGATTCAGGCTCCTCCGCGGACGCTAGCCGGCGATGCCGAGGTTACAAAGGCCGTCAGTTTACTGTTGTCGGCAAAACGTCCTCTTCTGGTGATCGGGAAAGGGTTCGTTATCGTCAGATCTTTGTGGGGCGCAGCGGGCTGACCACTGGTTAATCTCCTTTAGAGCGCAGTATGCTCGGGCTGAAGAATCAGTTCACAAGTTCTTGAGGACTTTGCCCATACCTTTCTTGCCGACTCCGATGGGGAAGGGTTTACTGCCAGACACCCACCCTTTGTGTATCTCTGCCGCTCGATCGACTGCTTTAGCCTCAGCCGATGTTGTGCTTGTCGTCGGCGCACGATTAAACTGGATCTTGCACTACGGCCAACAGCCCAAATGGTCAAGTAATGTCAAATTCATCCGCATAGAGATCGAACCGGAAGCGGTAGACGACAATGTGAAAGCGGAAGTTGGCTTAGTGGGTGATGTACAGGCGGTGATGCGACAGCTCGTCAGGGAATTGGAGCAACAAGGCTATCAGGACAAACAACATCTAGGAGGCCGCCGGCCTGATTCTCTAGATTCGGATATCGAGCTTAGTAATACCGACCATACTGCATGGTATCAATCTCTTTTGGCCAAGTGCCATGCCAATTCGCAAAATATGATTCAGAAATCCGTAATCTTCCCGCAAATTCCGAGTTTGAAACCGCATAATCCCCCAAAGCCACTCAAGTATCATCAAGCTTTTGCTCTTATCAAGCAATACATTCCAGAAGATCATATCTTTATTGGAGAAGGTGCAAATACTCTGGACATTGCGAGGTCCATGTTTGACGTTTTCCAGCCGCGGTCCAGACTGGATCCAGGAACTCAAGCCACCATGGGGGTTGGCATGGGATTGGCCATCGCTGCTGGCGTACTTACGCAACAGGAAGTCGAACTCGGGCAAAGGTCTAAAAGAAGAAAAGTTGTGGCTGTCGTAGGGGATTCGGCATTTGGGTTCAGCGCAATGGAAGTGGAGACTGCCGTCAGAAATAAATTGGGCATGCTCATCGTAGTCATGAACAATGGAGGGGTACGCTGTCCGATCTTAGCTCTCTTGCGTTCTCTTACGTTCTCTGATTTTTCTTGTTTCAGGTTTACAAGGGACTGAGTGCTAAAGAATATGCAAAGCTTCCCATGAAATCATTGCCGCCGACCGCTCTTCTTCCAGAGGTGAAATACGAGCAACTTGCCACCCTATGTGGAGGTCATGGTGTTCTTGCCCGAACCCCCGACGAGCTTATTCAAGGGGTCATAAGCGGATTGAAAAACCAGGATCAAGGTATAGTAACGATTGTAAACGTTTTGATGGAACCAGGAGGCCAGAAGAAGTAAGTAAAATCTTCAGCTTCGAAATTGGAGATAAGGCTGGAATTATCGGGAGCTGATCATTGCGCGGACTATAACAGACTAGAATTCGGCTGGCTCGCAAGCACAAAGAAGGAAAAGTCAAAATTGTAAATGGGAACAATTGTCATGTAGTGCCGTCTAGAGTTGTACTTGTGATTTCATGGTATAACACGGACCGGTGCATTTGTCAAGATCCCATCACTTGCGCGAGCTCAAGCGGGATCGTTAGATGTATGGATTGTATTAGGCGGCGAGGCACGCCAAATTGCGGTACACACTGTAAGGACTCGAAGATACTCAATATGACAAGTAAACGAGCTTGAGAAAGGTTACGGGCAGGTGTCATGAGGAACACATGCTCGCATGTATGAAAAATCAGGGAAGCTCTACGGTATGTCTATAAACATGCTACATCGATGCGCCTTCCCATACCTTTTGTGCTGCTTTTACAACAGTATAAATCTGTTCATCCATATCCTTGCGCCTTGATATTGTTGACAAGCATTCCAGTACATTTTCCCTTACATTATTTCCCCCATCTCTTTCATCTTTTGATACTGTGAGATTAGCTCGTGCTTGAATTTCTGACGATCGCGCTCTTCTACCGCTCGAGAGTTTCATCAACAATATACAAATGTTGGATATCACTGGTTGAGGCGATGTCGGAGATGCGACAAATGTTTTTAATGCTGATATCGTTGTGGTCGAGTCCCCTAGAACGCCCAACAACGCATCGGCTATCGGATTGCTCAAGTCAATGATAAGTTATTGTGCCCAGATTAGATGTGCCACGCCACATCCTGTAGCAGGGACTCACCGCCTGCATCGCTTTTGGCCACCAAAGCCATGGCGAGGACACCTTCTGCTAGTAGTGTTTCGTGTTGAGTTCCAAGTTCGATCAACGCCGCTGGGCAAGCCAGGACTCTCGGATCTTGTATCACTTCCGCCAAGTGGACCATGGATGGTGATTCTCCTGAGTGAAACTCCCCTCCTTTCGCAAGTGCTGTAAGGAGCGTCGTCATGAGGCGTGATATTTCTATCTTGATAGCTTGATCGTCCGCTCGTAGCTGAAGTTCTAGGATCTCGTTCAGGAGTGCTGAGTTTGCGGACAATATGCACGACGTGGCTTTTAACGTAAGAGATGGTCAAGGCGTCACTGACGGACGATGAGCGAGAATCGTAAGGGCCGAAGACAAAATGCGATCCTTACCGTAATTTCTGCACAAGAGTCTTAGTAGCACGATCGCTCCACCTTGGATGCTACCCAGGAGATCAGATTGCCGCCGAAAGACACCGATTCTCAGACATGCGTTGACCACCGGGACAATCAGCTTGCTTTTCAATTCTAATTGTGGTGCGAGTGCGAGATTCCGCAGGAGCCCGATAAGGCCGTGAGTTATTTGGACGGGCGTGTGCGGTGTCGCCGTATCGAGCAAATGTATGATATGCGAAACAACGGCATCCTGAGAAGCGATATTGTTGGCGGTCGAATCTTATGAAGGGAGAAAGGACAATCAGATTAAGTGTAGTAAGGACTCGAGCAAGAACGGACTGCTACTTACCACTTCTGATATAATTGCCGATACACAGCAATCCACAGCTGATAAGATCATCGCGAGCATCGCGAGCATCGCGAGCATCGCGAGCACCATCTTCTACGGATAGCTCTTCAATCACACCGACTCCGATCCACCTTATAATTGTCTGCCATAGCCACAGCCCGTCATCTCGCTCATCGTCAAAAAAATCGAAACTCGCACAGACCTCCGCCAGTGCAGCCATAATACTAGATTTCGCTGCACCCAACTGTTTTTCCCCCGGTCTGAGATTCGATTTCGGTGAAGCTGGATTTGCCTGATGAGTAGGATTGGCAGCTGTTCCGGTGGGTACGCTATCGCCTTGCTGTACCCCGTCTTCTTCCTCATCATCCTCTTCCTCTTCGTCCTCATCTTCCCAAGTATCCACAACAACCCCATACTCAACAAACCCTACCATCTGTTCTGCTGCGCGACCGATTTCCACCTGATCATAAACTCTTTGTCCGGCAACATACATCGCGTCGCTTATCAGCTTTGAGCCGACGGCGGTCGTCGACAGAAGATGTACCAGCGTCGAACAACTCGCCAGAATTTCGAGATCATCTGACATGGTACTACTAGGATCCGATTGTCGTTGCTCGGGCTGTTCACGACTCTCGACCGAAGACACGTTGCGGGAGAAATGTTCCAGTGGAGCGGTGAGATGCACGAGAGTCATAGGGGGTACAGCAGACAAAACATCTGAATTTGTGAACGCCTCTAGTATCGGTAGTAGTAGCAGTGTTCAGCAGGAAATTTATTGAAAGGTACAAGGATCGACATACCGGTTTCAGATACAGAAGAAACGATTTTCCAGGCCCAACCTGCTAAAACAGCTCTGAGTGCCTTCGAAGCTGCCCAATCTTCCTTGTGTTCGATCTTCGAGGGGACAGATCCCTCATTGGGAATATACAGTGCGTTGCCAAGTATCACGATATTTACCCATCGTGCACCCTCAATCCAGTAATCTTGCGCAGAGGTATATGACGAAGTAAGAACGAGGTTAAGGATAGCGCCTAGTAACGGCTTGGCGAGATCGAGGTCGACAGAGGAGTTACCAGTGGTGAGCTGCACAAGAAGCGTTCGCAGCATTTCAAAGGCTGCAGTTTGTTCACGAACCAATCTTCTGTTGTCATCTGGCGTGTATGTCGCACGGGTATGCTCAATCAAGGTTCAGATGTAACTCGAGCTATATACAAGCTCACCATTGTCAGCTACTAGATTAGCTATTACCCTCAAGCTCTCGATCAACTCTTGTCTGTCTTCAGATCCAAGGGCGGATATATCTTTGTTATCGTCCAGTAACCCCAGTGTTCTCTTGATGACTTGATCCAGCCATCCTGCAAGGTTTGGGTTTGCTTCGATGTATGAACCCCGGATCGTGGGGTCCCTAAACTCGGTCGCGAGGTGCGCAAGATGGGCGATTGTTGAACGCTGGTCGGAAGTCTCTGGATGCATTGCCATGTTGCGCGGCGGGAGGATGGACGGGAGCTCTGTAAGGAGGCTGAGGAGTGTCAAGAGTCTGGAGAAGAGGAAGAATGGAACCGATAGACATTGAATCGGTGAAACGCGAGGCACATTCTAAACAAAGGAACGGAATGACACGTCATTGAACCCGAATCTTGCAATAATTTCTGGCTCCGAGTCCATGTCGGTCGATCGGACCTGCATACCGTAGTATATCCAACGAGATCAGCCCTGGACGATCTCCACTGGTAGACCCCTAGAGCACCTGCAGCTGCCATGTTCACGCGAGCCCCTAGACCCACGCTGCCAACGGCGGCGGCATCTCAGCGGTTCAGGGCGTGTTGCCCAGCATGCCATCTGAGCACTCGTACGCCCAGCCAACTCTTCAAGCACATGAGCACTACATACTGATTCTCTACAGTGTCAAATAGGGTCACATCTGATACATTCGACTGCTCCTATCGACAACCAGAAACCTCGTCCTGATCACTTTGCCCGTGCCGAGTATTACAGCACGGCCCCAACCCAATCTGCACCGTCACGACATGGCATATCGTTTCAGAAATACAGAGAAATGAGTATGTTTCCCATAACTTCTCTTGTAACGACCAGTTCTTTATCTTTAACAAGTGGGTTCTGTTGGCGTAGGAGATGCATCAAGGCCGGCAAACGTTCCGTTAGACGGTCGCATACCCACCAATTTGCCTTCGCTTCTAGAAGTATACCAGTACATGTCAAGCAAACAGTACAAACCCAGCAAGAACGCATACTACTCTTTAATGGAGGCAGCTGCCGAGTACTCTGAGGCGCGCAATGGAGAGGATGTACCAGAGTTGAGATCAGCACTCGGTGGGGAAACAACCGCAAGCTCATTGTCGGCTGGGCTTAGCGGCGAGCGTGCGCAGCATACGATCGACGCAGGGAGCAAGTTGGATGGCCACGAACGTACCGGTCTTGGATGGAAAATTGCATGGTCTGCATGGCAGGATGCTAGAGCTGGAGGCATAGATTTAGGGACACGAGGGTTTGAGCTTCTCCTACAGGTAAGTCTTCTCTCTTGTCTCTCACTTGTCCTTTGATGCTGACACATGTCGGACGATGGCTCAAGGCTTCCAAACCTCATCCTCACCTAACCCCTTCACTCCTTTATCACGTGCAAAACAACCCAACGCTGTACCGCTCCATCACCAATATAACTTACGATTTCCTGCTGCGTGCAGCACTCGAAAAACATCGATTCGAATCCGTGCTCGTTCTCGTGACGGAGATGCGAATGAGGGGCCTTAATCCAGCAGAGCTTAGAATGGCGCAAATCGTCGAAATGTGTTGCGAACACGGAGCCACGAGGCTTGCACTCGACTTGGCCGAGCGTTATGAAAAGCTGGAGCATAAAGCAATCTCCCCGGCAGTATGGGCTGATATCCTTAGAGTCTCTGCCGAAGGTCATTTTGTGAGTATAGCCTTGTGAAACGCTATTTTCATATCCGTATACAGCGCATTGACCTGATTTTACCTTTGTCTTGCCATATATAGATGCAGGGCATTGAAACAGCGTGGGAACGTTTGGCGGGAGGTGACGGTTTCGTCCCCGATGAGGGCCTATGCATCCTCATCCTTAACGCTGCTGCACGTCACGGGAACCCGCCATTAGCCACTTCCGTATTGGCTAAATTCGGTGAACTCGGTATCCAAGCCAAGGAATACCACTACGCACCTGTCCTCGAGGCCTTCTGCAGTACGGGTAGCTTGGCCGAGGCGCTCCAAGTGTTGGACGCCATGCGCACTCACGGTGGCGTTCAGCCAACATTGGCTACCGCACAGCCTCTGATCGATTCCATGGTCTCGAAAAAGGACATAAAATGGGTGGATGCTGGCTTTGATGCGTTGGAAGCTCTTCACGTCAAAGGTCATCGAATCGATGTGGCGGCATTCAACGCCGTCCTCAAAGCAGCCGAAGAGTATGGCGATCTGAAACGAGCTATTGTCATTTATCGCCAAGCGGAATCGTTTGGTGTGAAACCCGACATCGAGACATTCAACACTTTGCTATCCGCCTGCGTCAAGACTGGAGCAAAAACGCAAGGGGAGACCGTGCTCAAGGACATGGAAGCGGCGCTCGGCGCTTCTTGCAAGGACGCTGATACGTTCCAACACCTGATCGACCTTTACCTCAGTCATTATGATTTCGAACCCGCTTTCAACTATCTCGAAGAAATGAAGGCGGCCCGTCATCGACCGCCATTGTCGGTGTATGAGAACTTGGTGAAAAAGTGCTGGGAGAAATCAGACGAGAGGTTTAGGGACGTGATCGATGAAATGCGACTGGGAGAGTACAGACCCTCGCGTGCATTGCTTAATTATCTGAATGGGAGTCCCGCAAGCGATCAAGAACGGGGTACCACACAGAAGAGGGATACAATAGGCCGAGGGAGGAACCTGCAAAGGCGCACTTTGGGAGACGAGGGCCAGAGCGGTCGTGGAGTGCATAGATAGACCATAGGTCGGAGTTGTATAAAGGGTGGTATCTTTGAAGCATAGTTATGACAGCAACCTCCGCATTCCCGTCTTGACCTGTTTTCGGATGCCAGGAAGCGCCTTCGGACATGTCATAGAGTCTTTGGAAGCACGGCGAAAGCGTAGATGTTGACCGCAAGAACAAAAGTTGGAGGGCCAGTCCTTGGATTGCGAGCGAGTTTATGAAAGGTGTGCACAATGTCTCTGTTGGTACTACGTGTATTGATTCAAAACATGCATTTATTTCTTGTCGCCTTCAGGCGCTTGACATATTCCACCGTTCCGATCCCTTCTCCACTCTACGCTTCCATCTCCTAGTCGCTTAAAACTCTGACATCCCCGCGGCGCCAACGCGACCTCGACTTCGGGAACGGGCCTTGGCTCCCAACCCGTTCCGGATGTAGTCTTCGAACCGAGCTTTATCTAAACAAGCGGGGGGACGGGCGAGTCCATCATTAGCGAGTTGTCCGGGCGTGTCTCGTACAAGGCAAGGCGAAGGATAGGGGTGGGGGAGGAGGGAGGGGGGGGGGACACGCGCGGGACCCACATTCTGGGTGCCATCGACTGAGTGCAGGGCGTTCTTCAAGTATGTCTCCAAGGGCCCAGTTGATTCGCAGCTTGTCAAGCTCCTACAATATGCGGTCGTCCACCCACGAATCCAGGACCTTGTTAGCAAACTCGACTGAAGCATCTGAGAGGCCGGCTGGCCGGCGCGCCGGCCAGTGCCACGCCACGCCATGCTACGTACAGTGGAAACGTCGTTATCCGGACACAGGATGTAGAAATAGCCTTGCGAGAGCTTGTCGAGCATGTATGAAACCGTCTGCTCCGGCGTCCATGCACCCGCTGGTTTCTCCTGCGTCCTCGCCCGTTCGCCCGTGTGGACCCATCCAGGACTGAGGGAAAGAGAGGCAGGCGCGCGCGCGCGCGCGAGGGTGAGCGAAAACGACGGATACCAGGAGAAGGATGTGATGGCAAGTATGCTCGGGACGGGTGGAGACGTACATGAACAAATGGGCTGTACATTTTGACCCGGGGGTGTTCCTCAACTCGTGGGCCACTGCGTAGAGCGATTGTAAACGCATGGTTAGCAGACTTGTGGCTTGGCTTCGGGTGCGCGCGCGCGCGCGCGTTTGAACTTGAGAGCAACACGACGAGCAACACGCCGAGCGACCCGCCGAGCGACCCGCCGAGCGACTTACATTGCTCCGTCAACGTTTTGACGGCTGCTTTGCTGACATTGTACACCGAGTTGCCGGGAGGAGTGGTAATGCCCTGCTTGCTACCCGTGTTGACGATACAGCTCGGATTCTCTTGACTCGCCCTTTTTTGCAAAAAGACAGGCGAAATGGGGTCAGTTCCCGGCCCTTGCGTGGGCGGAGTGGGGGGGGGGGGAGGGGGACATACATGATGGGCGCAAATACCGCTGTGCCGTGAAGAACGCCTTGGTAGTTGACGTCCATCACCTTGTTCCAGTCCTGCACGAGTTGCTCGGGAGACTTTGTGAGGGAGAAAGTTGGAGCGGACTCGAACCTCGCTGCCTGGTGGGCGGGGCGGGTAGTTTGTCAGTAGATCTGCTTGTAGAGTAGCGTTGATAGCGACACTTGCATTGTTCATGAGGATTGCAACCTGGAGGCCGTCATTTGCTGTAAGCTTGGTGGAGGGAGGTCCGGCCAGAGGGGAGATAGCTCACTTCACCCCATAGCTCCATCACCTTGTCTTTCAATGCCACCATATCCTCAAGCTTGCTCACATCGACGACCATCGTTTCGACTTCTCCCCCACGAGCGGCATTTCCCGCAATAACAGCCTCGACCTGATCTCGCGCAGCAGCCAAGTGCTCGGCATGGACATCGGCAAGGAATACCTTCATGCCCTTGGAGGCAAACGTCTTGGCCGCGGCGAGACCGATGCCGCTCCTGCAAAAGGCATGCAAGAGGGGGATGAGCGGGCGTACGATCGCGGCGTTGCTCGCTCGTGGTGGACTCACGCAGCACCTGTCTGTATATCGCCGCATAGCTGTCAGCTCGGGTACGACGCGGGCTGGCGAGATGGGCCTACGATGACTGCCACGGCATCCTTGTGCAGGATATAGCTGATATCGACTTCTGCGGGCGGGGGGCGGGGTTAGCGACGGCCGGGCGACGCGGGTGCGTCGGGGCGACCGGTGCTTACCGGACATGTGTGCGCTGGTGTTTCCGTCAGAGATGGATAGGGGTCACGCTCTCGGCTCTGGGGGCCGGGTCGGTTCTTCGGTTCTTGTGGGCGTCGTGTGAGCGCCGCGCCGGGAGATGACGAATGCAGCGGAAGCAGGACGCGGGGATCGGCGTGTGCCTTGGCAGCGGCGTGATGCAAAAGATGAAACGCCAGGGGAACCGCGCCGCGAGCTGCCTCTTCAGGCGCCGAGGGTGTTACTAGCGGGCGGGTCACTGGGCGCGGGTACCGTCCTCTCCTGCCCCCCCCCTCCCGCCCCCCCGCCCGCCCACGATGTCCCCCTCGACGGGTGCCCGCTTGGACGCGCTCGTGGCCGAAATCGCCACGATGAATGACCTCGCTAGAAACGTGAGTCCATCCGAGTGGCTGGCCCCGTCCACGAGATAAACTCGCGTTCCGTCTTGCCAGGCGTCTCTGGTGATTGACGACGAGCTCAAGGCGCTTGAAATCGCATACCAGTCGATTCTCGCACGGAACACTGACAGCGATGATGATGCATTCAGTACTGCCAGACGGGTTGTCGTTGACTCTACTCGCGCGCCACAAAGAGATGACCTCGATCAGGGTTACGAAGAGCGCCGCACAGTCGCTGCTCCACATCATGACCAACAAGGCCACTTTACAATCCTTGCTCCCACTGATGGCGGACAACCTGAATCGCGTGAGGCGCACGAGAAAACAGGTAGCTCGAAACAGTATATACAAGTCATCATAGATTGCGACAGTCTCAAAGTAAGCTGCCGAGGAGACCTTGCCACGCACGCGGCACTTTCTGACCTGCCCCGTGCACGAAACTCATCCGCGCGTGAAACAGTGGAACTTGCAAGTCCACAAGAGGGGATACGTCTCCGGCTCCATGCTCATCGCAGATCTTTCACACGTGGTCGATAACCACCTCTGGCCTGAACCTTTGCAGGATACACCGGTACAGACACCACAGCACTCTGACTCGCCCCTAATGGCATCGACATCGACGTTCAAGGAACAGTGCGAACGCACTCGCAGCGGTGCCTCGGACGCCCGGTCAAGCGTGACGACGGCACAGTGCAAATCTTTTCAAAACGATTCGGCCGTATCAGGCATGTTTGCTTCAAACGCCGTCCTCGGCACCGAATACGGCCTCGTCCCGAATGAGAACACTCTAGTCCAAGAAGAACCCGCTAATCACGCGACGACGACGACGACGACGACGACGACGACGACGACGGCGACGCTCAAGAAGCGCTTTGCCTTTCTCATCGATCCGCGCAAAATGGCCGAAAAAAACTACCCGTTGAAGAGGGACAAGGCGCGGACTTTTATCGCCGAGCTCGATGATCATCCGGGTGTCGAGTTGGTACATGTTGGTCTTGGAAAGAAGAGCGTTCAAGACCGCCTCAAAGGTGCGTACAACTAGACCTGACGAGGTTCCTCGGCCCCCTCGCTCACGCACGTCCTACGCTTAGAAACGATACTTCATCATCTAGAGCTCGACGAATGCGCCCACGTATTTGTTGCCGTCGGGATCACTTCCAACCACTCTCACCATGTGCTCAACGTCTCCCGCTCGACTCTCCTTGAATTCGCACACCACCCTTTGGTCGCCAAGCTCGCCGTCATGCGCAGCGGAGGTCCGTTTGATAAGACGTTGGGTATCAACTCGGTCGCCGTGGACAAGTATCTTTCCGTCCAGACTCAAGTTCCCACCCGCGCACCAGCAGGCGGTGGTGGGGGAGGAGGATCGATGAGTCACGCAAGGGCCGGGTTCGAGCAACGTGACCGTCGATCATACGCGCCTTCGCCGCCTCCGCCGTCACAGACCACGAGTAGCAGGAAGCTTACACCTGCTTACGAGACGGATGAGCGAGGCATAGCAAGTCCTCTCGAGCACGATTGGCCAGGTATTCCGAGTTCTCAGCCTTCCTTGAACATTATGAGTCCCTCTCCGTCGTTCGTGTCCAGGTATCCAGATTTTACTTTGTCTATCGGCGCACCAGGCGACCAAGCTATTGATCATGCAGAGAACGGACACAGAGGCGAGGGACCGGAGAGCTCTAATGCTTCCAGTGGCGATGAGATGGAAAGATGGACGTCGACTCCTACGCCGACCTCTGGATTTGGCACGGGATCGGCAGTAGGTAGGGTATACTTTCCGCAATGACCAGCTCATCTGCGCCATCAAACTCTTGCTAACTTGTGCACGACTTGGTCCGTCTCCATCCAAGCAGTTCTTAGCGACTTCGAGCCCCACGCAGTGCTCCGAAACTTTAATAAGCCACTTTGTGCCAAATACCATCTGAACAACGGTGTTTGCCACTGCGAGACAACGGACAAGGCTCTACACGATCAAGTCATCCTCAAAGGCACAGCTAGCAAACAACTGGCCCTCTGGGCAGCCAACAGGATGTGTCCCGAGGGCGCCAACTGTCCGGAAGCTTTAGATCGAAAATGCTGTTTCTGGTTGCATGAGGCGGTGTCTGCTGGAAGCGCTGCGGTCACTGCGACAGAGGATTCTGATGAATGGATTTCTGTGGACAAGAAGGGTAAACCGATCATGCCCAAACACGCTTCAGCTAGCCACCAGGTCTGCCAGGTCTGGCAACCCAGTAGCAGGTACGCTTTCGTAAACAACGATAGGACCAACAACTGTTGCTAACCCGGCATGTTTGTCCACCTTTGCGGGTTCCCGAACAGCTGTAGAACAAGCGGAAAACTCACTCGCAGCGACTTTGATCCTCTCATGACGATCATCCGACAGTTTACCAAGGACAAGCATACACGCAGACACGAGAGGGGTCTTATCGGTACAGAACTCAAACGCGCTTACGGACATGACCTCTATCATCGACTCGGACTGGCGGGATTCAAACAGTATACCACGGAAGCTGAAAATTTTGGCCTGGTCAAATTGGGATATCTCGGTCCTTCAGCCGGATGGATTGCAGCAGCTTGAGCAGACATGACTGGATGCCGGGGCTTGTAGGAAGGAGCCAGGGCGGGCGAGGAGCTTTCGTCGCATCCGCAGACCGCTCCGACACCACGGGGAAAGACACTACAGAGTATCAGAGGAGGGAAATTGAATGGGGTCGATGGCCTGTCGGGCTGAAGAGTCGCAGAGGGGCAAGTCGCGGGGACAATTCGAGCTTGACAAATGAGTTTGGGCAGGAACGCCTCGAGGACGGGAGCGGTTGCAGGGTTTCGGTGGATATGCGCATGAGTAAGGCGACAATCGGTGGCGGTACAGCGCAGTCTCCTTGTAGGGCAGCTGTCAATCGTTGTTCATGGACCACATGTTGATGATAACTGGAACCTGCTCACCAGCGCACATCAGTGCTGGTAAACATTCTTACAGCTTGAGAGGTTTGGATAGATGTGCTACGTATCGTCCGTCAAAAGGCGAGATTAGCAATGGGACGGCTATAGGCTTGCTGACACCGCTTGACCTTAAGCCACCTGTGAGGAAGGTCTGTTTATATTCCAGTACGTGCCTACTAGGAAGCGAATTCCACCGAACTCTCCACAATTCCATCTGGTCATGCCTTGCATGGCGGAAAACTGAGGGCGCGGAAAACATACCATCAATTGCCCTCATGCTCGTTGCTATGCAAATTATACAGCCAGGTAGTGAAGCTTTCACACGAAATGCCTAAACTACTGCAATTATACTAGTGTTTCCCTTGCACCGGTGCCTTTGTCTTCCGCCGACCGAGCCTCTGCCTGCTCATCAGCTCCTCGTTCCACTGTTTCGATCTGGTCTACAGAGTCGCTCGTGATGACAATGGCGTCGCTATTTGATATCCCGTTTGCACCTGGTGGAACTTCGGCGGGTGATTTTTCTTCCGCAGTGCTGCTTCCCAGATTGCCCGTTGAGGTTCCGTTTTGCGCTGTGTCTTGCAGTTCGTCTTCTACGCCTGGCTGAGGGATAGTTGCAGCAAGCGCATCGTCTTCATCCTCGACCGCCGAAGAATCCTTGTCCGCTGTGGTTTGGCCTTCATCAGGGATATCGTGTAAGCTACTAGTACTGGCGCTCGCAGGGTCATTTTTCCGTCTTAGCAGACCGTTGAGTGCGTTAGACATTTGGACAGTCCGCTTAGGCGTCGGTTTTGACTTGACAAGATCCTCCAGGGGTGCTGTAGGTGAGGGAAGTGTTGAATCCGTTAGAGCCTTGGTACGATCCAGAAGATATGAAACGTCTTGCATCATCCTAGAAAACAGGATTGTATTAGCTTCGAGATGAGCCGAGGTTCAGTAGGAGCCACCTACCTCTTTTTCGCATCTTCGCTTTTCAGCTCTACTTTGCTCAACTCGTCTCCAAGCTTTTCATTCGTCGCTTCCAGAACGCGGCTCATGATGCTATGTACGCTTGATGTCGCAAGGTATTTGTAAAGCACTTTGTGAAGTGTTGTGATCTCTTTCACAAGCTGCTCCATATAACTGTTGACAGCGCTAGACGATTTGGCTTCCCAGTCGATGTCCTGAGAGGAGATTGTTGGTCGATGCAATTGTCATGGGATGAGCGGTAATAGTACTCACCCGAAGAGAGCCGCAATGGACTACCAAACGATCCGCCATGATTGAAATAAGTTTGGCATGTATTTCGTATTGGTGTTCTTGGTAGTCCTGGGTGCCATGTATTTAGCACAGCGCAACAGTAAAGCCGAATGGAGACATGCTTACCCGCTTCAATTTGTCAAATTCGATAAGTACGACGGCCTGTTTGGGATTCAGATGCCGCCGAACAAATTCACGGATATAGGGCGTGAGAGCGATGACAATGGATAGGCTTTGCGATGCAAGTGCTATGGGTTCGATGCGATATTGTTGAGTATATGTGATATAAACGGGCTCATCGCCCCATCCTGCTTACCTAGATGTTTCGCTGTGATATTCTTCAGACCTGCGGATCGCATTGCGCCCGCGCCCAGAACAACCTGACACGTCCTAGAGTTAAAAGACTACAAGCAAGTAAGAAGTTTAGTAAACCGAAGGGTCGGTTATCTCACACGGATGTGGGAGCAGCTTACCTTGAGATATTCAACGATTCGATTCATAACGTCAGACACGATAACATCGAGATTCACCACAACTTTTGCATAGTCCTGCAACAAGACAACAGAGCGCAAAGTAGCAGAAACAACGTTGAATGACTGGTCCTCTATCTTCAACGTTTTTGCCGTCGCTGTCGAACTCTCCTTTCTCGACTCGTTAGTGCTGGCTGTACTGGACGACTTGTCCATTTTGTATTCGATGGGATCGCTCATAGCAGAGCCGACCAAGAGATCCACAGCTCGCTGCGCGTCCGCCGGGACCTCCACCTGAGTCCACTGCTCCTCCTCGACCAGTTTCGCGGATTCCTGTAACCTCGCCGAATGATATTTGACGAGGAACAGCCGTGCCTGGGAATGAATCATCGTTTCATGATGGGTAAGTACACCTATTGCAAATAAAAACTCCACCAAGATCTGGGTGCTTACCTGTGATGCAGCAACTCCCCTTAGACTGCCTACAACTCGGCCGACGATGGACTCTGACCAAAGGATAAACTGCCAAGCACCTTGATAGACATGAATGAAATCTCCCAACGGCAGTTCGGCATGTCTCTCTGTACGAGTCAGAAGAATCTTGGACGCTCGCGCATTCGCCAAATCCACCCCCGAGTGCAGCACTGTCTCGATGAAAGCGGTCATTTGCTTCGAGGTGGCGGAGCTCAGGTCCTGTTGTCTGCGCAGCACTTGCGAAAGTACTGATAGTTCCGTCGGTCTATATCCCGGAATTTGCGTTGCCATTAGTGTGCCTGTCCCATCCGACGCGTCAGAAGCGTAGCGGCTTTACCTTGTTTCCTGCAACAGTTTCCCTAACACCTCGCCTAACACTCTAACAAGCTCGACTCTCGCTATCATGGCTTCATACATCCTTTCGCTAATCACCATGAATTGGTCGTGTGGCATATCCCTTAAAGCATTCGCCAGCGATTGGCTACAGGTCGTCCGATTAGTCACACACGCCTGAGAATGGCCGACAAAGTAAAGAGCGACTTGCCCTTTTGCTTGCCCAGATGCAGTAGCATCCGTCAGTTCCTCGGCAGGATTTTCGCCTGCCGTAGATGATCCATCCCCTCCTAGTTGCAAAATCTGTCGCATTCCTTCCTTGATGCATTTCAGCACAGCCAGGCGCCAAACATTCTCTATGCGTGTCAAAGTAGTTTCGGAAGAGGCATCATGTCCTCTGTCGGGACTTGAAGAGCCTTCCGGGGCGGCTGATTGTGCGCGTCCGTTCTCTTCGTTCGAAGCTGTATTCACGCCGAGATCTGTCCTCCAGAACCCGAGTAAGAGTCCCCTAATTTGATCTGCAAACGTTGTCCGTAACCTCTCCTCTTGATCCTTCGGTATGCGCCAATGCCTGAGCGGCGCGTCGGACTGTCTCGTCGTCGTCGTCGTCGTTTCTTGGGACTCCTCCTGCGGCCCTGCACTTAACCCGTCGCCTATATCCACCTCGATAGACGGTGGCGTGTCAAACATGGCAGCACAAACGCTGGCAAACGAAAGTTCCAGCTGGTCTTGAATCGTTTGTGCAATGCTTGCCATTTCCGCGGGAAAGTACTGAATGGCCGGTAATTCCGCGAGAGGAAGAAGGGTTTGCAAAGGTGCAAGACTCGGCAACGACGGATCGCCCATCGTCGTCATCGAACGCGGAACTTCCTCTTTCTCGTCCTCTTCTTCTTCCTGAACCAGAGCAAGTTGACTCTTTCCATATCCCGCTGCATCCCCGTGGTTCGTCGTCATCGTCGTCGCCACAGATTGCGAATCCGTCTCCCTCTGTAGCTCATCCTGAGAGTTTTTCAAACCCGCGGCCCCCGAAAACTTCAACCACCAGCGACCGACATCTTCCAGCCCCTCCTGCGCGCCAACCCAATCGCCCTCATTCGCCACCTGTTTCACAATTTCCAGCGTCCCCACGACGCCGTCCACTTCGCCGAGTGCGCGTTCGGTGACACGCGTGACATGGAGTGTTTCTTGCTTGTCGACGATCGCTAAACCTTTGATTGCGGTCGACTTGTCGAGTTCGGTTAGTTCGTTGCGAAGGGATATCAGGCGAGTGAGACAGGACGATGTCTGATCAGTCAATGACTGTAGGTTGGACAGTGCGGAGAAGAATGAGGGAGTACGTTGACTGATTTCAGCAACGAGATGTGATTCGAGTACGTCGAGCTGATGCGAAAGATCGTCTTGCGCGTTGGTGGTCGGCGTTGGCGCGTTATCGTTGCCGACTATCGCTTGCCAGATACGTGGAGTCGCGAGATCAAACTCGGGATCGAAAAACATGTTCGAGACCACGTTGATATCGGGGAGCTCTTCCGGCTCGGGCGCAGCAGCAGGCAGCTGGAACGGATTCACCGCAGCTGCCTGTTGTTGACTTGTTGGCTTTACCTCGGATCTAGCATGATTCCACGCATCCCAGAGCGACTCGACGCTGCTTTGCTCCTCTGAAGCGGCAGCTGGTTTCGTTATGCTGTCGAGATACGGCTGATAGAATCCATCAGGAGGGGGCTTGGGGATAGGTGGTGGACCGGCTGTTGATGGAGGAAGAGGTTTGCGAGAACCTCGCAGCGGCGCTGGTGTTTTCGAGGGATGACACACCAACTCTGAGATGGCTGGAGGGTGTCGGGGGTGTTCCGGGTCAGCCCATACGCCGTGCTCCAGAAAAGCATATGAGACGTACCAAGGAACTTGTGTCGGGGTATATCGCTCGGAGGACCATCATCATCTGGACCCGCGACGGCTGCTGGATTCCCTAGATAACGCCTGCTGGCGCCCGTCTTCCAGCTCACCAGATTCAGGTTGCCCAGATCCAGACGATTCGCATACTCGGTGCCCGTGATGGAGTCTCCAGTGTCCGAGGCGGCGAACGTCGTGTCCTGCTCCAAGCTGCCCCGCGCGGTGTCGGCTGCATCGAGGATCGTGCTGGCGCCGTCGTCGTCGGGACGGGCGGACATGGTGGGCTGCTCTCGGCGCCGGTGCGGGCGGTGCAGGGGGACGAGGGGCGCGCTGTCATATGGGGTGCGCTGGCCGTGCTTACGTAATGCCACCCGACGGATGCAAAAGATTTGAGGCAAGCCCAGGGAAGTCACTTTCGGCCTCGCTACGCTGAAAAACTCACAGCCGCCGGGTTCTCTCCCGTCCCCCCTGGTGCTCTCCCGCCACTCCCATATCCCCCATCCCCCCCCCTCCTCCAACATGTGCGGCATCCTTGGTTTATTGCTCCACGACCCCTTGGCCACCCAGACCAGCGCCGCAGCGACGGAAATGTGAGTAGTCGCCCGCACGGCCGAATGAGCGAATCCCGCTGACCACCGCCGTGCTCCGTCTCAGCGTCGAGGGTCTGTCGATGCTCCAGCATCGTGGCCAAGATGCAGCCGGCGTCGTCACTTGTGGCTCAGGAGGTCGGTTCTACCAAGTCAAGGCGAACGGCATGGTCCGTGATGTCTTTGATTCCAAGGGTATCCAGGGCCTCAAGGGCTGGATGGGTGTTGGTCATGGTATGTTGTAACCGGTATAAACACGCTTTTCACACACCTCTCTTACAAAACCCGGCCTCTTCTAGTCCGATACCCTACCGCTGGATCTTCCGCCCACTCGGAAGCCCAGCCCTTCTACGTCAATTCCCCCTATGGGATTGTGTTTGCCCATGTGAGCATTTCTGATCCTGTCTACCATACCGGCAGTGACTAAGCTCCTCCCCGTCCTCCGCAGAACGGCAACCTGATCAACACGCACGAACTCCGTCAATACCTCGATGCTGAAGCCCACAGACACATCAACACCGACTCGGACTCTGAAATCTTCCTCAACATGCTCGCCGACAACCTGCAAAAGACTGGTAAATTCCGAATCAACGAGGAAGACATCTTCACCGCCATTGGCGATCTCATGAACTCTGCAAAGGGCGCGTACGCGTGTACCGGTATGCTCGCCGGGTTCGGGTTGATCGGATTCCGAGACCCGAATGGGATCCGACCGATGGGTCTCGCCACCCGGAAATCCAAAGCCGCGAATGGGGGTGAAGGGCTGGATTACTTGATCGCCTCGGAATCCGTCGTGGCTGATGCCCTCGGGTTCACCAACTGGGAAGACGTAAAACCGGGAGAGGCCATCATCGTGACCCGAACGTCCATCTCACGTCGTCAACTCGTCAGTTCCGCCACGTTTGCGCCCGACATCTTCGAGTATGTCTACTTTGCTCGTCCGGATTCCACAATGGACGGCATCTCCGTCTATCGTTCCCGAATGGCTATGGGGGACGCCTTGGCTGAAGAAGCAAAACGACAACTCGCCGCCGCCGGTCTGAAAATCGACGTGGTCATCCCCGTTCCCGATACATCGCGTGTCGCTGCTTTGCAACTCGCACAACACCTCGGTATCCCTTACCGAGAAGGCTTTGTGAAGAACCGATACGTCGGTAGAACTTTTATCATGCCTGGACAAACAATGAGGCGCAAAAATGTGAGGAGAAAGTTGAACGCCATGCCGTTGGAGTTTGCGAACAAAAACGTCATGCTTGTGGATGGTAAGTCACCTCCGACGCCACTCGGGAGGAAACTAGTGAAGGAATGTTGACGCGCATTTCCCTTGTCGCAGACTCGATCGTTCGAGGAACTACGTCCAAGGAGATTATCCAGATGGCCAAGGACGTCGGTGCCAACAAAGTCATCATGGCTTCTTGTGCTCCTCCTATCAGGTAATCCCTTCCCCTCGGGCAAGCCGATCACTTCTCGCGTGCTAAACCCCCGCTTTTGCAATCCCGCTTCAGGCATTCCAACGTCTACGGCATCGACATGCCGTCAAAGGACGAGCTCGTAGCCCACGACCGTACAAACGAAGAAATCGCTGCCCACATCGGCGCAGATCTCGTCATCTTCCAGACTCTGCCCGACCTTATCGATTCCTGTCGCCAACTTAATCCGTCAATCGATCAATTTGATTGTTCCGTCTTTACCGGGGAGTATGTTACCGGTGGCGTTAATCAGGCGTACCTCAGTCACGTCGAAAAGCTGAGGAATGACAAGGCCAAGGTGAAGAAAGAGAGCACGTTTCAGTCGGAACTCGAACGAGAGGAGGAGAGCAACGGATGCTCTGGTCCTATGAGTAAGTATTTTGGCAGGGTCAAGCCGTTCGTGCTAGGCTAACAATGTATATGGCAATTATTCTAGACGGTTCCGACGCCTTGATCGGTCTGTCCAATCATTCGCCAAAGATTACACCAAAAGATACCCTTGGCGCCGGGCCCAACGATGAAGTTGGGTTGCACAACTCGAGATTCAATTCATAGTCTTGTTGTATTCCGCCTTGATTGGCATTCTCACTAAGGGGTTCAGGTTCAGGAGGGTCACCTTCATTCTCTTATGCAATAGTTTCGTTGTAGTTCTACACAAATCTTGTTGCGCTCCCGCATCAATTCAAGCACATAAATTCTGGCGTCGTCCATGGATCGCAACTAATCATTTCTCCAAAGTAATAACGGCCTTCCGAAATAACGAAAACAATCCAGAGTCCATTCGCTGTTCAGCGATTCTACACGTACAAGCAACGAACTTACCCCAATGATGAAAGAAGCGGGATAGGCCGATAATGGCTGATCAAACAGGAAGGCGACCTATTGACATCCCCGCCGCGCCACTTCCCACTATAGCCTCATATGCTGGGGGCGGATCGTCATGATTCTGAGCTGCAGGAGGCCATCGCATACCTGCGCCTCGCTGTTGCCCTCTGAGCGGTCGGTTTACCCTCTCATTATTGTCGCCAATAGCTTGCTGATCCTCCCTTGCTGGATCGTCTGCAACCCGCCTAAATCGAGAAGGGAGCGAAAATCGAACAAGGCTACGGAAATGAGACAGCAAGATTCTTTCCGGGCAGCTGTTGATCATCAGGACTTCATAGCTGGCTGCATCCCTGGTTAGACGCCGATTTTCAGGAAAAGCAGCCCCCGCATTTTGCATGATTCGTTCCAAAAGCGTCACAAGGTTGGAGGCACCTACGCTCCAGCACGGGTGTAGTTGACGCAGGACGTCCGCGCAGGAGACACGGCCTGGAGCTCGTCCAACTGGAGACTGGATACTACGGTCCTTTAGCCCTTCAACAACAATTGTCGCATACTGGTTGAATGAAAGGTGCGCAAAGAAGGCTGGGCGGCCATTGACCAGCGAATCGTAGTATGAGTTGGCCCAATCTGGATAATGCTGATGTAACACAAGAAGAACCGATAGGGGGTCGACTGGTTTTGCCCCAGCTTGACGCGGGCTGATACGACGAGGAGGAGCAAGCTCGTGGTCCATGACTTCTAGAGTGGACACCGCTCCGGCTCGTCGGCGAACGCTGCCCGCTAATGCAGCCCAAGATAAGCCAGGATCTACCGCGCGGATGTCCCTCAAAGCTCGCCTGAGTTGCTGCTCAGCACTAGCTAATGTCGCCTGCAAAATCCACGCAAGTCAGGCAACCACTACAAACATCAAAGGAAATTTCTCACGAAATCGTCTTGATGGTCTCCTCCCTGATCTCTTCGAGCTCGAAGCTCATGTACCAAGTATTGTAATCTAAAATCCAAATTGCCCAGTCTTGGGACATCAGCGGGTAATTCTGGGTCATTGATCGCTGGAGGCTGAATTTGGCCTCGGACGGCACGATTGCGCAATGCGGGAGCTGCTTCTAGCCTTGCAACTGGTGCTGGAGCAAACACTCTTCCCGGCAGTGCGGGTGCATTCACTGGAGCGAGCGGTTCGACAGGCAGGTCGAAACCAAGATCTGCAACTCCCCTGGGAGGTCTTTCGTCATTCAAACGTCGCGTGCGAGCAGGTTGCCGTAGTGGGGCATCATCCCGGAACCGAACGACTCGATCGTCACCATTCTGCTCGATATTTCGTGGTGCGTTCTGATTGACAACGGCACGAATTGGTGGGATGGGCGCTGCAGCGGCTCCTCTTTGGGGGTTAGGAGCTCCCTCAGCTGGATGCAGATATTCAAACAAGAAATCAGTGAAAGCCTTCACTTGCATTAAGATTCCTCTACGTACCAGCCAAAGGCTGAAGACGAGCTTCACGAAGGCGGGCAATCCGTGCTCCGATTGCCTGTATAATGCCCATGCGTTCGTTCATCCCATTGGCTGCATGGGGTAATGGGAGTGGACCCAGCGCTCGGAGGCGCTCCTTCGGAATTTCGAGGCGATCTGCCGGGAGGAGCACGTTTAGTCTGGCGCCTGCTCCAGGGCCATTCAGTCTCGGCAGTCCAAGTTCAGCGGGGCCAAAATGGGGCATCAGCGGTCGATGAGGAACAATATTGACCTCAGGTAAAGCGACTTCAACGTCATCTTCTTGAACATCTCCCTTTTCAATTTTTAGAATTTCGCGTTTAGCATTCTCTCGAGCAGCAGCGACCTGTTGTATTGACTGAGTTAGTTGTCGTTTAAGAATTGGTATTCGCAACTTACTTCATCGTGATACAAATCCTGATCTCTAGGATCCCATAGTCGGCATTTCTTCGGATCCTTCGGCTGAGCATAGTTGGCCGGAGCTGCACAACTCCCCTCGTAAAAAGGCTGTTCGTTGCATTAAAAGGGTGAGGATACTTACTTTGATCAAAGTGCTCATAACCCGTGATTGTGGTTCGGCAAACATTACAGAACATAGTCGCACAAGTGGAACATCGCATTTTGTTGCAGCCATCTCCCTTCACGCAGGCCTGCTCGCATTTCGGACATTTCCGGATAAGGGCAGCACTCATAGCTTCTTCCACTGCGTGTCGTTGATTGAGCACGTTGTCCTTTGCGGCTGGACGAAGTAAAGGTTAGTGTCGATAAGACAGGTAGCAAATGGGTAAAATCTGATCTACCTTCTTCGCAAGTTTTAGGAAGATGTTCCTAAATGACCAACAGCTTAGCGCAAAGGAGAGTATAGTTGTGTCAGGAAGCACTCACCTGCCTACGGCATTGTCTACATGATACCACACCACAGTCATCACTTTGGCAGACGAAGAGTCTTTCCTCGGGGTTCTCGATGATCAAGGCAAAGTTGCAATAAGGGCAGCTTTCCAATCCACTGATACCGGCTGCTTCTAACTCCTTGCGCTGGATGATGCCGCAGTATGTGTTGTGTAGCTTGACCGACATCGCTTTCCTAAGGTCTCGATCGTGAAACTTGGCTTCACATCCATCTGTATGTGGACAGATCACATTCTTCCAAACAGATGTGACAGCGAGTCAGGCTTGAAAGAAGGAAAGAACATCGAGAAGCACTCACAGCTGTTTGAGCTCCCACTGCGACTTCAGTCATTTTGCGAATACAGTGTCTGCAAAAGTTATGACCTTCGGCACACTGCACCATGAACATCTGCAAGAAGACGTAAAGAATATGCGATACCAACAAGGGGAAACATCTCGACATACCAGATCATCCTCTCCGAAACAGCAGCCGCATTCGGTATCCCCTTCTTCCGCAGGCGGCACGAGAATTCTAGCATGATCATAGCTCGTTCCATCACCCTTGTTCACTGGTGGAAGAATAATGAAGGCTCAGATATCATGTACCGTGTGTACGAAACGTGTATCCCGGCTCACGCAAGTAAGCAATGAACCATTCTCTTTCCGCATCATACGCAACTGCGCCCTCCCCTTCGGTTGTCTGCTTCGCCTTGGCCTTTCCCTTTCCCTTTCCCTTTTTGGAAGCTGGGCCCTTTGGGAGGAAGGTTGACTTTCGTGCTCGCTCTTGCTTCATTGGCGCGTAAGGCTTTTCATCATCCGGCAAAAGGGTTTCAGCTTTCAATGCGATATACGTGGGCACGAATTTTTTATTATGGTTGACATTGAATACACGTCGAATGCTAATGGAATTATATATCACGGTACAGACTTAGATCTCTGCATTGAGAGGGAAGTAAGTATTGGTCGAGATGGCTCACTGTTCAGTCTTCATTAGCGGAAAAAGATTGTCAAGGTCAATCAATGCCTTCTCTATGTAGGCTTTTCCTTTCCGCTCATCAGCCAGGAATGTCTTGTTTTTGTATGCTGATTTACCCAACTGAAAGATATGACAAGTAGGATCGGATGTGGCCAAGTCATTCAATATTGCATTTTTAGATCCCGTAAACTGAGGACCAGATTCTTGCTCGTCATCCTCATCAGAGCCGATATCAAGTCGCTTCCTCTTGAGAAATCTCTGCACCTTTGGGTAGGTCACCTCGCCAAGTAGTTGGTCCACTGCCGACTGCAAACAGTGTTCAACGGTATGACTCTGACCCTTACACAGGATCTTCTCGCGCAAGAGCTTTAGTCCGTATTCCGGATCCAGGTGGGGGAGGATGTTGATAAGTAGAGGTAAAGCTCGATCAGCTTGATCAACTGTGATGATCGTAGCGTTGGTGACCGTCATAGGGCCCTCTAAGTCTTCTTGCGCGGCTGCTCCGGTCTCCAAAGCTACCCCTGCTCCCTGCGCTTTGTCAAACTCAACATTGATAGCTTCTCGGAGCTCTTCCAGGCCAACTTCAGAGTCCACGTCATCAATGCTGATGGGTTGACTTTGCCGGCCAAACTGGTGGATGTCCAATGGCGAAGAACCCCGGCGATGTCGTTTTGCCTTCTTGGACGGAGGTCTCATCATGGTCTCCTCGTCAGAGTCATCGATGACAATGACTTCACCGGGGTCCACCATAGCCGGAAGTCGACCGGACTCCGCGAACGCTGGAGAGCAAGAAAGGACGGTGTCGAAAGAACGAGGAGGCTATTAGGTAGATCTGGGATGGCTGCTTGTCGCAACGATTGACGTAAGATCCGAAGAAGACGCGGATCAACAACGATTGCGTAGTGAGGGAAAAAGAGACTAACAAAACGAGGCAACGCGCGAGGGACAGTGCAGCGGCTCGGTTTCTTATATGCTGTTCGGCGGGCCAGAGTGGACCTTTGGTTGCCGTTTCAGCTTTTGCATTGTATGAGCAATTGTAGCTGCTATTGTGTGCGTACCAAGTGCTCGCTTCGACCGTTCGTAGGCTTTCAGACAACAGTCACCAGCTGGATTGCCAGAATACCGGCTCGCCATCAACAGCCCAGACACTGCCCAACATCGGAGAATCATGTACGCCTAGACCAGGCACACCATACTTCTTGGGATGCGGAAGCAAAATACCATATTACGTTTCAGCGCAATCGAAGGGGTCCCATACCACTTGTGCTGCAGCGGAAGGAAGTATGCACGAGGATGCGTATGGTCTTCAGGTCGAGGAACAGCGTTATATGCACTCCCACCACAGACCGAATGTCCATAGTCGTGGAACGTAGCTGTGAAGCTGGAAATCAGGACGTAGTGCAGCAGCGGCAAGAAGCGTTGTGAAATATTGGTGAATCAACATGGTAAGTTCTGGGCAATGAATCGAGTATCCATAGGACGATACGTGACCCAACAACTAACGCCAAACACTCCCACGAGCGAATTAGCAATCGAGCTCCGCCGGTTCTGGAAAATCTGGAATGAAGACGTTGATCAGTGTTACAGACCTTGTCAACCGGATCACAGCCTTAGAGAGTCGCGTCAAGGTCCTGGAGGATCAAAATCAGCAACAGCAGATCACAATAGCTCAGTTGACATCAAGCATACCTCATACGGTCGTTCCACAACATGCAGCAACCCTTTGGGGAGCTACCTCTCCTCCCATCAGCGCCATGCAGCCAAGGACAACTACCTTTCCTCCAACTAGCGCTATTCAGCCGGTTTCAGCAGCAGCAAGTAATGTGAATCGTGGAAACCCAAAGCCCCTGTAAGTATAATATGCTTTGGTGTGCAGATTGCGGTAAGAATACGATACTCATCAGTCTGATTGTACAAGTAGTCCCATCGTGTATGCTTACCAGTGTTATGAGTCATGATCTCTAACCTCGGTTCTGACTTTCTAATCCTATTTCTTGCTAGCGATATCGAATCCGAGAGGAACTTAGTCCAAGCAATCAAAGAAGTACAGCAACAAACCGGGAACACCCATCCAGAAAGAAGCCTAGTATCGCAACATATGATATACATGGGTACTCAGGACAAATTCCACACCTTCAGAGCGATATGCAGAAGTGCCGAGCGGAAGGGTTTGATCGAAATGCAAGCCAACGAGGGCGGAGGTCCTGCATGGATCACGCTGAAGGAGCAGGATTGAGCAGGAGAAACGGTTGCATGTAGTACAGCATGTTTTGGCTGGAGAAGACGAACATCTCCGCTTCAGTTCAAAGGAGGATCGCTATACGTGTATATCGGGTTGCGTCAGTTTGTAGATCAGCCAATTTCATTGCATCTCCAGTACAGTAAGAGAGCGCCTGATCAAGACAGATGTCATTACGTTCACGTCATTTGGATCGTAGGTCGTAAACCACGCTACATCTTTACCGCAAAGGTGCTGTTGCAAGGAACAGTATTAAACCAATGGGTCGAAGTAATATATTTGAAACACTATAAAAACACCTCATTCTGTGGCTAGAACGCCATGAAAGCAACTGCAGGCAGAACCAGAGATGCCAAGAGCGCGAAACTGGTTGTTGCTCGGAAGCCAGCTGAGTCTTTGTTGCCTGACCCGGTAGTTGCCGTAATGTTGTTGCATAGCGTACCCTTTTGACTGGTCGGTAGGAAAACTGCCGGTAAACCACTCTTGATGGATGCAGTGAAAGCGCCCTTGTTGTCAGTCGTATAGGCAGTACACGAGATGACATCCGTCAACTCGGTGGCACTGGTGAATCCGGTGTTCGTGATGGATAAAGACGATGTAGCCGCTTTAGATCCTCGGTTGGTCACGATGCTGATGACGGGGTCTTTCCGAATGACCAAGTTGTGGTCGTCTTGACCGATAATGGTCGCTTGATTGGTGTTGTATGTAGATGAGGCGTTGATCGCTGCACTTCGGATGGCGTTCATGGTAGTGAAATAAGTGTACATGTCTTTGCCCTCGTCATATCCAGACAGCCATAAAGCCTGTACAGCAACAATGAATAGGTCAGCAACTGCTAGTAAGTCCTTGCAGTAAGAATGTAAGCTTACTTCTCGGTTAGCGGGATCTGCACCGCCAGTGTAACCCTGGGAACCAACAAAGAAAAATAAGCTGACAAGACATCGTCCACTTATGCGCAAAAAATCCTACCTGTTCTTGACCATAGTAGACATAAGGAATACCCTCCACGCCGTACATCATAGCCACAGCATTCTTTCGTAAAGCCGTGTCTGAAACATGCGATTCGAAACGGGGATTGTCGTGGTTGCTGATGAAATTGCCTAATAGCGTGGTGTCCTTGAACTGTTGCTTGTTGGCGTTCAATGCAGAAACGACTTCTGACATCGATTTATCGGTACTGTTGAAAGACGAGTCGATCGCGTAGTAAAGAGGGTAATTAAAGACACTGTTTACGGAATTGTTCTGGTACGCAGCAATGTACGCGGGATCGCCGTCGAGAACCTCTCCGACGGCATGAACACCAGCTGCGCTAATAAAGTCTGGCCAGAAACTCTGTCGGACGTGTTTAACGGTATCGATACGGATCGCGTCAAAGGCGTAGGTGGAGACCAGATTCTTGATCCAGGTGTTGTACGTGCTGACCACTGAGGGATCTTCTGTATTGACATCGGCTAACGCAACATTCTCGTCACCCAACCAACAAATCTCTACCTCTGTCTGATTTGTGTAATCTTTTACCCAGCAGAAAGAGTGAAAGTCTCGAGCAGTGACATTGAAGGGGCCGTATGTAGAATCTGCTGCGAAGTTTTCTGCCTGGGTTGTGGCGACATGATTGACGACCTGGAAGTAAAAGTAGATTAGCGAAAACTACAATCGGATCAGGAGTGAGAATACTCACTACATCGACCATGATATACATGCCTTTCTTATGAGCAGTATCTACCAGACTCTTCAAATCCGCCTCGGTACCGAAATGGCTGTTGAGCTCGTTGATATCTTGCGTCCAGTAACCATGATATGCCTCTCCAAGTTTGCTATTCGTGACGTTGATGTTTTGAACAACTGGGGAGATCCAGACAGTGTCGAATCCCATACCCCGAATGTAATCGAGCTTCTCTTCGGTCCCCTTCCATGTACCTCCACAATAGGCCTTATCGTCAGTGTCACATGTGCGCGATTCCGTGGTGGCGGTGAGAGCGAAGCGATCCGTCACGATTTGGTATACCGATTTCGAACGGGCTGCATTGTCGTCGAATGCTTGAACAGTGGAGAGTGATAGAGAAGCGACTGAAAGGAATGCCGCCAGAAGGGGGAGTTTCGAGTACATAGTCGTTACTTTGACGGCGTACAAACGATATGCGGGATGAAATGGCAGAGTTCAAGTGATGAAGATATAAATACCTTGTTTTCGTCTCTTCAAAGTCGTGACGAGGGTAGCGAAGCAAAAGGGCGGGTGCTGCCGATGTGCCGGATCGTCGGGGGATACGCTGTCAGATCTCGAACCGAGCCGAAAGGATGCCGGAGGACGATGAGGCCGCTTCAAAGGATGTTTTGCAGGCGGATGGCGTTGTCGGAATGGGTTGATGGCGGGGTGCCAGGTAGTGTTGTGTTTGCGAGTAGAGCTACCTTGGAGGGAGAGTTCTACTGCCTAGAGAATGTTAGAGTCTGCTGAAAGCGGTGTTGAAAAAGAATGGCGAGTCCGTGAAGGAGTGATGATCTGTGAATCGTCGCGGCGACCAAACAACCAAGCGATACCTCTTGATGCAGATCCGTGCTGAAACGTAACGGCGATGTCTTGGCAACTAGCGGAACTTAACTTCCATACAAACAGCTGCTCGTTACCTATGTACGACTATTATGATGTTGAGCAATGTTTTTGTTTTGCAAACTGTGCTGTGTTACGAGGTCGTCTGTACACGAGTACCAGTGTCTCACTTAACTCACTGATCTCGGTTAAATGAAAAAAGAGGGATAGAAAACTCAAACACGCGTGCCCCAGATAAGCTCCCCAGAGCCATCGCAGCCGACGCGTATATACCGCCTGCTGTGTACTGCCCCTGCGCGAGCCTCACTGCGGCCGTTGGCGCAGACCTTTGGAATCTCTGGCAGTTTTTCAGGGTTGACTTCTGGATATCTTGGAGTATTGTCAATTTATAGACATCCCTTCGTGCACCGTCACACGGCATGGAACCGGCTGGTATCAAACGTAGCACCAGGTCGTCTTTTATCTTGTGAATTTCTTGCAGTACGGTATACAAAAAGGTTTTTGAAGGGAGCCCGGCAGTCAGCTGAGTCGACCCTCGGCGACCGCAGAGCCAGTCGCAAAATGTCGATCAGTCAGCAGGAAACCATTCATGTCGCCCTGGATTTGCCACTTAAGGTCGGTGCTCGAGATTGAGTGCGCCATCCCAATCTTGCGCTGTCGTCTGCAAGCAGCGAGCAGCAGTCTGCTATATATTAGTTCCACCTTGTCAAAAGTCTAGCAGCCAATGACTCGGATAGCTGCTCGAATCAGCTGATTAATAGCCCTTCAATGAATATAATACGATGCATGTTCATATCCGTTCGTGTCGTCGTGTCAACAGCCATATAGTAGCTTGCCCATACATGTAATAGTGGTAGAATACAATCGTTAAGCATATGAGTTTAAAGGAGCATATTAGGCAGGCCGAGCGCGATGGACAGCTCGGTATAGTCGCTCGAAAAGAGGTTTTTTGGGTTGAGCAATAGCAGGAGCGGATGTGACTAATGAAGCGATTGAGGTACCGGTCTTCTTCGCCGGGGTACCAAGAATGATACATTCTGATACACCTTCGATGGCATCTTCCTTGCTGTACAAGGCAGCGTCGAACTGGTAAGGCGGATGAAGTGATATATAAGCAAGCCGACCCAGCAGGAAGTGGACAGGAAGGACGACTCACTAAATGGTCAGTAGTCTTTTCGAAAGACGCCAACATCAACGTCGAATCCCTCGATCGTTGAACACCAAATCGAGTGATACCGAGTACCTCGCCCTGAAAGCATTCGAGCACCGTCAGTCTTGCAGTTAAGAAGTCGCCGCAACGAGTACAACTTACCTTGTATGTCATTGTATCGCCGAGTAAACCAATATGACGAGGATCGATATTCATGCCGTGGGATTCCATAGTTGTTTGAATTTCCGTGAAGATTGTTCGTCGAGCGGCTTCGATACCCAAAACCTTTTGCGTCTCCATAACGTGATTGGTCCTAGTTTGTGTACCGACAATACCTGCACAACTCGACATAAGCATCAAAGACAACTTAACGTCCAATTCGACACCTACCCTCGATGCACATGACCTCCTTCAACCCATAGCCTTCAACAAGCAATTGCTGTTTCAAGGCTTTCTCGCCTTGACCAGTTTTGGAAGCTTTATCTTCTTCGATGCTAATCAAAGCTCGGGCAATTTGAGGTAAACCCTATGATTTTCGAATCTATTAATTGCCGAAATAACCACTCAGAAGCACATAAAAGCATATGACTTACGTTGACAACGATGCTAGGCAGAGATCGCTTCAAGAATCTGAGTCGATGATACTTGTCGCCACCATCAACGTAGATTCTCAACCTCCATTGATTCGGCTTAAGTACGATATCCGCTTCATTAATCTTCAGCTTCCGATTCTCGACAATGCACCTTTTGATGTCATCCAAAGTACATTCAAGTTGTAATCGCGAGAGGGCGCGGTGATCGATATGAATACCAACCGAAGTGGCGACATCTCCCCAAGCCTCCTCGATCACAGAAGCAATGTCTCCCAGAAGTGTCTTTTCGATTCGACCCTTGACAATACGTGCCGAGGGCTCGCTTCCTGGGACTTGCAATTTACAGGTGATAATCGGAGTACTAATGATCTTTGCAGCGTTGATGATCTCCTTGATACGGGGCACACCCAATGTTACGTTCATGGCAGCGACACCGGCGAAATGGAAAGTCTTCAATGTCATTTGAGTACCAGGTTCTCCGATGGACTGGGCCCCAACAGCACCCACGGTTGAGCCTAGACGAAAACAAGCTTAGTCAACGAATATCGCATTTCCAAAGTAATTCCGAATCAGTACTCACCAGGCTCAATCAAAGCACGGTAATACTTGTCGTAACAGATATCGAGGAAAGAGAGTAATTGCGATTCCGTCACCCGCAAAACGTTATCGACGATACGGAATTTCGCCGCTAAAAACACCAGGATCGATTAGATCAGCTTCAAGATCGGTGAGAGTAAGTACTCTCGAGGCTTACGTGTACCACCAGCGTTTAGCACATGTTCATCGATCTCGGAGTATTCGTCGATATCTTCATCAGCCCGATGAATACCGATCCGTTCTCGAACATCAGCCACGACTCGGATCACGGAGTTCTCGATGAATTTCATGGTCGCTTCGCGGAAAGACACATGTGTGTTGCTAGCCCAGATTTCGCTCTCCATGACGGTCTGTGCAATCTCTCTGATTTTGTACGGCAGCAACCCTTCAGTCTCCTTGTCCGGCATGCTGGCAAGGACATGAGAGAATGTTCTGGGGTATGCTACTGGCACGGCATCACCTTCTAAACAAGCCGGATCCAACCCGTCATCACCATAAGTGAATTGTACCACACCACCAACAGAGTTCCGGACCGAGATGTCGTAGTGCGCAGATAAATCCTCCAACGCTTTCATCAATCGTCGAGACATGTAACCAGTTTCGGCTGTTTTGACGGCAGTATCGACCAGGCCTTCTCGACCCGAGATAGCGTGACACAGAAATTCGGTAGGAGTCAAACCGCTGAAGAAACTGTTTCTGACGAAACCCTTGGATCCGGGTGCTCGGCTCTTCTTCGGGAAATGAGGCAGTGTTCGATCTACGAAACCATTTTGTACTCGTTTACCAGCGATAATCTGTTGGCCGACACAGGCAACCATTTGCGCGACGTTAATCAATGAACCTATCAGATTTCGGTCAGTATGACAAGTGATATACAGACGATTAGTCAGAAAACATACCTTTCGATCCGCAAGTAGCCATGATAAGAGGTGCATTCGCAGGACTAAGTTCCGCCATACAGATGTTCCCGACATCTGCTCGTACTCCGGACAAGTACCCCGAGATGATATGTTCCAGTGTTTCCTCCTGATCGCAACCAGGTTGGTTTTGCAGTTTCCCTTGCCTAGCCATGGAGATGTTCTCCTCACACTTGGCGTAAGCCTCTTCTACTTTGGCCTCTTTGAGAGCTCTCAACATAGGACCGGGCATGACATCGTTGATACCGAGAGAGAACCCCTGGTTTGCCAACCATCGAGCGGACAATTTTGCGAGCCGACCCATAGCAACAGCAGCTTCGTTGGGGCCATAATCACGGAAAATGACACCAAACACCGAATTCTTCTTGCCGTCACCAACAGTCGCCTTATCGAATACACCACACATAACTTCACTGTTGACGATGACGAGGTAACCATCGTTAGGAGCCATATCATCCACAAACCCAAGCTTCGATTTCACGAGTGTCTTGCATTTAGCCTCGAGATTCACCAAAATTTTCGACTCTTTGTTGGGCCTCATCAGGCAGTTGTATACTTGCTTTCCCGTCCAAAGACGAACAGGTTTCCATATTGTAGGAGGTGGTAAATCGATTTTGAGGTTTGCATCACCGAGATATGAGCAGATCTGAGTGAACTGTTGTCGATCGTACAATGTATCTCGTTTCGAAAGCAGATAAGATGCCGTAATGAAATCCTGAATAGCAGCAATAATGGGTTCTCCGTTCTTGGGTGTGACCATGTTCTTCGTAACCGACATCAGTTCCAAGGCTTCAGTTCTTGCTTCCTCGGTTTGTGGAACATCTAATAACCACGATGGAACGCACTGAGCTCGCCTAGTAACATTACCACGTTAAGGAAACGCGAACTTACGCATGTTCATTTCATCGCCATCGAAATCGGCGTTGTATGGATTGCAAGCACACTCGTTCAATCTCAACGTTCTCCAAGGTCTGACTTTGACTCGATGACACATGATGGAAAGTTTGTGAAGACTTGGCTGACGATTGAACAAGACAATGCTAGCAAAAGAAGACATGAGGCTGCGCTCTAAAAAAGGTGTTGGGTGGAAAACGGTAACTCACTCTCCATCTATCAGGTGTCTTTCTACAGTATCTCCCACACGAAGGTATTTCGATACTTCTTCTAGCTTCGCAAACTTAAGATACTTCTTGAACCCTCTTTGGCCATCCACAACATAATTTGCACCGGGGTGATTGTTCGTCCCGTTCAAAACCGCCTTCTTCAGCCTGTCAATGTTGTAGTCGGTGACTCTCTCTGGATATGTCAGCTTTTTCGCAATTCGCCTAGGCACAGCGACCTGAAAGCACACATGAGCTGAGTCAGCAAGTACAGAGCGGGGAAGCATTATAACTGCAACTCACCTCGTCGATGCGCAAATTGGGATCCGGACCAATGACCGTACGCCCTGAGAAATCGACTCGTTTACCAGACAGATTTCCTCTGAACCGACCCTGTTTACCCTTCAGCCGTTGACAGAAACCTCGAATCGGTTTATTGCCCTACCAAGGTACGAGTCAGCGTGTTCTCAAGAAAGTCAGGCTATGCACAGATACGTACATCTTTAGGAATACCAGGGGTGTCGGCGTTGATGTATAGTGCGATAGAAAGCTGCAACCACTCCCATTGTTCCTATGCACATTTGGCAGGATCAATTGGAGCTGCAATATTATCGAATTGAGGTAAGAACGGCTCACCATTATCTGCTGAACACCTTGACCTTTTGCGAGGGAAGCATTGATCAATTGATTTGCGTAAATGATTTCCGAAAGTTTGACGGTCAAGTCGTCTTCGTTTGTTGCTCCTTCTTGTGCAACACTTGGCCGAATACACGGCGATGGAACGGAAATATACTGCCAAATATAATCTTCTGGTCGTCCGATATCCGGCTTTAATCCCAGAAGTTCACAGTCCTCCGCAGATACTTTGCGGAAGAGATCCAAACATCGCAAAGGATGGATATCCTCATGGGCTTTACTCAAAAGAGCTCCCAGCTCCCTCTGTTCCTTGATGGCGGACGCGAATGTACCCTTGAACTCTTCCTGTTCGTCCCGAGTCGACTTTGCACGAAATCGTTCGTGCGTGATCTTCAGTGGCCCAGCCTTTTTGACAACCCCATTCAACGATGTGCAATACGGACACTTGAGTACCTTCCGACACAGCGAATTGACTTGCTTCGCGAGATTGGCCCGTTGTAGGTTCTCAAGTCCAGGTCGACGGAAAAGTCGCAAATATTTACGACGGTCTTCTTCCGACAGTAGGACTCTCGAGCATGTCTACGATGTGAACTTTAGCGGAATGCATTGCATAGGACCAAAGATGCTCTTACCTTGCAAATATCTTGAAGCATAGTAATACAAGCTCTGAAGTATCCAATATGATAGACCGGCAACACCAATTTGATGTATGCGTAATGTCCCACACAATCTGCCATGCTCATGTGACAAGTCTCACAATTGCCACCTTTGTCGGACGTTCCCATTCTTGGATCGAGAACACCATTTGTCTGCGGCGCTTTGACGCCATTGCCTCTGATTTCGTACAGTTCTTGACGATACGCTTCAAATTCCGATATGTTGACGATTTGCTGCGGGGTCATAGGCTGAAACTGAATCTTTTTGCTGCGGCGCATGATCTATGCATTAGTATCGCACAAGAGAATCTTGATAGCCATCCACTCACATCTTTTTCGGCGCATTGGCTGAGACGTAGTTTTTGGTATTCATCTCGTATTCTCGCAAAGTGGCGGCCAGGACCGGATCGTGGTAGGCCGGAGCCGCCATCATCGTCATGGTGCCAACCTTCTTTGCTACAGGCACTAGCGTTCCCAAGCCGAGTAACAAGAGACACAACTGATGTCAAAAGGCAAAAGCTGCCAGAATAACTTGACTTGACTCGGAACTCGATCACTTCTTCAGCTCTCTAGGTAGGGGCACGTGACCGGATTGAATCATTGCATGCGGATGCAGAATGCACAGTGCCTGTAGCTGCAGCTGATGACCCAATCTATGCCCTCGAACCCCTTACTGTCGGGAGGATATATAACAAGCGGTAGCCAGGTTCCATGTGTTTGCAGGCATTGTTTATAGTAATAGACCAGACTACACCTTCTATCCCTCGAATCTAAACGACCATCACTAGCTCATCTGCGTATCGAATCTTCCATCATGATGCGCACAACAAATCAACGCGTTCAAGGTATGAGGAGTACGAAACCCAAGATCAAGCCGATAGAGGCCATGTCTTACACGGAACTACAACAGGCTCTTGAGCGTAATACCTCAGTGCTGTCAAATACGCAAGTAAGGACCTCCTTTCGCGTTTCGCGCCTAGCTAATGATTTAGGCCCTGAAGAACAGATCTATGTTCGCTTCCTCGTCGACACGACCTTCGCCGTCGGATGCCCTGGCTGTCCGATTAAGGGCAATGAACGAAAAAATCCGAAGTCGTATGCAGCAGATCGAGGAAAAGGCGATTGACAGTATGACAGATGAATTACAGTCGACGCGAATCGCCGATGGGACCAAAGGAGTAGGTTAGCCGATAATATCAGAAGCCTGCAATACTGATAGCTTGGAAATCCTTCTACCAGTTATCATCAGATTCTACAGGGCAGCTCCCCAACGGGCTAACGACTGCTGCCTTTGGTACTAGTCTGACGAATTTGTCCGCTACTCAGGCCTCGAATGCTGCCTCACAGGAAAGAAAGAATTCCTTTGACCAAGTACCTTCGATGTCTCAAACCTATGGAAAGAGAAGGGCGGAAGAACTGCTGCATCAAAGACATGGTAAAATCGAAGCGGCTGGGAAATCCAAGGTTTTTCATGTGTACGCATTGAGCATAACGACATCAATACCACATATTAGCTAATCAGATTCTTCGCATCGTTGGCGTAGTTCTGCAGAAGAATCTCTCTCGCTCCAGAAATCACCGACCAAACAGCTTCCGAATGACACCGAATATTTCGGTCGGTCTTCGGGAGCTCAGTCACAGGATAATCAAGAAGGGATCGACGATCCTATGAGTGGCAATCGTAGGGGAAGCAATATCGTCATGTCTTATGGAACAAAAGAACCGTTCGATAAGTTATCAGAGATAACTCGTGCAGCAAAAATGCAGTCATTCTCGTTCGTGCCCTTCTTCTACGTTAGCCTTTTCCTCCCCATTAAAGCTTTGGCTTGTCAAACAGTTCATATATCCCTTGGGATTCCGACGATGATTCGGATTCCGATGACGAATTGGAAAATGCGATCCTTTACGGCGATCTCGATGCTATCGCGCGTGCAAGGGAAAGGGCCGAAGTTTTGGAAGAGGTCGACACCGCATCAGAGTCTGGAAGTATAGGTGATGGTATGGATATGAGCGGAATAATTGCAGTAGACAAGGACAAGATTGCGGCCCTAGAATCTGGTGCATTGCTGCCGCCACCGAATTCGTAGACGGTGTGCTTGTATGATTAATGGCTGGTGTACGTGGACAAGTGATCTTTAGCATGAACTCTAAAGCGTCATCCTCATAACTTGACCTCTACTAGGCGGTTCGACCACATGTATTTTGAGAAAGCGACATACAACCAACGAAACCAGACCAGCTGGGAGCCATGCTGCATCATCGCACGCAGAGCCGTGAGGTACCCACTGTAAGACGACGTGATATCCAGTACCACCGGCGAGTCAACGGCTGACGGCTCTTCCCTAATTGATGATATCCATTTACGCAGGCGATAATCAACACTCTTGTATAAAGGGAACAAGGCACCTGTGAATTTGACGCGTTTGGGTACGGTTTCGAGAGTCAAAAGCCGTGGCCTCTGTCTTGACGAGTGGAAACCGTTCGCAGGGTCACCTTGTGCCAGTTGAGCAAATACTAGCTTGACGCCGAGACTGAGAGGCGTGTGATTGGGATGCTGAGTGATCCCACCAGTGTCAAATGTTATGATCTGTGCAACAAATATGGATTAGATAGGTTCATGCTTCAATATAGCACATAATCGTCAAAAAGCTTACGATATCAACTGGATGCGCCTCCAAGTAGTTCGCTAAGACGGAGGCGATGGTGAGAGGGTTCCAAGCCAGTTGCATCGTATCTGGTAGATCGCTATCAACTCGAAATCAGAAAAACGACATCTGATAACCTTGAGGCGTCTCATCTCACATGTTGTTCACGATAGAAACATCGCTCTTATTCACGCCGAGTGTCGTATAGCTTGATAACAGCTCTTCAGATCGAAGATTACCGATACCTGTAGCGTTACCTGAGCAGAACCACGTCCGACAGAATAGTATACAAGTTTGAGCTATATTGCTTAGAATACGGGCTGGATGAAAGCGACATACCGCTAGACAAACATAGTGCCTGGATATGTGCTTGCTGGTCTACCAGAGAAAGGATTGTCGGCGAAAAGAACATGCATTCATCATCGGGATGTGCTGTTAGGATGAGTGCTCGTAATGTCGACGATCTTTCGCGTCGAGGAGGATACCGTGTTAACAAGCTGTTCCATTCTGAGGGAGGTGGTGGCGAGATGTGCGGCGCTATGCAAAGGACAGTAAGTAGAAGAACAAAGGTGGAAAGGAAGAAGCGTCGAGAGAGCGATCGTCGATGGCTAGCTGTCGGTTGAGGTGTTACATAGGGCTCTTCGGGACGTGCATCTTTGGCAGCGTGATCTAGTTTACCGGAGGTATGTATCGTCGAATTCATGATATGTCCCCTCTGCCAAAGTATGGACAGCTTGCGGTTCTGAACAGCGAAACAGGTACTGATGAATGTAAGGACTCTAGTCGAAGGAGTATGAGGTCATTGCAACAGCATGGGAGCTGTGCTGTCAATAAGATAGTCCGAGCCAGGGACACAAGGCCGAAGACGGCACTCGCTCTCAAGCTTCCTTCCGGCCTCCTTGTCTGTGTCGCGTGGCCCGCTGCGAAACACCTGCCATCTCGTCTGGTGTCTCATACAAATGTTGATGCAGCATCTACACCAAGAACCCAACAGCATCTGCCCCGTTGACCACTAAGCTCCTGCATTCTCCCGCCAGACACGCCATGTCAGCTGCTGCCAATCTCCTCGCGCGGCGTTCGAATAGCACAACTTCCCTGGCGCAATTCTATCGAGAACACAACCCGAATTATGAAGGGGTTCGAAGTGGGAGCGACGCCCCAGAGCTGGATTTCTGCAATGCGTTCTGGGGAGAAGGAGACGCAGGGTTCGAGGTTATCATGGCCCGGACGAGAGCTTCGGCGAGGACTATTGACGATCTCAAGGCTTTCATGAAGGAGAGGTAAGATCGCCGACTAAATAGCCTGGGTTCTATATGGCGTGCTTTACTGATATTTCTCGTCTGTGTAGAGCCATCATTGAAGAGGAGTATGGAAAGAAGTTATCCAAGCTAGCTAAACAGACGCTTGGTAGGGATGAGACCGGGTAAGCCAATTTGAAGGTTCAACACAGTGACACTCTAAAACTGATCTATTCATCTTCACATCCACGCAGGGAACTTCGGTCCGCTCTAGAAGCTTTGCGTGTGGAAACAGATAAACAAGCAGCAGGGAGAATGAAGCTGGCTGGAGAGATCCGAAAGGACGTTGAGGTAATTCCACTTGTGCGCTTCCAATGTGTCCGGAATCGACGTTAACGTACTCACTCCCAGTTACCCATACAAGACATGGCCAACAAGATAGCGGCCATGCGAAAGAATGTAAGTCACGAGGAAATTGGCAAGTGAATCGCTGGCCCGATGACTAAACCCTGGAACCACTACAGTATCAAGCGAATATAGAAAAGCTGCACAAGAACAAGCTATCACAAGAAGCTCATGTTGCCAAGGTATGGGAATGGCGAGAAAGCTGCTCTTACTGTCGGCTTACTCGTTTGTTATTCATAGACCAGAGAGCGGTACGAGCAAGATTGTCTTCGAATCAATTCCTATACAGCAAACACATCTTTAGTTCAAGGAAGAGACCTGGAAAAGTTGCATAGCAAGCTCGACAAGGTACAACAAACAGTTGGAGGAAACGAGCGGGAATACAAGGCTTGTGTCAGGCTGCTTGAGGAAACGACAAGGAAATGGGAAACGGAATGGAAGACTTTCTGTGATGTGAGTAGAGGGAACGGTTTATCCTACACGGGCAACGCCGAGTTCTCATCAACCCCATTGTCACGATAAAATTAGCACGTTCAAGACTTGGAGGAGGAAAGAATCAATTTCATCAAAGATAATGCGTGGAATTTGGCGAACGCTATTTCAAGTGTCTGTGTCACGGACGACGAGGTATGTATTCAATGTGATTTTTGACTCGGCTCTTTGACTCACACCTCATTCTTCCTCAGTCGTGTGAAAGGATCCGCATCGCGCTTGAAGGATTCGAAGATGTCACAGAAATCGAGGCCTTTGTACGAAGTTATGGCACTGGTCCGAAGATTCCCGGTACGTTTCCTGCCCTGACGAAAAATTCACAAGCAAGACCCTGATAACAGGTTCTCCTAAGATCCACCCCTCTTTATTGACTACGCCAAGGGAGAAGCCTATCATACAGATAAAACAGCCCGAATCGCAACTTTCCAGAGAGCTACTACTAGGTCAGGCATGTCTTTACCTCCGAGTGCATTAATGAACAGTGATACGATACCAAGCCCGGCAGAAGTTCCAGCGGAGGCTCCCGACAAGGGCACATTGGCCGAAGCTCCTAAGCTTCAGACCGCTCCTGTCCCATCTTCCACCTTGCCCGCAGCTTCCATGCGGGAGGGGCTCCCTGCTAGTTCGAACGGTGCTTCCGTGTCTCAGGTAAAGTCTATGCAAACTGGCGCCGCTTCGTCAGCCCCTGCTGTCGCTCTTGCAGCTCCAGTTACGGCGCCTCGTCCTCCTTCGGCCTTTGGCAGACCTGGTTCCGTCTTTGGACATGTGGCTCCGGCTCAAACAGGTCCATCAGCTATCAAACCTTCCCCCAGCGGGATTGAAGAGGACGATCCATTGGCTCGACAACTGGCGGAACTTCGACGAGATCCACCGCCCGCAGGTAGTATCCGTCGTGGCAACTCGGTCAGACGACCAGAGTCGGTGACTGGAAGCATCAACAGCACGTATCAGTCTCGCACGAAATCCCCCGGGCCCGTGCATCCTCACCCGCAGCAGCAGCTGCAGCAGCCGCCACAACAGCAACGACAACAACACCAGCATCCGCAACCTGAAACGCAACCGCAACCGCGATATGAGCAGCAGCAGGCGCAAACCCCTGCGTCCGCTGGGTATCGTCACTCACATCAAAATCATATGCAGGGAAGGCCGTCCGTGGACACATCACTCGTACCGCCTGCGCCTGGCCATACTGCAGCGCAACTCGCTAGAAGTATGGCAGAACACGAGAGACGAAACAGTCGGCAATATCCGCTCGGTCAAGAGCAAGGCTACAACAACGCTGCGCAAGATGTCGTGGGGAATCACCCAGCTTCAAGACCTGCAACACCATCTGGGCAACAAGGTCAGGCAGCTAGAGCCCCTTCTCCAGCGTTTATGCAACCCCCTGTTGTACCTGCGTCACCGATAGCCGATCAAGTGTTGGATCAATATCATCAAGCTTTCCCCGGCGAGAGAAGCCGCTCCCGAGCCGGCTCCATCAATTCAGCTCATTCCCGCTCAGGCTCAAGGATGGAAGGGTCGTTCTCGGCGGCTACCGGACAATCAGCTGCCCAAGCTATGGCTCGGGCTCCAAGTCCGAACCCCGCAAGGGAAGGATTCGTCGGCATTGGTGCTGGAGGGCGGAGTCCAAGTCCTCAGCCAGGTGCACATCAATCTATGACAGACCGGCGCAATGCTGCGTCGCCTGCACCTGCCCAAGTGCGTTCCAACACACCTGGTGGCTCATGGTCAGCCGGTCACCGATACAGCCAGTCACAAGCGCAGCCTTCAAGTCAACCAGGGACGTTGCAGCGGCCTCAATCGCAGTCCACTCGTTATTCGATTCACGGTAATCCTTCACAACCTATTGGGCAGGATCAAAGACAATCCATGTATGGAGGATCGCAGACACCCGCCCTTCAACCTCAACAAGGAGCAGCTGCTGGACAGGGTACATACGGATCAGCGTCTAGCATGTCTAGATATGGTTCTGTAACTTCCCCTGTCAACGCCCAGAGCCAATATGGATCGATGACTAGTGTCACGGGTCAGCCGCCGCACGTACAGTATTCGGGACCATCGGTGACCTCGCCATCACTTTACGGCCAACCCGTTCCGCAGGCGAACATGTATTCCCAAGGTGCGCCTGTGCAATCTCCGACAGGATTCCCTGTTCCCGCGCAATCCCCATATCATCAAGCTCCCCACACGCAACCGGTATATCCAGCCCCAACTCCGAACTCTGCTCAAGGTTTAGGCTACACCTCACAACAAGGGCAGTACCGCCCTGCCAGTACGGCGCCATCGCCTGCGCCTGCTCATGTCGTCAGCCAGTATCAGGCCAACACAATGCCCCGAGCTATCAGCCCAGCGCCTCCGCATATCCAGTCACCCATCCAGCAACAACCAACCCAATATTACGGTGGACCGCCTCAGCAGCAGCCCATGTACGCACAACAGTCACCGCAAACGTTCAGTACCCCTGCGTATAGCGCAGTGCCTCAACCACAAGCACAGCAGCAGCAGCGATTGCAGCGGCCGGTGGGACAGGAATCTTCCATCCAAGCCGGTCGGTCTCCAAGCCCACAACCGCCTCCGGTCCCGATGGATACTCCTCCAACTGGCCAGTACTCCACAACAGGGCAGCCTGTTCTATTCTGTAAGTGGATGTTGCAATCTTTATTCTTCTAAACGCTGACAACCACTTGCGCGTTTCTCTTCCTCAGATGGTAGGTTTCATGTTTCATGCTTTACACAATTTCTATCTGCGCGCGGGATTGTGTACTGATAAGGCTCCTCGTCCTGGATACAGTCAAAGCGCTGTACGATTATCAGGCTCAAAGTGGTAAGTCTAGTTATCGTTTCCGGCCGGCGAATCGGGCCTAATTATCAGTCGCTTCTCCTCTTAGACTCTGAATTCGACTTTCAGGAAGGAGATATCATTGCTGTCACTTCTACACCGCCAGATGGGTGGTGGAGTGGTAAGTGTTGCCTTGGGTACACAGTTGACATGCAAGGTCATTCGGTGAATGTTGATCAATTAAACATTATTCCCCATCTCAGGTGAATTGCTAGATGAGGCCCGGAGGATAGCTGGACGAACAGATTTCCCAAGCAATTTGTAGGTACCGCTCTCTTCCGCGGCATCTGTCCACGTATACTCACCCCGCGTTTCTTTAGTGTCACTTTGTTTTAGAGGATGGGGAGGAGGATGGGCATATAACTACTCAGCTCTTGATACGCAGATTAAACACGACGGCACCAACGTGATGGCCAGGCCATTTTGTCCAGGTTCAACTCGGTCTTGCATGGCATGAAAAATGACATAATAACTAGCCATACACCGCGCTTCATTCCCCGCCTGTCACACCCAGGCAGATACCCGTTGATAGATGGCGAGGCAATTGTAGGGGGGCTCGCCATGCATTCGAACCACAGGCGGAGATGGATGTCCGCCCTATGCGCCACGCGCTTAAACGTGCCAAGCGCGCGCTGGTGTTTTTCGATCCTCGGCGCTGCTGTGCCTGCACACGCGCTGACTCCGGATGATGGCCAGCTGGCCCGCCACCCTGCCCGCCCATCGGCCCCTTCCCGCGCCCCCCTTATAACACCGTGCCCCGTTGCCGTACCAGCCCCGCCTCTTGCTAACCAATCAATCCAAATCCTACTTTCAACATGTCTGGTGGTGCTAAGATCTACGTCGGAAACTTGTCCTGGAACACCAACGATGAGCTTCTCGGTCAAGTGAGTGGTCCTTGTTCAGTCTTGCCTATTCTGCCATGCATGACCCACTGACATGCCGTGTGCGTTCTCCCCAGGCTTTCTCTCAATTCGGTCAGGTCACCGACGTTCGTATCTTTGTGCTCTCGCTGGGTGTTTTCACCCCTCTTCTTCCTGTCCCTGCGTGCTTTGCGTCTCATCGGTGTTCTTTTGCTCCTTTTTGTCACGCCTCTCTGTCGTTTTTATGGTTCGCAATTACCTATATTTCATTCGATACAAATGACTATGCCTGCTCTCCGTCGTCCATGCGGTTCCTCGGTTCGCTCTTTGGGTTTTGCAATATTGTCTGTTCGGTTCGCTCTCGTCATCACCGTTCGGTTCCGCCTCGTTGAATATGCTGCAAAATGAATCTCTCTTGGCCGTGGTTTGTGGTTTCCTTGTCGTATATCCGTGCTTCTGAATACGCTGTGTTTCGTTCCCCTGTGGTGTCCTGCGCGATCATTCGTTGCGCCGTATCTATCATTCGACGTCTCCAGTGCATTGTCATGAAGGACCGAGAGACTGGTCGATCTCGAGGTTTCGGTTTCGTTGTATGTGTTCCGTCTCCTTCCCCTCTTGAAAATCCGCGCGTCTTGGAGCGTACCGCCTTCAAGACTTGTGCAGTTCTCCGTTCTGTTTCTGACCTCCCGCTTGCTCTTCACGTCTGTCTTTCGTCAATCATCACCATACGCTTTGTAAACGTTATTAACGTGTATTAGACCTTTGCCTCTGAGCAAGAAGCCAACGCTGCTATTGCCGGTATGAACGAGCAGGAACTCGACAACCGACGACTCCGAGTCAACTTGGCCAACTCCAGGCCCGCTGGTGGTGCCGGAGGTCAGTTACTCGCTTGCATTTCCTACGTCCACCCTTTCTCACAGTTTGCTGCTTCATCCTAGAAGGTTACGGCGGTTCTTCCGGCTACGGTGGTGGTTCCGGTGGTTACGGCGGTGGCCAGGGCGGCTACGGTGGTGGTGGCTACGGTGGTGGCCAGGGCGGTTACGGTGGTGGCTACGGTGGTCAGCAGGGCGGTTACGCTGGTGGCCAGTCCGGTGGTTACGGCGGTGGCGGTTACGGTGGCCAGCAGGGCGGCTACTCCGCTGGTGGTGCCCAGGGCGGTTACTCCGCTGGCGGTGCCCAGGGCGGTTACGGTGGTCAGCAAGGTTCGTGCGGTCACCTTGATGGGTCAATCGCTACATGCTGACGAGATTTTCCTTATTACATAGGCTACGGTGGTCAGCAGGGTGGCTACTAAATTCCCTTGCATGATTCCTGCACTTTGACAGCCTTGTAGACAAGGACTGAGTCGAGTGGGGAGGGTGCGTTGGGGACTCGGCTTTGCTTTTTTGTGGATATTTTATTTGCGGTTCTCAATCCCCAAAAGTTGTGAATAAAGGAATTGAATCAGAGAGAAGGCTGTCAGGAAGAAATAAATGAAGTGTTGAAATCGAGCGTGCCCTCTCAAGGTACTGCCTTCCACTCTCGCCGCGGTGCGATCGATTGTGAGACATGCTTGAACGCTCCCCTATGTGTGTGCATCCCACAAGTTGAGCGATCCAGCATATTCCCCGCAACACAGCCAGTCACCTGCGGAACATGGACTCGGCTCCCACTTACTTGGCCCACATCGCCGCTCGAACATACCACGACGTCCGACAGCTCGCGACCCGTTCCAGGGGCCTTTTCAGCACCCGCACACGCCAGGTTGGCCTACTTCTCGCTTGCGCAGTCCTCCTGCTCTTGTGGGTAGATCCACGACTATACCACTCGCTTGGTCCCAAAGACGTCTTGCGTCTCGTCCCTTTGCCTGCGCCATCCTCGCAACTCGTCAAGCAACTCGATGGCCTGAATGCAACCCTGTTCGAACATTACCGCTCCCATGGACGGTCGCTTCCCGAACGGGTCTTTCCGTACCAAGCGCTGACGAGGGCTCAGCAAACAAGGTATAAGCTACTTTCGTCAGACAGCCGGGGCCTGTTCCTATTCACGACGCTTATTCGACAAGTCCAAGATCAGATACCAGATCTTCTCGCTGCTCTTGCAGTAGTGATAGAAGCACTCGGTCCTCAACGTGTTGCGTTCTCATTTCTCGAGGGCCCTTCCGACGACCTTACGCCTTCAGTATTCAACGATGTGCTTCAACCACTTCTTCTATCGCTCGGTGTACCTTCCCAGAGAATACGAATCATCACCGACTCGCCAGCTATCGATTTCCGTAATGCGAACCGTATAGAGGTGCTCGCGGAACTACGAAACGAAGCGTTACAACCTCTCTGGCAAGAGCCATACTTGGGTGAGAATGTGAAAGCAGTCGTATTCTTCAACGATGTCTACCTCAAGGCCGAACATGTACTCGAGATGCTGTATATGCATCAAGTGAACGGAGCCGGAATGACGGCAGCGTGGGACTGGTATAAAAGGGAACCCGCGTACTACTATGACGTTTGGGTGGGCAGGACGGTCAGTTCTTCCCTCGCCGGCGGATTCACATCCCTTTCCGCACAGGCTAATATGCGAATTAAACACGTCTTTCAGATAGATACTGGTGATTTGTTCTACCCTATTCCAAACGCATGGTGGTCGCCCTCCGAAGACCTTTTCTCAGACTCGCCTCAGGCATTGGGCGCTTTCCAAGCACTCGAGCCTTTCCAGGTATTTTGCGGGTGGAACGGCATGGCTGTGCTGGATCCCAAGCCTTTTCTTCCGCCGCACAACATTCGATTCAGGCGATCGGATCCTTCAAAAGCGGAATGTGCGGCGTCCGAGTGTGGGTTGATCTGTTCCGATTATTGGAAAGAGGGGTTTGGTAGGATCCAGGTGGTGCCGTCTGTACAGGCAAGTCTACTCAGCCATACCCATATGCCGTTGTTTAACATCCATATCTTACATCCACCAACTTGTCCTGCTTTGCCAAATCTAGCTGGCGTACGAACGGGATGTCGCCATTAAAACGGAATATCTAATGCAGCAGCAACGCAGAGAACTAGGGTGGAGGGATGGAACGCCGCCTCTTCGCGGCGGGAGACTGTATAAAAGCCTGACGTGGCAGCCAAAGTAAGCCCCTCGTCCTTAGCCTGCCGAGAACTCTGCATGTTGATTATTTTCATATCATCACGAAAATGCAGACCTCCGAACAAGGTTCGATGTAACCCTTGGCCCGAAAAGAATGGGTTGGGACACAACGTCTGGGAAAGGACGGAATGGGTTCCCCCTTGGCTGTAGAGTACCCAAGACATATAAACATTCATTCCTTGCCGCCGGGTAAACCTTGCAACCTTGCAACTGTCTGCTCCGATATATCTGTACAATTCATCCTAGTCGTCGCCATCATCATCTTGAATCAAAAACTCGTCCACAGCCGCCTTCATCTCCTGCATGCTCAACTCCCTAGCCCCTACCCTGCTTTCATCCGGATGCTGGTGATCCTCTTGTATATCGCTTATTCGATCAAGCCCTAGACGCGCTGATACTCGATCAGATACCCAGTAAGGTAGACTGACGCCTTGTTCTCCCGATGTTGAAGATATGCTTTGCGATACCACGCCTCCGATAACACCGGTCGAAGAAGGTGACATGGCTGTCAGACATGCGTAACATAAGAGCGGCGCTAGATCGTGAGCGTGATTCTCTCCTCGGCTCGGTGGATAGGCCACCGAATTTCCTACACCAGGCGTGGGATTGGGAATTTTGCCTAGTGATGTCAGTGCCGTGCGAGCTTTCCAGTCCAACGATGAAGGTTCAGCCGGTCTAAGAAACCATCGAGTGAGCGATTTAAAATTTCATCGAAGAAGAATGTGGACTCACAAGCCGCAGAGCGGGCATACACTATTCTCCTGCGAAGATGCAGCTCTTCGAACGCCATCTCCACTGCCGAACCCAGGTTGTCTTTTGAACACAAGCTTGGAACCTGTCCGCGAGATAGTAGAGACCGTTGACGGGTGTGTAGCGCCGAGGTTTGTAATGAAGTCTGGAATGAAAACAGGCCGATGTTCAGGTACAGATAACAGTAAGCCCCTCAATCGAACGAGACGCACCTTCAGTCAATTTTTCAAGGCTGTTGATGCCTCCTTTACCCCTCGCTTCTCCAACTCCCTTGATTCGGATCTTGTCACCTGCCTGACCGCTCATGGAGCCTATCGTACGATCCCACATCCGGTGGTTAACAGTAGGTATTCGTTTAATATGGCAGTAATAAGCTGCTTCTTTGATCATTGACTCGCGTAGGGGCTTGATCCGGGTGATATGGTCTGCTGCTGGCTCTACGGGTGTCGAAGTCCGTGTGACTGGTAGTGAATCGTCCAAAGTGTTTTGTTTTTGGAGCTTCCCAGATTTGGGGAACACGTAAACACCCTGCAAATCTATGGGCAGACCCCATCCGTTACCAATCGCTGCTCCTGCTATGATGTTCTGCGCTTGTCGTGTCGATGTTTCCCCAAGCAGCAATTGGCTGACGTTGGGCAAATATGAACAAGCAAGTTGAAGGAGGGAAGTTAGGATGTTGTTGAGAAGGTGAGGATGTGAAGCTGACGGCAGAGTCTGCAGTAATGTAGTAAGCGACTCTAGCGGCGATTGAGCAGTGCTGCCTGATGTTATAATGGGTAGCTCTAGAGGAAAAGTTCATGTTAGTCGGTTGAACTATTTTCCGTACGATATGGACCTTGCTACTTACCGGGTTTCGTAAGATTGACCGACACGCTATGATGCTGAGACGGCGGCGGAACCGAGGTCGAAGTCGCGACATAGGCTTGCAGCCTACTAATCAAGTCGACCGAATATGCTTCTTCCGCGCGAATAACGACCAAATCGATGTTGTAATTGGGATACCGTTCAGCCAAGGTTTCGGCTATCATCGTTGACTGATCTTCAATCTGAATACCAGTCAAAGAGAGAAAAAGTTATACGCACTGATGGCGGGATCACTAAGGGGACACATTCGGTGGAACATACCTCTGGGATGACATTACTGAAGTCAACATGAACAGCCCAAACCTTTCTCCAGGTTGCCTTTTTCTTTCCTCGTTCAAGAAGAACCGTCCCATCGGCTGTTTCCTGCCTCCCAGAGTTCTCCCTCGTCCCGATATACCCTTTGGCGACGAGAATGTCCAACAAGCTCATGCTTCCTGCGCCACCTGATAAGCCAATGACTGTATCTCCTGCTTGCTGAGGAGGTCTTCCAACAAGCTGCTTGACGGGTGTCTGACCATTGGGCGGCACAGTTGTAGTAGTAATGATAGTAGGTTCAGGGTACAATGGTGGATGTAAAGTTTTCGCTAATCGGGCATAGTATTGGAGCTGAAAACAAGGTCTGATATTGAAAGAAAACCATCAGCACGATGCACGGGAGGGAATCATCAAGCGGGAGAACAACTGGGAGGACATACTTGCAATACGCAATGCTGAGCCGTAATATTCTGCCCTTCTCAGTCTTGCATTTCACACACATGCCGGTAGCGGCCCGTTTTTTTCTCGGCATGAGCAGTTGCTCTTCGGCTGCCGTCCCGGCGCCATCAGGTATATTTGAACAAGACATGGTTGGAGATCCTCGAGTAGTATAAGGCTTGCAAGCGGGAAAGCTGAGGGCTTTCGAAACGAAGAAGGCAGCCTTGATAATAATTCTACGCAAGCACTACTTACGATCGAGTCGATGCATGCAACCACTTCGAAAACAAGCAAAGCTGGAGAGCAAGCTGGGCATCTCCGTCTCTTAGCAGTGACGTCGTTGTCGGCGATCGTGTTTCAGAATGAAACTTGAGTGTTTTCGTCTTTGTGGGCTCTCTGAGGTCATGTCCTACTAGAACTGTCGCAGTGAGCGGACACAGCTCATACATCGTCGCCTTTGAACCGATCATTACCGTCCAGTCCGCCCGGCACTCTCTGCATCAACACCATACATGGCCACCGCGACGACATCGACACAGAGTGGAAAGACTGGCAATCCGGAGAACGAGGGTTCCTCGCGCCTGACGTCTCTAAAGAATAATGTTTCCTACCTTGCTTATGGCTCGGCAGCTGGGGCAGCTGTTCCCGCGAGCTTCAAGACGCGGACAGTGTTGAAAACCACCCGTTATGTCTTGAAATATATATTTTACCGGCTGATCCGATATGCAAAATATGTGGTAATTGTAAGTAGCTATTTGGCGATTCTGCCGGAACATGGAAAGCTGACCTTTCAGCTGCGCTAATTTCGCATAGGGAAGTATCGGCGCAGCTCTAGGTGGCTCACTCATTGCTAGTATAGCTTCCGGTGCCGCTTTCATTGTAGCCCCCTCGGCACTTGTTAGCACAGGGATTGGGATCGGGTGGGCTGTACTGAAGGTAGGTGCACCGTCCTGATTACCCTCATACCTGCGTCTATATCGGTCGCCTAACCTCATCTGCATTGCTTCAGTTCGCTTGGAATCACCGACCCGCATCCCTCTACAAAATCCAATCGGAGATCTCGTCTCTATTGCATCTCTCGCCTACCGCTACCCAGCCCATCACTAAGAGCGGTCCCGCATCCTCGGCGGCACCGCGACGGTCGTTCTTATCTTCCGCGGGAGAGAGGGCTCAACAGGGACACGATGCTCGGTCTGATGAACATGCGGATCAGGCGAGCTTGATGAATCATTAAGGAAAGCAACTGGAAAATGCTAGAGCGTGGCGATGAGAAGTTTGATTGTTGCCGTCCATTTATAGTGATGGTATGTATTATACGTGGATAAGCGCAACCTGCCTGGTAACACGGCGGACCTGACCATTCATATGGACAATGTAAAGGCATCGGCAGTGACTCGAATGATTTCGCATAAAACAAGGGACGCTTCTCGGGCCCTATCTCCCTGATGCTTATTCTCTGGGCCTCATCACCGCGGAAGACATATGACTAGACCCCGAAGTCATGTTCTAGCATACTGGCAGAGTCTCCGTCATTCCATAAGCCCCAAAGATCTCCCACGTCTCCTTGCGGAAGCAAACTCATACCAGTTGCCTCCTGAAACAGTCATCAAATAGTTTCATCAAACTCCCGCATGATCCATTCCCGACATCCTTTTTTGAGCCTTTCTTCACTTCACGCCTTTCATGTTGATCCCCTTGGTACTTCGTCTCTACAGCTCTCCACAAAGTGCCTAGTAATCCCTCTTACTTGCATATATAGTAGTAATCAGGACCCCGTCAGATGGACTGCCGAGTTCTGATGTTCAATTTATCATCTCTACTAGACAGGCAAAGCTTCTGCATACATCTACAACCGTGCTCAACCCACGAACAACATGTGCAACGCGGTATCTAACAATCTTCTACCCACCGGTGCCTCTCCCTCACATGGCTGCCGCTGTCATATCGCTCGACCACCTGTGGCTCCCCTGGACTTACCGACACGCCATGACATAAATTCGGATGTCATCGTTGCTGAAACGGCCATTGCCGCTGAATACACCCGTGCTGCTATTCCAACTTCCTCGCCGCCCAACATACCTATCGCATATCACAGTTTTCAGAATATTAGGAAGGACATGCCTTATTCCAAAGATCGAGTTCCAGTTGTCAGGTCAGTTCCTTCCTTACACGGAGGATCACAACCGTGATGTGACTAATGTGACTGCAACATGGAATATCTACAGAAACCACTTGCAATGGATCCTCGGAATGATACTTGCCCTTTTCGGTTTTACAATGCTGGGCATATCTAGAAGTGCGTACGCGCATTGCGGGTATGCCCGCCCTTGAAGTGTTGCAACGAACGACTGACGGGTGGCTTGGCTATGTTTTTTCAGGTCTTCAACTTGGAGATCGTCTCAGTATCAATTTTTTACTGGCAAACTATGAAGTGCTGTCCTCGCTAGGTGATGCCGTTTACGAGCTCAGCTGCAATGGCGTGGCCACATCGTTGTGGTTGACCATGTCATGCCTGGACAGGGCGCTTTCCGGGATCACTCCACAAGACCATCATTCCATATTCAACATTGTCGCCGTAGAATTCGTCTTCACTTCTTCGCTTGCTGCAGCGTGGATCTTCCGCGTAATATACTACGGCAGAGTTCTCCGAGTGTTTTGGTCATCAACGACCATTGACTCTCGGACAGAATGGATGATCTACTGGGTAACATACATGTCTGGGTGCATCACCGGCTTGCTGCTGATGAACGCTACCTGGATAACCCGGGCAGCTTTTGCGAAAGCGCGAGACGACGATATTTCAATTGCGACCGTAGCATTCCAACAGATCGATCATCTGGCGGGAAATGGGGAGATCCAATTGCTGGAAGATACCGAAGATGGCTTGATCGGCTACGACCAGTACCTGTTCTTGGAAAAGCGCTGAGGGTTCTCTCAGGTTTACCTATAGGGTCGTCCGTTTGGTCAAAAGGTATGCAGCGCGGTGTAGTAGTGCTAGATCTGTACCGCAATACATCGGTATACGCTGTACACGTAATGATCAGGGAAGGGTGCGGAAGTTATCCTTCGGAGGCGCTTATCACTAGCCTTCAGCTACGCTGTGTCCCTGAGGTGTCAGCCTACAGGCGACCAGCAGTAATAACGACAAAGACTCTATGAGGTTAACGAAATTCATGCCGACGCCACGCTACCCCTTCTCGAAGATGCAAGGAGGCCTTTAGCGCTGTAACAGATCGCAATTCTGTTCAGCGGTCTGTGCAGTCAATCAATCGGGAAAGGGCTATCATACGCAAATAATTGCTAGCCATCCATAAAGGGTACTCGACAACCTTTGTATCTACGCCGGTGCCTTTCTGCAATCTGTAGTACGATCGCCTTGTCAAAAAGCGATTTCAATCTGTTTATAAACAAAGACTACAGATACGCTCAAGCTTGAGCGCCGAGATGTCATCTGCGACTCATTGTGCGACTTGCTACTGGTAGTCCAACTCAATCCAGGCCCGTGCTTAAGCGCACAGGATCACTATCGCAGTTGCAGTTGCAGTTGCAGTTGCAGTTGCAGTTGCAGTTGCAGTTGCAGTTG
>JABRPJ010000031.1:0-191161 GCA_013461525.1 Naganishia randhawae
CACACACACACACACACACACACACACACACACACACACACACACACACACACATTCAGCGCAGTTTTGGGAGGAGAATGGAGCTGTGTGCTTACCCTGTGCTACGATAACGTCGGCCCCAGCCTTTTCCACGGCCACTCGTGCTTCCTCGACGCTGCCCACTCCCACGAACAATTTCCAACTGTCCAATTCTTGCGCCTTGTTCACCAACCTTTCCCGCTCTCGCATGACCTGTGCCCATCCAGTGAGCTCGTGTTCGTTACCGAACGCCAGCCAAACAGCCACCGGTCGAGATTTCAACGCAGCGTCGATACACGCCACTGCCTTTGTGCGGTGTTCGTAACAGGTGCCGCTGACGGTCGTTGACGATGCACCTTCGCCATCGTCCAGCTTTGAGAGCGCCCAGCCAAGGAAACCGACTCCCACATTCAGTCGTCCAGCAGGTTTCTCGTCTCCATGTAGCACTCGACTGGCTTCCTCTAGATTTGTCGAATACTGTTCGGGCGTAAAGTAGCCGCCGCCGATGAACCCAAGACCACCGCCTTTGGTGACGGCAGCTGCCAAACTTCCACCTGCGGCCCCGCTCATGGGACCGCAGACGATGGGTGCTCTGAGCGACGGAAAGAGGGCGTTGAGGGGTGTTCTAATACGCCGGGCCATGTTGCTTTGCGGGACTCGCCAGCACACGGGGGCCTGCTGTTGGGTATATGGCAACTCGAAATTTGCCCGAGCAGCAGTCACGGCAAATGGAATCCCGCCATGGTCATCATCATGTCTCGGATAAAGCCGGTGGGCGAGACGACGAATCGGTCAGTAACTCTCGAGCACTGCCACCATCCAGTCGCCGCTCGTTCTTCACCTTGAGGTCTCGGGTGGCAAAACGATATCATCCTCGCTCAGCGAGAGAACTAGAGGGCGTGTCGATGCCTGGGTGCCAAGGTCATACGCCTCGGATCGTTAGGGGGTTCCCCGAGAAGAAGAGCAAAAAGATGATATCCCTAGTGAGTTTCGATCTCACGACCTTGTGCGTATTACTAGGCCGAAGCCAAGTTGTTAAGCACACGTTCTTCCACTGAACTATAGAGACAACTGATGTTTGTTTTCATTCATTTGAGAAGTGTACTTTCCTCATCGGAGCTGAGTTTGCAAAGCGGGGAGAGCGTTCTTTCACCTGAAAGACATTAGACGATCAGCCTTTCCTGATTACGCGCCAAACGCAATGCAATGGTTTCTGTGCGACAGAAGTTAGTACCGCCGATTCCTTGCAGTAGAGTCTAACCAAAGTTGCGTCACTTTACACCCCAGTGGTCTAAGAGGAGAAGTGGGCCGACAGCATGCTTGATTCACCGAAGCAAGACCGTGCCTAGATTCACCTTCAGCTCTTGGAGTTCAGGATACGTCAGGGGGATATGTTGACGGGATCTTCCAGACAGTAATGTACTACCGGATGTCAAGGTGCCGAATGGGTATACACGCCAAATCGTATCATAGGTGTGTTTGTGTCGCCACACACGTCGGAGACAGCCTGGAAGAGAAAACTCCAACATCAGCTGTCTCTATAGTTCAGTGGAAGAACGTGTGCTTAACAACTTGGCTTCGGCCTAGTAATACGCACAAGGTCGTGAGATCGAAACTCACTAGGGATATCATCTTTTTGGCATTTGCTTTTGGTCGCGTGGACCATGCTATCGCTGTCAAGCTCACCGCGTGTACAGCTTTGCAAACTGGCTGCAACTATCTGAGGATTGACTATGACGGGTTTGTGATGTGTCAGTGGACTCGTCTACCGACTGGGTACGAACGATGGCGAGGCTGTAAAGGACGGTGCTGGCTGTGCGAGACTAACTTGTGTGCGTAATGACACGTCACGCCTCGCCTCCTTCCCGATGCGGCCAAGTCCGACGCTGCGTATGCGGGGGAATGACGACAGATAAGCTCACCTTGCCCTCCCGCCACCACCACAGCACCCCTCGCCACAACATACAACCATGCTGCCCCTCTCGATCCTCTCCCTCTGCCTCGTTCCACTCGCACTCGCCTCCCCCCTCCCGCCCGCGGGGGGACTCGCGCCGCTCAGCGTCGAGGGCGACGTCGTCGGCGATGCGTATATCGTCGTGTTGAAGAAGGAGGCCGTGCAGGGCCTGGGCGCGTTGGAGGCGCATTTGGGCCAGGTTAGGGAGTGGGATAATGTGGATGTGAGTACGCGATGTCTGACGGCGAGCGAGTCGAGCCGGGCGTCAGATCATAGCCTGGAACCAGCTGTCTGATATGCCCGATGGAGATCTTTGATGATCGGGCCAGTGTAAGGTCAGGGGAATGGACGAGGGAGAGCCGTCATTCCCTACTCGACGAGAATACTCTACATACCCGGCGTTCAGCGGCAGGGACTCGCAACCGAGCGTCGCCATCACGCATTGGAATAGGAGGCGAAATCGGAAAGGAGCCAATCTCCGATTCCTCAGCTTGTGCGAGGTCACTGACTGCCCACGAACAAAGGGCTACTTTGGCTCTCTTCGCGTCGTGTTTCCTCCCAATGCCAACCCTCGCTGACCCACTCCTTCCCATACAGCCGATCGGCAAGATCGAAAACCTCTCCGACGGCACTGTCGACATCCTCGGTGGAATCAAGCACGTCTACCGGCCCACGTCGTCCGGCGGTCACGGGTACTACGGCTACTGTACGTTACCCCGTTGTCTTTCCCCTTTGGAACGCGGTGCGATGCGATGCTGACCCTCGCCTTTCGCCATAAAGCCGGCGCATTCACCCCCTCGACGCTCGCCAAGATCCGGGCCCATCCGGCCGTTGCATACGTCGAACACGACCAGTACGTCTCCGTTTCGGACCCCACGACTTCCGATGGCTCCTTTCCTGCGCCGGAGGAGGTAATCACCTCGGCTTCGCTTCCGCCACGAACCAACGTCTCGGACGCTTCCGTCCTCACCCAGTCCTCTGCCCCGTGGGGTCTCGCGCGGATCTCGCACCGTCCCGCCTTGTCCCTCTCGACTTTCACAAAGTACGCCTACTCCTCCCACGCGCTCGACCATCAAGGCGACGTTGACGTCTACGTGATCGACACCGGGATCAACATTGCTCATGTAGAGTTTGAAGGCAGGGCGAGGTGGGGCAAGACCATCCCGACGGGCGCCAAGAACTATGATGGCAACGGCCACGGAAGTCATTGCGCCGGGACGATCGGAAGTCGCAAGTACGGCGTGCACAAGGGCGCCAACTTGGTGGCCGTCAAGGTGTTGGGCGATAACGGGAGTGGAACGTTGGCTGATGTGATTGCCGGAATTCAGTAAGTCGTTTGCGCGCGCCCGTGGGCGTCCTTGAGTCGACCGTCCTGCTAACACCCTCCCTTTTCACCCGCCGCCGCGCAGATGGGCAGCAGAGGATGCCGCCGCGAAACGCCATCTCGCGTTCACCGGCCGCAAGCCGCAGTACAAAGGCGCCGTCGGCAGCATGTCCCTCGGCGGTGGTAAATCTCAAGCAACCGACGACGCCGTCAACGCCGCTGTCGATTCAGGCTTGCCCATGGCCGTGGCTGCGGGCAATGATAACCGTGACGCATGTGACTATTCCCCTGCCCGTGCCAAGAAAGCGCTCACGGTCGTCGCGAGCACTCTGGGTGACGAGAGAGCGTACTTTAGCAACTGGGGTACCTGTACCGATATTGCTGGTCCCGGGTTGAACATCCTCAGTGTGTGGACCGGAGGAAACGCCACGACCAACGTCATTTCGTGAGTCGCATCGAATTTGCCTGCCGTTCTGGATCAAGCGCTAACCTGTACACTCCGTTGCAGCGGCACATCTATGGCCACTCCTCATCTTGCCGGTCTCATGGCCTACATGATCGAAATCTACGGCTCGGAGTCTTTCCCCGCGCTCTCTCCTTCGGAGCTCGCCGACCTCTCCGTCCTCGGCGGCGCCGACGAAGCGGAACTCGCCGCACTCGCCGCCATGGAAACCGCTGCGTCGAGCGGGGAAGAACAAGGTGGCGTCTACGCGGGCGTATACAACGTATTGCCCGGGTTTGTCAAGCCGTTCCTACCTTCCCCTCGTCTTCTCGCTTCTGCAGGTCTCACTGCCCCAGCTCCCAAGAAGCCCTCCGCACCCACTCTTAGCCCCGCGCAGATCAAGGGTCTCGTAATCAAGCTTGCGAGCAAGGGCATGTTGACCGACGTCAAGGAGGGTACGCCCAACTTGTTGGCGTTCAACAATGCCACCGTTGTCGTCAAGAAGTAGGTCGGGTGGGTGTGCATATCACGTCACCAAGTCATCAGTTTTGCCACAAGTCAGCATTGGCTCGCGTAGAATAAATCATACCAAGAATAACCCTGTTCCGATGTATATGTACCGTATCTCCGATTGTAAGCCAGACAATGTAAAGTATCGATTCAAGAATATGACCATATGCCTCGACGTCGGTATGATGTCATAAGCCACCGGGGCCCGTCGACGAGGCGTAAGGCGCGGTCGTCACCGACGACGACGATATAGGTAATGAGTCGTCAAGTCCACCACGTCGTGCCTCCCCTCTTATCCACACACAACCATCATGGGCTCCGAAATCTCCTCCCTCGCCCGCGCCGCAAACAACTGGATCCACGCCCCGGCCACGTTGCGTGGCGGCTATGTCCTTGCATGGGGCATGACCTGGGGCTTCCAAGTCTGGCAGACGTTTGTCGGTGGTATCGTCGCATTTAGGACCCGTGAGTTGTCCCCGGATGTACGTCGACCAGTGCTGAACCTTCCTCCTTCCCCGCCGGCAGTACCCCGTCAAACATTCGGCCTACTGCAATCAAGAACGTTCCCCGTTTATTTCCTCCTAAATACCCTCCTCTCCACGTCTCTTCTTACGCTCGACATGAAGCTTCGCCCGGACGTTATCTCGAGCTTTAAACGCTTGCCCACCGCCACCTTGCTCGCCCTCAACTCACGACAGTTCTGGGGATCCACGGCCGGGTTAGGGGTCATGTCCCTTGGGTTCCACTTGGTGAATGGTGTATGGGTGGCGCCCAAGACAACCGAGGTCATGTTTGAACGACACAGGTTGGAACGTCTGGAAGGCAGGAGCTCGGAGAAACATGCAAGTCGGCGTTCGTTCCTTCGAGCTTACGATGCTAATCTTTGCCATGCCTACAGCCTTCGGGAGAGATGAAGTTGCTCAACAAAGAGTTCCAGACGCTGCATTCAATCTCATCCCTGCTCAATATGGGCGCATTGCTGACGACGGGACTAATTGGATGGAAGATTGGTACCAAGGGGCTCGGTCCCAAGGTCTCTGGTGGGCTCGGTGTGATGTAACTCTCAACAGACGAATCGGTTGTACAAAGATAGCAAACACGGTCGTATCATAACAAACTATAGCAAGATACATATCACGAGGCAACGTGTTACAGTGAACAAACTAGTACAATCCGGTACAACGAACCCCCTCCGGCCATCCGCTAGTTAATTGAACACACTCTTGCCCATCTCTGCGCGAATATCCACCACCCGTCCTTCCACGCCGCGGAACCATTCGACGGCCTGCTGCGCCTTGTGCTCGTTCTCCTCGGCCTCTCGCACGACCCGCCCACGCGCATCCAGCGCCGTGCGGAATCGCTCACGCAGATCCCACGATGCCAGGCGGATCACTTTACGTGCCTCTCGTGCCACTCGCTCCGTCTGCGCAGAGGCCCACGCTTCATCTTCCTCGCCTGAAGCAAGAGTGACGGCGAGATGGCGGCCGACATTGTGGGGGATCGCACGCGGCAAATCGTAGATGATCCATGCAACACCGCCAAGGACAATGGCACCCACTACAGGACCGGCCCATCGACGGGACGTCTTGTCGGCCAAAACGTCCGTTACGCCGACAACAGAGTCCAACATGGTCTTGAAACCCAAAGCCTTGCCGCCGAATAGGGTAAGTGCGCTGAACGACGCTCCAAGGGAGGCCATGCTGATCAATGGTAGGCCATCGGTGGTAGACGACGTCACGCGTTTCGGATGGATAAACGTTGATTTGAAGAATGCAACTTGATGGTGAAGATCGAAGATATCGGATACAGCGACCTGAACGAGCTCTGTGCGGGCGCCCAATCCAACTCGCGTGACAGCGCCTTGCTTGCCCGACGACGGACCGAACATGGCATCGGGATTGAAAACGCGCTTGGACCTCTCCACATCCTTGGGCAAGTAGGCATCGCCCGTATCCGCGACACTCGCCACATGTTGTGCCGTAATGCGTTTGGCCTCTTCCTCGAGTTGAACAACGGCGTGTTCGAGACTCTTGAGCATCACGCGACGTACTTCACGCGCATAATCCCACACGCCAAGGAAGCCCGGGTACGTCGGCATAGCTTGCGAGGTGGTGGCGAGTTGACCACGTGCGATGGCTGCCAACGCGTTATCCACGCCGTCGCGGACGACCTTGCGCACATCAAAGCCGGTCTGTTCCTCCTCCAAGTCCAACCGCTCCTCAAGCCCATCCTTGCCCCTCTGCATCGCCTCGACAACGGGTTTCACACGCGCCACTTGCTCCCGTGCGCGATCGCGTTCGGTCGTGGCGACGACGGCGTTGGCAGATGCCAGAAGCTCGACGTCGGCCAATAAATGGGTCAGGTAAGTTTCCGCGGGGCCGAGCTTGGATTTAGCACGGTTGAGGAGGACGAATGATCGGAGGGATTGCTCGAGATGGGCAAAAGCGTCGTCGAGGAGGTCGTTTCCGACAGCGGGGGCCTTTCCAGCGTTGTCCGCACCGTCAATTCCGGAACATCGAATAGCGATCTTTGCAGAGTCCACGAAATGGACAAGCTCGTCCCGTTCGGCCCAGGTGTGCGGACTGAGGGTCTTGATCTGCTCTAGCACCGCTCGTTTGCACTTTTCCTTGTCCCGCACTTCATCAAATCGGTTCACAACGATGAACATGCGCGCCTTTTCCTTACCCGCGGCGAGGATGAATTCCTTTGCCGACAAGGTGAAATGGTTGGCGGCCGATACGACAAAGATGATGACATCGATCGAGGGTGAGCGAGTGAACGTTTCCGTCGTCGGGATCACATCACGGTTCAACCCGGGTGCGTCGATGAGTGATATGTCGAGAATCCCGTTGTGCAGGATCGTCGGAGGCGTCACAGCGACGGCAGGGTTGGACGGGATATCCCGTTGTCGAAGGTAAACCTTGAGCGGCGGCGCAGAGGCTTCTTGTTCTGCGACCAACGTTGCCAGATCCTCCACACGAGCAACATCAAACGTCTTGCCATCCGCAGAATCGTACTGCGCATCCTTGAGTCCCTTCTTCACCACATGCACTTGCTCCTGGTTCCCCTCCCCACCACCTCGCACACCATAAACCTCGACAAAACGACCCGTCAACGGTTGTTGATCGACAGGCATGACCCCTTCAGGCCAACCAAACTCATCCACTCCGCCCCGCCTGAGTAGCGCATTCACCACTGTCGATTTCCCGGCATTCAGGTCCCCCGTAACGAGGACGCGAGAATGAGTGCTCATGATTCGAGCGTGCAGATGGGTGAGGTGCGTGAGCGAGCTTTCGAGACGGCTGCTGATCAGTCGAGCGATCGAGTGGCGTTCGAGTGACGTGATGAGCGTTCGTGCAGCGTGTTGGGGGGTAGAGGACGCGTGGCCGAGAGAGAGGTCGAGTCGAAGGATGGAAAAGCCTTCCATTTCATCTTGTCCTGCGTTCGTGCCTTCCCCTTCAGCGGCGACGGTGGTAGAATGGCCAGTCTTGTCTTCCCCTGTCGATGATTGAACGGCCGTGATACTCCTTCTGAAAGTTCTCCTCCTCTCTCTGGGAGCATTTTCTCCCTCTGTCTCGGCATCTTCTTGCGCCACTTCTACTTGCTGCTCACAACCAGGTTGATCGGCAAAACGAAGCGTCATACTCTGTGTCTTGCCCCGTTTCGGACCCGTAGGACGACGCGGTGACGTATCCTCTCCGCTGCCGCTGGTGTTGCTGCCGATAGAGGAAGGCGTCAACGTCGGATACCGTACAGTCCATTCCTTCTCGTTGAAGTTTCGCAGATCGGCAAGGAGGTACGTGGACGAAGTGATCGCCTTTGCGAGTCTGGCGAGGCGCACACGGGGGAATAAAGGAAGGGCTCAGTCAATGCGCAACAGATGACCCATACCGACACGACACAGCACTCACCGATCCCTCGTCTCCTCATAGTCCCGAACGACGCGCTCTCCCTGCTCCTGTATCTCCTCCCTATCCCTCTCCGCGAGACGGGACGGGACCGCCACTGCGCGTTCCCCCCCGAGGGGAGCGTGGGCGGGTGTGGTGGTCGCACGCGCCAGTACTGATCGGTGTGGCTGCATCGTGTGCGGCGTTCTTGGGGGTGGTTACTGGGCGACGGCGGTGGATGAGACGATGGCGACGATGATAGCTTGCAGGATATCGTCGCCAGCCATTCCGTCATGCCCCGATCATCTCGCCCCTAGCGCTTGAGTGCGCTTTTTCCTTTTTCCAGCGCACTCTTAGTCTGAGACCCCCAGCGACCGAGTTCGCGGGGCGTGACCTTCCCGAGCTCCCCCTTGGCTAGATAGCTCTTACTCATTGGATACCCTCTCGGCCCGTCCTGCATGATGGGGACCGTCCCATGTGCCATCGATGGCCCTCATGGTAAGCCAGCTTATCGCCAAGCTCTGCGCACCATTCTACATCGGCTATCCTGGAGCCATGGAAACAAACATCTTGTTTGTATTCAGGACGGCTGGGAACTGAATACCAGGAGTGACGAAGCCCAAGGAAGCTAAAGCAGTCACGAAAAAATAGATGTGATTGTACAACAAGTAAAAATGAACAAGACAAGCCGCTCTCACAACATACATCGACTCTCGCAAGAAGTGAGCAAACATCGGCAACAGACACTACGCTACTCACAGTCTGTTGCACTCGACAGTTTCTATACATTCATCGTTACAAATCAACTTCCCTTCTATGGCGTAGTCTTTTTCATAAACCTTCACTCGTAAAGCAATACTATATTTCAGGTCCGGTTCAGGCAATCCTTGAGCAACAAACGTATCAAAAACCTTTGCGTATTCAGACCTGATGGACGTCTTGGTCGAAGGTCTCCAATAGATCGTCTTAATGTGTGGGTAAGACTGCAGAATACCTTTTTCGATATTCTTATCAAGAGCAGCATTGTCTCTCTTGGCGAACCAGCGCATCTCAACTGCGATCGCTTGGTCATTCGTCCCGCCCTTATGACCTGCTCCTCTAATAAGTATAGTATGTTGAGCCTCATCGACATAAAGAGGCAACTTTATCAGCCGGGTTTCTCTTTCTATCTTCTCATGATGACACAATTGTCTGTACGCTTCTTGGGAGCGGGAGAGGAAGCGCCGAGAGAATTGTTCTCTATTCGAGGCGTTCTGGGAGCCTCTAAACATCTCGTGGAGGGTGTCGACGCAAGGGTTCCAGAAAATTTTTGCAAAGTCCTTGTCTCGAGAAATCACCAGATCCACATCTTGGCTCGATCCGTAAAGCTTCTGTGGCATCAACGTGTACACTGGCAGATCGGCAGCGTTTCCTGCCTGCTCCACTTTCGTATAGCCTCTTTCCTTTCCGGAAAGAGCTACGTTTGTAAGAACCGTAGATTGGAGGCTGGCAGTAGACAGATAGGTTGGGGATACAGTTGCCGCATATGGGAGGCCTTGAGAGGGAATTGAGATCGAGGGAAAAGCAGTCCCTAGATATGATGGCATAGACGCATGAGGTTGTGGTTACTAGTCGCCGGTCTATTCGCAGTGTATGCTCACCATGTTGTGCCGTAAATCGTTGTTCAGAATAGGGTATTTTCGATAGACGGTTAGAATTATACTCTTCTGGTGAATCTCGGCCCCGTTTACCAAGTGAGCTTGGGGGCGTGCTGAAGGCCACAATTGAGCTAACAGGTGGGTTGGAGGCTGTGAAAAGACGAATATTAGAAAAGCTCATTCCCCAAGAGCTTACTATCTTGCCCAAACTCACTTAGAACTGCTGAAGAATCTGTCGAGGAGTCAGCCTCTTTTTCCAACTCGGAGTGATTGAGCTTAGGAATTGGAATCATCAGGGTTACTTCATGATTGGACAATCAAGAACGGTTTAGGTCTCACGATCGCATGAAGGTTCATAGCTCTAGGTTCTATGCACGATGGAGGCTTGTGGTGTGAAAGGTTGGTTGTTTTAGGGCGAAGAGTTCTGTCAAAGGATGCTAAATAGATCACGAACTTGGACTGTGCAGGCCCATACCACGTCAATGCTATGCTCTGAGTGACAGTGGGTATATATACATACTCTGGTGGACAGGGGCGCATCCCAGCGGGTGAGATTACTGTGAAAAAAAGCAGAAAAAAGGCACTAACAAAGGAGTGCTACCTCCCTTGCTGCAGCTGGTTGACTGTGTTTCATGATGGCTGCACAGCCAAACATATGCCCCTGTATCTGTCTAGCTTAATGGCGACTTAGGGAAGGTGCTAATCAACGTGACCGCAAATGACGATTCTGAAAGGACCGTGCCCTGACATGCTATGGCGTGCTATACGTGACATCATGTTGATCCGACCACTCTGCGGTATGCCTCGGCGGTCAGTAATCCTGTGCTCCTCTCATTTCAAGAACTGAAAGCGAGAGTAGTAGTCAGCATCCCACGAAAGAATAGCACAACTGAAACATCCTGCGATCACTTATACTTCCCCATGGTCCTTCAATCCACGTAACGTGAGGTTGATTCACATCGACAGACAGAGGAAAATTTGTCGATTGACTTTCCTTTCCTATCTCCTCGTTAATATAGCGAAGAATGAATATAGCGAGTCTGACAAGAGTAAACTGACAAAATCGTAGACAGTACTATTGTAATGGGCCTCTATACTATTGGATCAAAACCTCAGAAAATGGGACAACACGCTCCTTTCCCGACAGGAATGCGAGACAAGTAGCTTTGCTTTCATTCAGCTCTTGGCAAGGCAGCGAAATCGTACAGAGCGATTGGATAACCATTATTCTCTCTGATCCTGACATGTGGTTTGGGCATTTATAGGTGAACGGATATCCATCTCTTCCAGTTTGGTGTTCACTTTCATTTCGATGAACTGTGGAGTCAGCCTGACAGAAAGAAGATTGACGAACGCTGTGTCTGTGTAAAATGTCCACAGGTCTTTTCCAAATGATGTGCTATCAAAGGGAGCGCCACCGCTACACTTCGAACTGATCAGTTCACATTAAGGCACGTCAATAGCGATTCATCCTACATAATCTAGTTACGTCCGCCGTCCCGATGCTTGACTATAAGAAGTGATACGATAATACAGTAAATAAGCTAATACCACGACCTTACAACAATTGCGCCAATCCATATTAATGAGGTATACTCCCTGTACCGAACAGCTCCATCTTGATGCGTCCGTCGTCCACGCCAAGAGACTGAAGCTTAACCTCCATGTCCGTCATAAACTGTCCAGGGCCGCAGATATAGTACTGCGTTTTGGGATCGTTCAAAAACAACTCTTGGTCCTTGTCTAGCTTGTCCAAGTTCATTCGGCCTCGATGGTGGTAGTCTTCCCCTTGCACATCGTCGACGGTTACGTTTCGGATAAAGACAACGGACGAGACATTGGAATGTGAACGCGTCAAGGCCTTGACGTGGTGTCCGAATGCACGAACCGCCGATGAACGAGCGGAATGGATGAATGATATCGGACGGGTGGTAGGCGCGTCATGCTGGGTGAGGGTGTTGAGAATCGAGATTATCGGCGTCAATCCAACTCCAGCGGAGATCAGAACGACGGGGGTACATGCGTCTAGGTCATTCACTTGTGTCCTGTCAAAGAAGAATTCACCAGCGGGGTGAGAAACTTCGATGACGTCGCCGACTTTTTTGCTATCGTGCAAAACGTTGGACAGGTATCCGGGTTGGTATTTGGCTTCGGGGACGTCTTTCGGATCGAGCACCTTGCCTTCGCGTTTAACGCTGATACGGTAGTAAGAGTTCCCAGGAGCATCTGATAGCGAATACTGACGCGCTTGAAGATACTCCAAGTGAGGTACGTGCATCCGAACCGAAATGTACTGTCCAGGCTGGAACATTGGAAGTCGTGTTGATTTATCGTCGGAGCCCGCCTGACTTGTGGGCTTGAGGTAGAACGAGCAAATTTCCGCCGACTCCTGGACCCGGTCAGTGATGGTGAACTTGCGCCAATCTGTCCATCCTTCCGAGGCATCCATCAATTCCGCTTCCCGTTTCTTCATAATTTCCGCCAACTGCCAGTATGCTACGCCCCAAGCTTCCAAGATTTCCGGGGTGAGCGCTTTGCCGAGGACCTCGCCCATCGCCTTGAGTAGGTGTTCGCCGACGATATCATACTGCTCCGGTCGGATGTACAGGGAAGCATGCTTCTGGCAAATCCGTTCGACAGCGGGGGACAATACACCGAGATCGTCAATGTACTTTGCGTACGCGTAGACGGATGCTGCGAGCGCTCGAGCCTGATGGCCGTTAACCTGGTTGGTTGTGTTGAAGACTTTGTTCAAGTCGGGATGGGCAGCCAACATGTTCCGGTAAAATACCGTCGTGATAGACTCCCCATGTTGTTCAAGAACAGGCACAGTGGATTTGACAATCTGGACTTGCTCGGGTGTGAGAGGCATGTTGGATGTCCTAGAAGAAATATATGTCAGAGGATGAACTTGTCGATGATATTGGAGTTCACACGCACTTGATTTAAGCAAGAAGATATATGTGATGCCGGAAGATACGCACTGGAAACGATGTCCCTGTAACTGAGCTGGTAGATGTCCCGGTACCCATCTGTGCAGCTTTAAGAGCTGCTTCAAGAGTGCTCATTGCGCCCATAATTGTTTTCCTTGGACCGGAGAAGCCAGGGCTTGCAGCAGCTGTCGGGGTGTTTTGGACCGCAGGGAGAAATCGCCATGGCTGCGACGTGAATCTGACGGTAGAAACCGCATGCTCGGCAACCAGCGCAGGTTGTCACCCAAATTCAACTTTGAAGACGAATCACGACCGCAGTATTCCCAATTCCCATTTCTGCATCCCGCACTTCCGCGCGAAGGCTACGGCTATTTTCGCAATTGCAAGCAAAATTTCCCTCGGGCCGATACGGAAAAAGCAACGCGGGAATGAGACAGCAGCATCCACCACCACGCAGGGCAACTCACAAAGCGATCCGCCATCTGACCATCTGGTCTGGTCGACTATCTTGCCAGCTTGACAGCTATTTCTCGGTGCACCCCTGAACGTGGGCGTATGGGGTCGAAGTGTCTCGCCAGTAATCGTTCTAAGGGGGGTTTACGCAGCTGTGTACAATTGCATTTCATCGGTACCTAGCGGTTTTCAGCATTATCATGGTGTCAACAGCAGCTTTCCGGGTAAAAGCATGGAAAATCGCTTTAAAAAGCTCTGCCGGTCAGCGTATTGTCGTAAAATTATGTGCTCGTATGCGCAATCCCGCGCTGTTGTCACAGTACTATTGCCACAGTTACTACCGGCACTCCAAACAGTCGAAAAATGCCCTTCATATCACCTGCTGCAAGTATTACATATCCGTCATTTCCCCAAACTCAGACCTGGGAAAAAAGCTCGTTGCATCGCCGTTTTTCTTTAGGGTGAATTCGATGAGGGGGTGATTATATCAACGTGAAGGTCCATAGAGAGTCCATAGGAGAACTGGCATAATGAGAAGCCGAATTCCCTGTACCTGTTTCGCTGAAGTCCTAAGACTACCAGGGTCGACCTGAGTATTGACGGAGCCTTCCAGCAATTGGTGTCACCATGCCTGGAATCAAGTAGATTACCACAAACGAGAATGGATTTCGGGGAGGACCGTCGCATGTTCACACGCAAATTCAACAGTCTGCTTCGATCGCCTCGTGGAGAGTCTTCAAACGCGCCGTTACTTTTCGGAGCCTATTTTGAGCGTCGGAGTGTTGAACACGTGGGGTATTGGATAATCAAGTGATGTACGCCTCGTCCGTTCACGAATTTCTCCGGAGAACTTGACCTACTTGCTTGCCGCAATGGGGCGCATGCTCAAAGTCTCACGTCTGAATACCGATCCCCATGATGACCATGTCTATTGATCTGGAAACAAGCTAATCTCCATGCAAGACAAATCGTACGCTTCCCATTCTGTTGACCCAGCTCTAACGGCCGAATAGCTTCAACTCCAGGGCACCGGCGAGGATTGCACCCAACCGACACTATGATCTTCTGAATGAAACCTCCAGAATAAGGGCGGCTTGCATCGGCGGGGATGGTAACGAAGCTCTCTGTCCTTTGACGGGATGTCATTAATAGCTCGGTTACTTGAGCAGTAATTCAGCAGGTTCCGACAAGCCAGGAGGACTTAATTTTGAAGCAGCAAACTTTCGCTCGTGGCCGGTAAACCAACCGCTCGCCACGGGGTCAGTTCATCTTTTTCACCATGATCGAGCGCTTGAAACGGCTCTGTATCCAACAGACAAGTTCTTCAAAGCGAACATTGCAGATTGAATGGTCGCTATGTTGAGAGTCGTAGACATACTTGCACTATTTGCCTCGGATGTGTGTCGTGGGATGAATCTAGATTGCGTGACGGGCGAAGAAGTTGTTTTTTGTCTAGCTGATATCGACGGCTAAAAGTTGTTGGCAAGTTTTGAATCTGCGAGCGACATATTGTCAAATGCTGTCATCGAGCGAGAGGAACCTACAGTGATTGCTTAAGTCCTACGCCTCTGCACGCGTCGCTCTGAGACGATTTTTCCGACTGACTTTGCTCCTTCGTGCTTCCTCCTCTTTGGCTTCAAGCGACCAGCTGACGGTCCTGGATGGATGGTCCAAATGTCCAAATTGCTACTCCATGACCAGTGTTTTCAGGAAAGCGTATTACAAGCATAGCCTCTGCCATCTGGAAACGCCTGCGAATAGTAAGTCGGCGCATACTTGGCTGCCTTCAAACAGGGCGTGCCTTCTTGGCTCACTGGGATAACAACATCAGGCTATGAGGATAGCTATAAGTTGACTTTCCGACTAACCTCATGACGGGAAGTATCAGAGTTTTACCCCACGTGAGCACATGGCCACTCCGATGCGTGTGTGCGGGTGGAAACGGAATTTTCGAGGTGAACGGATTCGCCTCCTGCCTTTCGACTTCCTTCCGCAATAGCCGGTAATTCCCAAGCATTCACTGGTACGAAACAGAGTGCTTGTGAATATGACAGTGGCCGTCGAATGAAGGAATAAGGGATACTAATGTTCTAATAATGAAAATGGAAGACGGTTCGCGACGGAGTCTGGCAAATACTACAAGTTCGGTACACTGTGGACGTGAGATTGTTTCTGGCGTTATAATGTTCACGGCCACCCTATTCTATACATAATTGGAACGTTCTTATTTTCATTCGACGTATTTTCATCTTATCGTAGCCAAACTCGAGTAGTCAAAAGGGCAATCGCTCGGCTTGAGCCCGATCTCACCCACCGACTATTGAAGAAGTTAACTCCTTACTATCAATCGCGAGAGCCAGAATCAGAAGCAGTATCCATCGTGGACGGGTTCTTCGTATCGTTCATGTGCGAACCGTAGGAGAGGCCCATATCGGAGGGGACTGCGACGGTGCCGAGGGACCGAGGTTGCTGAGTAAGGTCCCACGCTGCATGCCAAAGCTGGCGGCAGGACATGAGGGTGCCATGAACATGCCGGACATGCGAGCCAAGGTTGATGTTCTCGGATGGCTGCTCGGACCGAAGGGAGGCGTGATCGGTGGGTTTGTTAGATGGCAGAGCATCCTGCACTCCACTGTGAGGGATAGCCACAGCAGAAGAGTCCGGAAGGGATTGCGATTGGGGATACCCAAAGACGGAGGCGTTCGAAGGGGGTTGTGTGATAGGCGCTAGCGACATGAACGTTGTAGGATGCAGCGAGCTTGAGTTCGACAGGGTTCTGGCGGCCAACGGCCCAGGATAGCTATCTGCCACTGTACCGGGATTCTCACGCGCAGGCGATGTTTCGGGAAATTCGAGACCAACGGTTGATGCCCAGGATACACATGCGTTCTGGAAGCAAAGACAGGTGTTGATCCATCGACGGGAGATCTCGCACTCGGCATTGTACTGACCGAATAGCTTGAGCTCTTGGAAACTAGCGTTGGCGGAAGCAAGCCAATCCTTGCCGATGCCAGGATCTGCACGTTGGGTGTCACTGGCCCTCAAAACTTCAGGGACGACAATAAATGTCGCTGCCTTCAGGGAAACCACTTTGACTCTTGACTTCAGAGCCTCGCGGAAGATCTCGTCATGCTGCGCCTCTGGATAGGAGAATGTTTCCAAATGCCTGATCAAAATCTTTAAATCAAAATTCCAATCTGTTATTTGTTTCTTTTCATCTTCTTTCAACTTCTTGAACGTGCCTGTGGTTTCAAAATTCAATAGACGCTCTGGCGGTAATGTTCCACAAGCCAGTATCCGAGCGAGTGTCAGCAGTCCGTGTGTAATGTTGTTCAGGTCCTCAAGCATACTTGCTTATCCACTTTAGAGATGAAAGGTGATGTGATTCAGAATACGCTGGAGAGGATACTGATATGTGATTGTCCAACCAGTAAAGATAGTTCGGAATTGGCAGCGAGGTAACGTTTACACGCACTCAGTCGGCCCAAATGGCCGTTCTAGGAGTCGGTTGGATGCTCCTATATAGCATGACGAAAGACATTCAGGGCAAACCAGCCCCAGGTTGTTGTGCCTCGGCAAACTCTGTCTGGTTCTCATTTTCGATTCACGTTCCTCCTTTGACGATGTCTCCTGATGGAGATGAAAAAATCGATTGTCCAGACTGATTACCCTGATACCCAATCGTTTTCCTAGCGAAATTCTTCCTCTGCCAAAGAGATTCCCCTTTCGTATGCTATCGAAAGGCCTGCTTGGCCAAAGGTTGGTCGCTTTACGTCTGGCGGACGGAAGGATGTACCCTTTCAGATGACTGCAGAGCAGAATGGCGCAGTCTACTCCAGGAACATGTTCCGATAGCGATATCGACGGGCTGATACTTCGTATCACCGCAATCTTCTGTAGCTAGGAGCGGCGCATGTGAGTGGAGAGCACGACGAAGACCGTTACGGCTGTTTCTCCCGTGATTGATTACCCGTTGTCTTCATGGCATCACGATGACCTATGATAGGACGATTAAGCTATTCACGATAAGAGGAATTAGAAAGCCGCAACGTGGCTGTTCAGCGCGTGGACACAATACATAAGGCGTACGTTCCTCCTTTCCACCCCTGTTTCTCGGGAGGCGATGTTTGTTCTCGCTACGCATACCCAAATGTTTGTTTGACCATGAGATGGCATTTTGCGAACGCTGCAAAGTGCTGATCTGCTGGAAGCGGAGTCCGAGGAACTAGCTTTACGCTGGATTGATAGCGTCGAGGCGTGGAACCCTATGGTGAAGTGAGTTGTCGGGTTTCAAGTCGCCTGTGGGTCGTCTGGACTCTGGAAGCAGCTGCTGCATCGACAGCACTTTGGCAAGGGGGTACCCTAGGGCGCGAAGAACCCCCCGTGATCGACGGGCCTTTCGTCGAGCTGGTGAGACACGATCAGTAGAAGATGCATCAACATTCCTGATGGGAGTGGCCTTGAGGTAGTGTACACCTCATCGACAGCATCACCCAAGTCTCCCGTACTCCGAACCGCTACAGATACTGTCCAAGCCACGATGTCATCCCTCTTTTCCATGTGAGTGTGCGAGTCCTGCGCGCCCGCAGCCATCTTCCACTGACTAACTGACGCCCTTCGCGACATCATTAGGACAAGAAGTAAGCATGACGACCACCACTCGAATGTTAACGACTCCGTGACCAGAAACTGAGCCTTTCCACCCCTTTGCAGCGTTCAAGCCGAAAAAAGTTGCAGAAGGCACGAAGCAATATCAGTTGCGACGGTATGCGGAACAGACTCTAGGATCGGGGAATTTGAGGAACGCTGTGGCTTTGCCCGAGGGCGAGGATGCGAATGAATGGATAGCTGTGCATGGTGGGTGCATGTAGCGATGTGAACTAGCAGAGGCGGAGGAAGGCGATCGTGAATAACGACGAATACTGATATTTCACACCCTGGTCATCTCGCCCCGACCGCTTACATCTTGACTAGTCGTCGATTTTTTCAACCACGTCAATATGCTTTACGGAACCATCACTGAATTCTGCAATCCGCAGAAAGTGAGCTTCAGAGCCTAACGTCGGTTCACAATGGATGCTGATTACGATATTTCCCAAGTGTCCAACCATGAACGCTGGTGCAAAGTCGGTGTTTTTACAAGCGTTTGTGATGAAGCTGCTAATCTCAGCTTATTCGTACCCGCAGATACGAATTCCTCTGGGAGGACGGCCACCACTAGTAAGCGACCCTGCCTGTCGATCCGTTCATTCTAAGCACACGAAATGGCTAAAACTACCTTGTGCTTGTACCAGCCGCAAACCGACGGCTCTTTCCGCACCGCTGTACGTTGAGAACCTGATGACATGGATCCAAAACCAACTAGACGACGACAAACTGTTCCCCCAGAAAATCGGTAAGCCCGTCCCGTTTCACCTTCCCTGCCCCCCCCTACCCCTAGACGCGGGGGGTTGTTCGAGTTCCGGTAAACTAACCAACCAAGCGTGCGGACTCCCCACCAGGTGTGCCTTTCCCTCGAAACTACACAGCAACATGTCGCACGATCTTGCGTCGGCTGTTCCGGGTGTACGCACACATCTACTACGAGCACTTTGACCAGATTTGCGCGTTGGGCATTGAAGGTACGTGTCCGCCAACGAAGCGGTTGATCTCGCGAGCGGGGTAGCTGATGCGATGATTCGGTGTGGATAGCTCATCTGAACACCAACTACCGACACTTTTACCTATTCGTTACCGAGGTATGCTCCCGCGCGTCAGAAACACGCTGTTCCCCGTACCATACTGCCGACTCACTCACTGTTCGCGCGCTGCATAGTTTAACCTGGTGGATCCAAAGGATATGGCGCCTCTGGATGAGTTTAACAAAGCGATCGACCAAGAGTACAAATGATCGTTCCCCCGCTTGCGGCTGGTCATGGCAATGCACACACACCACCTTGTCCCTCCGTTCGCATCGTCGGTCGCGTTTTATCTATATCTCGGGATTGCACTTGCGATTCATCCATCACCTGCCATATCATCCGTTCATCATGTTGTACATACTATGCCCTCCCTTGTATCGAAATACCCACCCACCATGGATCGCATTCCGCTGTTTTGTCTGCCTTGTCTCTACATGCGCCTTGTCTCTACATACACAGGCTACCGTACCGATCGCTTGTGATGGCGCAGGACAAGACGAGCAGCATCCCATTTACTGACGGAACGCCTCAACGAGGCGAACGTATAAACAAGTGGATTCGGTTACGGTTCGAGAACGCCTACTTTCCGCGGCGATCAACTTTCCACACTCGGTCCTTGCACTCAAATTATTTGGAAACCAGCAGGCACGTCGCGCGCTACCACCACCACCACGTCGGACCTCACTTGTGAACGATATGAACGAGTTTGATAAAAACGCGAGCCACGATGTGATATCTCCATAAAACCGCCGCCACACACGCGCGGGTGAGCATGTTGAAGACCATAATAACATGACAAAGCAAAGGTACACGTTTAATATATATGGTTCCCGACGAGCATGCGCGCGCGCACGCAAGGAGACGGTGGATGATGGGATAACACTACGTGCTCAAGCGGCGACCATGAGTATTTTGCGACCACGCCTCCCTCCCCTCCCTCACAGGTGTTTTACATCAACCAACAGCCTCAACAAAACACCAGCAAAGTCGGACAGGCAGGCGCGGGTCGAAAGCGGTAGACAACCCAGGGAAGGGGGAGCCTACAATCGTCGACCTCGTCGACCACCCTTTCGTCGGGTAGAGTCGGAAGGAGTCGGGGTAACGTCCTCGATTCGGCCGATACGCATGCCGGAACGGGCGAGACCACGGAGGGCGGATTGGGCACCGGGACCGGGCTGCTTGGTTCGGGTACCGCCGGTTGCTCGGAGCTGCGCGGACAGGGTGGTGATTTAGTGAGCAGTTACTACACGAGGAAACCGACGCAGGCGCGGGACGTACCTTGATGTGAAGAGCGGTAATACCGACTTCCTTGCACTTGGCGGCAACGTCCTGGGACGCCAACATGGCGGCGTAAGGCTACACGCGGGCAGGGCGGAAGAAGGGTTAGCGTTTCGTGTCCCCCGCGCGGCGGGACGAGCACGGTGCATGAAAAGCAACGTACAGAAGACTCGTCTCGATCAGCCTTGACCTTCATACCACCCGTAACTCGGGAGATGGTTTCCTTGCCGGACAAATCGGTGACGTGGACAAAGGTGTCGTTGAACCTGTGGGCGGGCGGGCGGAGGAAAAAGGATGGCCAAATCAGTGATCTGGGTAGGACTTGTCGCGTTTGGTTTAAGTCTCGCGCCGGATTGGTGTAAGCCGGTTCCTCCACTTGGTCCGATTTCGCTGATCGCCACACGTCCCCCGCAACCTCCCTCTCTCTCTCTCTTCCTCGCGCGCTCTCCCAATCCGGCCATCCCACACATCCCGCGCAGCCTTGCCAACAGACACTCACGAAGCAAAGATATGGGCGACGCCAAAGACCAAACCATCCTCCGAGGTAGGACCAGCATTAACATTCGCCTCGGGCTGCGCGCGTCGGACCTTGGGAGCCATCTTTCTGTCTTTTACTGGTGTCGGGTGGGGGGGCGGAAGAGACGGTGAACTTGCAGTTGGCGAGCAAGGGTTTCTTGGCCGCGCAACGGGAGAGGAGCGGTCGCTATCACCCACCACCACACGGGCGGAGGGGAACGTTCGGGGGCGTGATCGAGCGGCGGAGGTGCGCCCCGGCGGGCAGCGTGGTGGGACACGGAAGCGCACTAGCGGATGCTCCAGGCGCGTCCACGCTTGCGCCGGGAAGCAGCAAATGTCTTCGAATCGCCCTAGTAGCGGGCTTTTTGCTGATTTCTCTCCTTTCCCAACCACCCCACTGCCCCGCCTGCCGCCGCGTCCCACGAGCCGCCCGACGCGTTGGATGAAACGCCTGTGCCTGTTCGCGCGGTCACCCGAGCCGAGCCCAGCCTAGCCCAGCCGAGCCGAGCCGCGCCCCTGTGTTTCATGTGCGCCGGGGCAAGGGGAATTGTTGTGATGAGGTGTTTCGTCTGTTTGTTTGTTTCTTTGTTGTTGGCTGGGCACGCGGGTGGAGGCACAATGGAGACCGGCTGGGCGTCCTTTGGCCGTCCTTTGTGACTTCTCCTATATCATACCCCTATCCCTCTCCCTCCCATCACCATCAGCCCCTATCCACGCCTCCTATCCACGCCTCCTATCCACGTTCATTACCGCCCGACGCTCCTTGCTTGTTTCCCGCCGCCATCGCCTCGCCGCTACACACGCCCGCCCGCACCGCACCGCACCGACTCACCATGTTCGTCCGATCCATCATCTCCGCCGTCGTCGCCGCCGCCATCACCGCGACCGCCCAGTGCACGAGAAACGCCACCGTCCAAGCGGGGAACACATGCGACATCATCTGTGAGTGCCCGTGTGTATCCCGCAGCGACACGCCCCGCTGACCCCTCTCCTCCCGCCGCGCAGCCCAGACCTACTCGGTCTCTACGTACCAGCTCGCCCTCGTCAACTCGCCCACCGTCAACGCGGAATGCACAAACCTCATGCCAGGCCAAGAGCTCTGCCTCGGCTGGAAGGGCATGGACTGTTCCGCCGTACACATGGTCGCCATGGGTGACACCTGCGCCCTCATCGCCTCCAAATACGACAACCTCCCCCTCTCCACCCTGTACGCCAACAACCCGCAGGTGGACGCAGAGACGTGTAACAACCTCTACGTCGGGCAAGTGCTCTGCGTCGCCCCGGAACAGTACACGTACCCGTGGATCCAGCTCCCGAGTTCTGGCCCCAATAGGAGCGGTAACGAGGCCGGCCCGACAGCGTCCTCTTCCGCATGGGAATCCCCATCAGAGACAGTATCCTCCGCTCCTACTGCCACCGCCACCACCGGCGGCGACAACAGCAACAACAACAACGACGACGCAGAGTACTGCGACGAGGACGACCAGTCCGCTGATTGCGTATGGGAAGATGAACTGCCGTACTGCGACGAGCAGTAGGCAGCGCGCGCACTCTTCTCCCCCGTCCATCCTTCCCGACCGCTGCGTCGCGAATGAGACCTCGGGGCGAGCGAGAGGTGGAGCGCTTGATGCGCCCTTCCTCATCCGCAAGAGTCACCCACTCGGGTCCATCGAAAACGCACAACGCAACGCAATGCAACGCAACCCAGCCTTCATACTTTCTGCCCACGATATCCCCGATTTTCTGCTTATACGACCGCCCCCCTTTTCCGACATTCTTTTAACGACCGATTTTCTCAACAAACAGCCCCAGGTCTTGATGACACACCCACACGCACGCACGCACACACGCACGACAGACATTTTTCCGGCATGAAGATGACGAACCGACGGTGATGATGAAGATGAAGATGATGATGATGATGGCTATGACGGAGATGCCCACACCGAGGATTCAGACGACGTCGCGGTCTATTGTATTACCCGCTCTTGTCAAAGGTCCGCATGTATACGGCAGCGCTAGATGTACGCTTCCGAGGGCTTTGTTCGCTGTATTTCATATGACAGTGCGTGTGTGGCTGGCACACACACACATACACACACATATATGCTCGATGAATACTACATGCCACAACATCCTCTGAAAACGCACGGGTTTCCGTTATCGACTGATGGTGCCGGGTGGCGAGGTTTTTCGGGATGATAGGTGGACACCCGCCCGGCGAGTCATGAAGGGGGACGTATCGCGCATGAGTGGTTGATCAGTCAGTTAACCCCCTCCCCCTCCCCCTTCGCGCGAGCCCTAGCCCTCGCCCTCCTCGCCACGTCGGACCTCGATTGTGCGTTCGTCGCGAAACCGAAGATGATCCCCTAGGCGCACGGGCGCAGGCGTATGGATCGGTTGAGTGGTAGGTTGGTCGGGTGACGCGATTTTCAACGACCACGACACGGTTGAGGGGCGCCCTCTTGCTTGGCTCATGAGTGCTCCTTCATTCCAAACACTAGCTTGCAGCCACTGTGGCAACCATGCCTTCTGTAGTAGTATACGTACGTTTGGGCCGACGCACCCAATATAGACTGTGTAAACGTCTACAAGTATCACTGACCGATTAAAATACTCATGATAGTAGGTCGTGTTATTAAAGGTAGGTCGGTCGTACAAGGTACTATGAGGCACTTCTGGTTACGCCGTCACTTGTCTCTAGCGTGCATGCCCCAGACATGTCAACCCGCTTCCGTCTACCTAGAGTCACCCCTTGCCATGTTTTCTGTCCATCGAGAAACCCGCTCTCCTCCTTTACGGTAGATTGCACTCCAGCTTGTTATAAATGGTTAAAAGCCTGCGCGATATACGATAATATACGATCAGACAAACCCGACTCCTCGTACGGAGTCGCCCCGATTGGACTTACAGATCCATCATCATATCAAGCTTGGTCTGCACGATATGCGAACCATGAGGGGCCTTTAGGAACGCCTGATCATACTTGAGCAGTCGGAGCATCTCGTCCGTGGTTGAACCTAGATAATCTGCAGGCGGCGGTCGGAGATTCACTTTACGTGGTCGCAGGATAAGGGTATTGCTTCGAGCAGCCCCAGCTTCGCCCATCATGCTCTCAGCCGTAGCATCACGGTCCATCTTCCCAGCACGAATCTGCTTGGCAATGCTGTAAGCTTCTTGGGCATCGCGGATCGCTTGCATAGTAAGCGCAATTTTGATCTTTTGGTTGTGGTAGTTCATGTCGAAATCATAGTCGAGGATTTGCGCGACTTCGTTTTCCACAGAGTCCATGAGGATCGTCTGTTCTCGCACGTGGCGTTAGTGGCCTGAACGGTCTAACAACGACCAGATGATCTGCTTACAATATAAGGCAACGACACAAGCTCTTCCCGCGGCACCCCCGTCTTGTTGTGAAGCCATTCACCGACGCTCTTCATGTCCTTCAACATTGTAATATCCTTGGGCCTATCCCGAGAAAGGCGTACCGACTCGACTTCCGCTTCCAAATGCCTATCATGCCCAGTTTTGCGATACTTGGCGTGAACCGGCGTAAACCGGACGACGTAAATCTTTTCCTCATTGGTTGCCTGAATCGCAAGGTTGGCTCGCTGCGTGACTAGAACCAAACGCTGTTCGATCCGAAGGTCTGTCGCTCCTGCCGGCATCTCCGTCAACCGCGACTTTTGCATCGTCTCTGCTACCGCCGCAATAGCGTTCTTGGGCTTGTTAGCGAGATAGTGTCGGTATGCAGCGGATCCGTGTTCCGCTTCTGTTTTCTCGTCATCAATTCGCCGCAGGAATGAGTGGAATTCGTCAAGTAGGGCGTTGAGTGATAGCATGGCGAACATCATGTCAACCTGGCCCAGATTGACCTTGAATGCGAGACCCATTTTCCGCATTGTAGATGCTCCTTCCTCTAGACCTATCAGACAGTCGTCATGGAGTTCAACAACCGTAGGATAGATGCTGCAATGCAGGTGGATTCAGATCAACAACACTGACGTCCAGGGATGGCAAACTTACTGTAAACCCAGAACATGTTGTTCAATGCAAGCGAGTTCCGCCAGAGTATCCTTGGCGTCGATCCGCAATTTCATCACGGTAACATAGCTTGTGTCTTGGAGGATCTTCTTTCGTTCCGCCACAAAGCGAATACCATCGTTGATAACCCTACCGCTTACAGTTCGAGTTCCAATCATCTTCAAACCACCCAAATCCACCAACAGGCGTTGGATTGTATCATTCGCAGCTAATCGGCCGTCGATCACGGGAATCTCAATATCGACCTTGCTGACGTCCAAGTTGGCTTTAAGAGATACTTGATGCAATCTTAGGCAGATGATGACATGTCTGCCAATCTTGCTCAAACGACCTTCTCGATGGATCAGAGGCGACCTCTGCTGATCCGGCGCGCACAGCGGACGAGCTGGCAGTGAGACAGAACCTGACGCATCTGCTGCAGTTGCTTTGGTCATTGGAGAGAGACGTGCGATCCAGACAGAGTTGAAGGCAAACCATTGTCGTAGCAATTTGATATTCAGATCTGCAGAGACTTTCGTGTAAATCATGGCTTCAACTGCTGGTAACGGTAGTCCATCACGAAGGACAAACGTGCCCGTTAGGTCGGCTAATGCTCCACTGACAAATGTATGGCGGATTTGATATATCCCTCGATATAAATGGAAAGAAACGCTCGAAATTTGCATCGTTGCCGCAATGGTTTCCGCTCTGGGTTGGCACTGAAGGTTGAACCCGCCACTATCCCAAGCTAAATCGGCAACTACCTGATTATCCGGCTCGCAAGATAACGCCAAACGCGACTTGTCGATACGCAAGCTGATAATCAAACGAGTTTTCGCAGTGAGACCAGCCAATGGAGATATAGCTTGATGTCCCATTGATGCTGATGAATCAGCTTCCTGTATCGATGGACGACGACGCTTATCGGATTCCTCTTGTTCTCCAATTACGGGCAGAGGATCGCTCGCTCCGGTATGTATAGAGGCCCCAGGCATAGCGGTCATATTCCTGCCCGGTTCTGTAGCTGATTCGACAAATTGCAAAATGGACGGCTTAAGGATGTTTTCGCTCCTTTGAATGATCTGTAAACATATAAAAAAAGCTGGTCAGTATTTCCCCTTGTTCCAGACGAAGTTTACCACGTACAGTTGATATACGACAAGTACCGGGGGAAAGCTCGGTCCCTTCTATCGAATCAACCCAAAGCGAGACACCAGGCAAAGATATACTCTCAGCCAATGTTCCAGCTTTCAGCTGTTCTTGAACATCTACGGTCGAAGCATGAGTGGAGCGCCGTGAAGTATAAGTATCCGTTCCCTTGATTAGCAACACTCTGCCGCTGACGAATTCGGCCGAACATTGCAAAGCAAGGAGTGGTCCAGGTGGCCTGGTATCTTTGCCTTGCGGATCGATAGATTTCGCTTTGGGGATTTCTAGATTTTGTACCTCCGGGGTATCCACAGCGTATGCCCGATACAGCTGCTCGACTTGCTCCTTGCCCCGAGAGTAGACCACATATGTTTCCGCCATATAACGCCCAACATGTCGGTCAAGGCGTAGTTCAAATCCCTTGAAGATGCTGCTGAGCTGCAGTGAGCGAATGTCGGATGAATGTTCAAGCATGAACTGAAGCTGAGCTTCGGGTAGATGCATTCTGTTGTTGGAAAGGTGAAATTGCCCGTCATAATGACGATCATCATGGGAATCAAAGCTGCAAAGGCGAGCCAGTCAGCTGATGAACTAAACAATGCAACGGCCAGATTCACGTACCTATCGACGTATTGCAAATACAAATCTTGCATTCCTGTGCGACCTGACTCGCCCTTCCGGTTCACCAGGTCCAATCGCCTGATCGTAAAAAGCAGTGCAGCCGGCAGAGACGACTGTTGTCTCCTGTCTAGCACCGACTCAGCATGTAGAGGAACAGCGACAGCGATACTTGATATCACCACAGTCAAGATGGCGGATTCCATCCAGCCGACAGCTTCCGCTTCACCAGTCTTCACATCGGCTCGAATCAATTCTCTAGTGCTTTCCTTGATCTCCTCCCATTCTTGCTTTCTGCGCTCCGCCAGAATCTTGAGGTCACGGCTCCAGCTGTTGAGCAGACTGTAGACCTCCTCCAGCGCTGATACATGCATAACTGCATGAACACGCTGAATGGTGGTATCAATAATAGCAGTCGGTCTTTTTCCGTGACTAGAGGTGTTCTCAAGTCGAGGCTTCTGTTCGATGGCGAATGAACAGAGCAAGTGGGCGGATTGGATAGCGCGAGAGCGGTGAGTTGTTCTGTCTTTCAGAGGTTCTTGGGCGTGACCAAGGGATAATTCCAGGCTATCGAGATGGGCAGACCATGTTTCTCCCGTTATATCCGTGTCCCGCGAGAAGTTCCCATAGACCCGGCCGGACTGTATGAGCAAAGTAGACACAATATCCGATGCTTTTAGAGACAGATGCACGCCTTTGATTTCGTAAGCAAGATTTATGATAAAGCGCTGTCGATGCTTTTGTGCAGCCTTTTCATGTTCAAGCTGAACGTTGGGTTTGGCCGGTGCTCCTCGAGCGTTGGACAGCAGACGGCCGATAGCCTTCATATCGCTTCCAATCGCTCTGTACATGGCGAGCACCCGATCAAATGTGCTGGGTTTTAAAGTACCGGTGAAGTGATGTATGCAGACATCGCCTTGTATCCTAATGAAAGGCCGTGAAAACTCTGCATCCGCCTGGAAAACTATGACCGGCATTGTCAGCAGGACATCATTAGTGGAAGGCGCGTCGGACACGTTGCTGATTGCTGTAGCCGTTTTGCTGAATCCGATCGCCTGTTCCCCTAGAGTCAGGCCACTCTGCAACTGGAAGCCCTCTCGCTTCGTCAAGTCGGCTGCAACCAAACGAACCTCCGATTTTTCCACAGTCCAGAAGGCGGTTACTTCTTTGGATATCCGTACATTGCAGGCAAACCCGTCAGCCACAACAGCGATTCGTCCCACGGGGATATTCTTGATCATCGATTGGCTGTCGGCTGTGTCTTGGACCTTTGCTGAAGATCCCTCGTTCTTCAACAAGTCACGAAGTCCCTCGAGTGTGCTCATATATTTGCTTCATTCAAGTATGTATGTAAGGTAAGGGATTCACCTGCATGAAACAGAAAAGACATACCTTTTATAATTGTCAAGCCATTCTTGTATACGTGCATGCATGACATGCGGGGTCGCTCGAGTGTGTACCAGGACATGTGTCGCATTGACAATTATTGATGCTCGTGGACGGGCTAGATGGGTCTTATGATTGACATCGCACAAGGATAGCCTGGTCCTATTCAGTTCAAGCGCTATCAATGACAAATAAGTAGTGGGCCTGTCCTGCTTGGGCGTCAAGGACACAAGCCGCACACGGGTCTTTGTGGTATTCAAGTTGACCATATCCGGAGCGGCTGAACCACGAGCCAGGCTTCTATTTAACATGAACTGGAGATCCACGACTTTGATATCAATTTGCAAAGGTGAGGCAATAACGAAAAAATCCATCTCGCGTATTTGAAGTGCAGCGATGTACGGTTTGAATTCAATTGCTGCTGTTGAGGTTTGCAGTGCTGGCGAGCGTGGCGGGTTGGTGGACTCGACTTTTCTCTGTAGCGCCTTCCTAGCGAACAGCAAAGTGGGCGCCATGTCTTGAAGTCGGTCCAACAGATAAACATGAGAACGTATCTTGCATGTCCCCATTTCACAGTGGATATTTCTTCCGCTCCGGCGGAACGAGACTTCCTTGGTGTCTTCCACCAGACTGGCGATGGTCTCTTTGATGTTGAATACGAACAGTATGACTTCGCTACCCTGGCGCTGGTCATCCATCTGGATATGGAGTTCTTCCACGAAGATTGAGTTCATTTTGAAATTCCCAAATCCTAAAGCCGGGGCATGCGGTGCTTTGCTGTGCGGGAGTGTTAGATAGGCAATGCGCTCCGTCTTTTCTCTAGGAAGACCTTGTTTCCGCCAGCTGCTGATTGTCCGAATGTTTCCATCACGTATCATTTCGATGTCAAATGTCGCATTAGCATCTATGTTGATTCTCTGGTAACTGAGCTCCCGTTTCTTCAACACTGCTCTGACAAGAGTCAAGGCGAGCCATCCCGGATCTTCTCGGGCTGCAACGTGAACATCCACTTTCGAACTAGCGGCAATATATGCAATGTCCTTGTGTCTCAGCAATTCGAAGCGGCTTGTCAAGCACTGAGGATCCTGTACTGTCCTTACTCCTTCGATGATTTGAGAGATGACCAGTTGTTCAATCGTTGTCTTCGCAAGGTTGTGGGAAGTCTGTGAGGAGGCCATGATACTCTCTCGCCATGACATGGCTATTACGCAAAATAGCACTGGTCCTAACGAACCCGTATGGATGTTGATGTTGCGCGCAGATATCGAATCGCGTACGTTGCCTTTTTGTGGGTGTGACTTCTCGATTTTGACATCCGAGACTACGAGATCGAATCGCAAGTTGTCGTCAAGATCCGCCTGTGGTTTTCGAAAGCCATCGTTGTGCCCGAGATGAACCGAGGTCTTGGTGAGATTTTGTTCTCCGCGTAAGGATAAGCTTTCGAGGTTCAAGGTGAACAGCTGCGTAACGTTGTGTCGGTCTGTTGCAACAAGTTGCCCAGCCTTATGTGCGCGGATCTGCAATGTTTCCAAGCGAACATCTACTGTTGTATCACTCGCGATTGATGCTGCGATTCCAGTCCTAGCAGTCGGCGGACATGACTGCTGCAGGCGCAGTCGAACTGCGGGAATTTGTACCAGGAACTGTTCGATTGACTGCAATTCGCTGCTGCGCGCCGATTTAATTCGACTAGCTTGAGTCACCAGTAGTTCATCGAGTACTTGACTGAATTTCAAGTCCTGCTTGACAGATAATGGGTGATAAGTTCCACTAGCGCTCTCTAGAGGCATCCGACTAATAGCACCTACAGTTTGTTTAAAGGCCGCCTGATACGCTTGAATCGCGCCTAAAACCCCAGGAGTCACTTCTGTCTCCACAACTCTACCTGTGCTGATGGTCATGAAAGCATAATCTTGCTCGTCATCACTCGGCGGCGAGGCGCTCTGTAGGGAATCTAAAGAAGTTTTCTCCACTACGACTGACGAGCTAGAGGAAACCAAATTGCAAGAAGCTCGCCGATTTGACTTCAAACTGCGCCTCTTTCGAAGAGCGGGACCCCTCCAAACATCTGTTGGCTAGTCAGCATCATCTACTGTTGGTAGCGGCTCATTGTTGTCACTCACCACCATCCTCGTCCGTAGATGAGGAATCATCATCACTCAAGGACCAGCTACACAATCAAGTAGGTAAGCGTAATCAGCCGGGTCATTTCCGCCATACTCACTCGGTTGAAAGTGAACCATCGGACAAGGACTCTATCGAGATCAAACGCCATAGAGGTATAATGTTTAGGAGTTTGGATTTTACACGATTATGTAAAATAGCTAGCATACCTTCGGCTTCTGCTGCAAATGCAGGATCGAACGGCGAAGGACAGTAAAGAACGCCGTTGTAAAACGGCTCTGAGAAAGCACAGATATGGAATAAATTTCTGCAACATATTTTTGAAGCGGAACAACTCACCTGTAGGGGCGGCCTGTCCGTAGAGCGGGCCAGTGCGTCGACTCTTTGCATCTTGTGCACGAATGAAACGCTGCTGCTTCATACGTCTCTGCTTCCAGCCAGCTGGAGCCGCATGTCGATCAAGAAACAAGGCAGCTTTGAGATACGCTATCCTATCTGTTTGTCCGGTCTCACCATGCTGTGCACTGGTATTCCGTACTATTCGGGCTGCAAAACTCGGCACAGAAACGGAAAGTAATTTAGCGTACTCCGAGCTAGCCAAGTCATTGGTGGCCACTGATATTTGAGTGGCACCGAACTGGACAATGTATTCCTTGACCGGTAGCGACAATGACAGCGTTGAAAGGGAAAATTTGAGGAGCGTAGCTAGAAATAGGTATCAGACATGGCTCTACTAAGTTTTACCACGAGAGTTTATCCGGCTTACCATCGGGGTCAACAGGAGGGGCGTACAGCCATAAAGGTGCATTCTCCAAGTCATTGAAGTTGTACTTGAATGTCTGCACCGCCCTCATCATTCCTTTGATTAGCTGAATGTCCAGACATCCTTCAACGTCGTCCATTGCTATCTCCCATAGGCATAGATATGTCGGATTAAGCGGAGGGTTACCAAACAACCGATTTCCGCGTATGGAAATACCTATAAATGTCCTACTTTGTTGGTGAAAGCTTTTATGGGCATGTCAGAATCCAATCACGTACCGTTCAAGTCTAGTGAGTGTCTGCGGAACCTTCTATCTTCTCCGACTTCGGCAAAATCGGAATCGCTGTGAGGTGTGTACCAAGCTTGGGTTGGGCCGATATCGATACAAACCTCTGTGGCATACGAACATACCATCAGACATGGACATGAGCGTTTACTGCAGTTTCGATTTCCGACCTACGCATAAGACTTTCGTGCGATCTCAGATGCACCTGCAACTCAGGTACAGGAAGAATGACGGCGCCGTCGCAATCATAAATGTCCTCTGGAAGTATGATCTTCCCATCCTCACACCTAAGATCAAGGTTCACCTCAAACTTGTCAGACTACGTGAGTTGGGTAAAAAATCAATTGCATGTCAGGCGTGAGATGGCGGCTCGCTCTCACCCTTCCAGGACGGTATTTTTGCTCGACAGCATCGCCCCATGAGGGTATCGTCGCTTCGTACTTTTTGCGGAATTCTTCCATGTTCGCCCAGCTATTGAAGCCTCCAAAATAATTCTCCTTCAGTATCATAAGACGCCTTATCGCCCAGCCGAAAGCCCGAAAGTTAATCCTTTTTACCTGTTGTCAACGAAATTAAATAAATGGTCGAAACTGGAAAAAAAAAGTGGCAACCTACATCAAAAGCCAGAGTCAGAGCTTCGACATGGTCCGGATGAACTTCAGAAAAGTAGAGATAGGAACCCCGGAGGTGTAGATTCTGTACTTTTCCCAGATTATGAAGGCGATCATTTCCAAAAGAATTCTGATTGTGAGTTTGGTACCGGGGCAGATCCATGGTGAATATTATATTTTCTCCACTAACGGAGAATGGAATGGTAGTCGACTCCGGTCGATATCTTATTAGCGGCACCTCAACTTGGCCTTCGATTCTAGGGCCGCAGATATTCAGAAAAGCTATTGCCGGAAGGATCAACACGTATGTCATCGAAAAAGCAGTTCGTTCCACATACCATTATCGTCTATTACCAGTGGCTGGTTGATGATATTGAAGTCATTCAGGTAAAGCTTGATTTCGAAATTCGTCAGACTAAAATTGAACTGATAGTCCATTGGTACGAAGTGATCAAAGTCGCCGGTTGGTCCCGAGTTCCAGTCTTTGGCCAGATCGCCAATGAGAGTCGTATGATCGCGCAAGAGGAAGGTTCTAACTTGATCCAAATTGACGTCAAACGTCCAGTCTCTCCGCGCATCCCATTGCAAGGGCGTGGGCATGCTAGCGTTGACCTGACGGGATCATACGCGGAATGAGCACAGGAATATCCAGCTAATCACAAAACATGACCTACCAAGCAACTCCGGGCACTAAGAAATTCAGTGTGATTCACGCTAGAGGTAACTTTGATACTAGCCAACCTGAGCTGCAACTCAGCTTGAAACCCATACTTTTTGGCGGTTAGGGGTACAGTGTAATGCACCGCTGAGCTAGGCCCGATAGATACGTCTAGCCATCCGTATTTCCTTGTCCTATCAGCGGACTTCTTCACGTTGGGTCTATCGTACAGCCAATCCTGGAAGCCAAGGCCATAAGACATCCGAAGAATCTTTGGATAGCAAAAAGCATTTACCTTCGAACTTTCCCTCGTAGGCATCCGCCAGACCGTAGCTTCTCGCATCTCGACCTCGATATTCATCGCGGTATGTTTGCGGAAATCTCCCGGCTTCAGCCTCTCCGTCTGTGGGGTATGGTAAAAGATGGCTGGCAGAAAGGCTTGGTTGAAAGCGATCCTACAGTGACAAACCGCACCGAGTGAGCAGTAATGCAGTTGACAGAAACACTACAATAGCATACCGTTGTCTATCTGCCCATGGGCCATAGGTCATGGTGCCCGCATAGACCACGAAATCCATACCCCACTGTGGTGGTAGATCGCCGTTTCCTAACTCAAAGTCATCTTCCTCAGAAATGCCACCATTTTCGTCAGCCCTTTCCCACGGTTCGGGTACAAGGCCTGTGCCATTACAAGGAAAACAAGGCTCCATCAACACTTGCTTCAGGTATTGTAAGTGGAAGACATACCAGCAACGTCCGCGTAATAGGTCATTTCGATTTTTCGGGTGGACATCAAGGTAGTGACTTTGGCATACTCGACCTCTTTTCCCTTTATGGCCGCCGCTATGTCGGTATCATCCCTATATCTGGCTAATCCTTTCCATTCCTTCTCCGGACCATAGTAAGATAACGCGTATGTCGGTATCTTCGTGCTATACTGGCTAGCAAGAGATCGATACTTTCTCGCAAGAGCTTTGAATGCAGGTCGAGTGATGAGACTAGATGGAGGTGCCGTAGCCAGCTCGGGTCTAAGGCGATGGGGCAAGGTCAGCAAGCTCTTGTGAAAGTTTGGGTTCTGCAAAGCACGCACTCCATCTTCATCACTTCTTCATAAGCCTTCTTTCCGTGATCTAACAAAGTTCCGGTAAAGTCGGGATTCGTTCGATAAAGGACTTGAATATCTGTGAACTGCATGTCAACAACCTGCTTGAACAAGTCGAATCGACTACGACTCTGTGGGAGCTCAGGTCAACGCCCGTTCGATATTACAGTATGAAAAGCATCCTGCACGCACCTCTTCTGTTCTGACAACGCCTTCTGCCGTGCCGAATTCAGCAATGGTCACTGTCGGAGTTGCGTCGTTTCCTATGACTACCGCACCATGAGATATATCAATTCCGAAAGGAAACACATCTCTCTGCCATTGCCACGGCAGTTTCTCGTTTTTATTTCCGACAACCTCTCGAACATTGCCCGTGATGTTGCCAATGTTTGGTATTGGTGGGGAGAGCGGTCGGTGCAACGGTTCACCATCTGAATGTAGCGAAATCATTTAGGTTCAAGCTGACCTTGCACGCCAATGAAGGCAGAACTTACCTTGCTCGACGGTCTCTGCACGATCGGTAGATTTTCTTCCCGAAGTTGTGTTTGTGTCATTCTCGGCCTGAGGTTCCCCCGTCTCGGATTGAGCAAAGCTGGAATCATCCACATCTTTACTCGAATCCGTATTCTTTTCTCTTTTTTCAGCTTCCTGCATGCGCTCGACGATGGCGTCGAACGACGGTGATCTATTATATAGGAACCATTCCAAACCCTCCAGATGAATCTGGCATCGACAAGGTGCAGTTTCTGAACAGACAAGTCATAAGCTGAAGTGTCTCTCGAGGAGGCCAGAAGTCTTTGTCCTCACCGTTCGAATCCTCCTTCCTGATTCGCCACTTCCAATATCGCCAAGTGACATGACCCAACAGTACTCGCGCAGACATGTTTGTCGAGTGGTATCGAACATCCTTGAACAGGATTCGTCCGGCTAATGGGGAGATCTGGAGGGAGCCTAATGACAGTAGCTTTAGCTCAATTGTACCGTACCCTGCAAGACTCCTATACCCCACCTATGCTGATATGAGCGTCTGCAGTTTCCCACAAGTATCGTCTGAGGCAAAATCCGACAACGAGGCCTAGGATTCGGTTCCAAAAGAAGAAGATCTATAGCAAAGACATGTCAGTTGGGTACTGTGCGTTGTCCTTGGACCCGATTACGACTCACGCCGAGCACTACGACATAGATAGAAATGCTTTCTATCATGAACAGCTACATGTGCACATTGGTTCAGAAGGAGGTTTGTGCGGCAAATAGACTGCAACATACCACGTTCAGCTGTGATGGTCCTTCATCTCCGATAATCTGAGCTGAGACTCCGGGAAGAGAGGCTACCGCGAGTGCGAGTGCGGCTACGGATGTCCCTGCCATGATGCCCCTCTTTCCTCTAAGTATTTGTGATATCGATTGATCAATCGGAAAGAACGCGAAGCATCTCTGTACCAGACTTGACGCAATATTGGCTCGTCCTCCTGTGAGACGTGGTTCCTGCACAGCTTGACGGACCTGGAGCTCTTCGAGGTCGGGGTCTTGCGCCTCGCTTGATGCTGTCGTCCAGTTGCAATAGCATGGCATCCATCGAGCCGTACCTCACCCACCACCTTGCACCTGTTGAAGCTGGGAATGACAGATGCGGATGCAATTACTCCGATCATACATCGTAAACAAGGCATCTTTGTGCAGCTTCACGCACGGGCGCATGGCTATTTATTTCATGGACCGGTATCGCAATATGGCGAAAGATACCATACTACAACAGGGAGCGGTAGCCGCAAAGGCTGCAGGGATTCCAAAATCGACTCGAGTAACATGCAGGTAAGGACCAACCACACTCAGTGGTGCGATCGATAGGGTCCATCACGTAATGGACTGAATCTGAACTCGCGGCTAGACTCGTACGTCTTCGGGTCTCTGACCTTTGAGATGGTGGAATCGTCGACAGATTGTAGGAGTCTGGAAAATGAACAGTTAAGTGAACGTAAGAGACCTCAGGGATTATCAACGGGAGTGGAGCTGCATGATGAATAAATAGCTCAATAACCCCCATCACGTGAGTTCATGAGTAATGGGTGAAGCCGATCGGCAGTATTAACCACTTAAATATAGCACTCGAGAGCTTCCAATAAGTGGAGTAGATTGCTAACTGGCAGCCCATACATTTCTACCAGCTAAATCCACCATATCCTGCCGCAAAGTGACGTCGCCGTTCCGAGTTATTTGACCTGGTCCACAGCCTCATCCAATCGACGATCGCCTCAGATGATGGAACTGTGTCCAATGGGCTCGAACTTGCCGGATAGCGCTTGTCTCGTTCATTGAATAGTTGTAGGCTATAATATGTCTGCATGGATGGCTAACGCTCCGTTCCAGTCCGGCAGCGTCCCATCTCAGCTAGAATTGTGGCCCCAACCAACCCCGCCAATAAATGGGAGCTAAGGCAGTTCCTCAAACTTTGCAATCACGTTGGAGTTAACTCACAGCTGTTATAAATACAGTCGTATCAACGTGCTGAAGTAACAGTCCGACGGTTGGGTGAACGAGGTCGCCCGATTTTTCTTATCGCAAGCCTCAAGATATGACTTCGACACCCCCATCTCCAGGTTTGACGGCCGTTGAAGAACACCACCTAGACCACTATACTCGATACAATACTGTGCCGAGATCCACTGTAACGGGAGGAGTTCCCCGCACGACCGAACCAACATCTGATGAAGCCGTGTCAGCCATGCGTATTGGCGACCGATTTGCCATCGAAAAAGGACAAGCGGACGAGAAAGGAATAGTAGCTGGGCCAGTACCGCATGCCAATATGGATCCCGAAGCGAAAACAGGGAAAGAGCATATGCGGCTGGAGAGTTCAAATCCAGACCTGTATCACGCGTTAGAGAAGGAACATGTCTATCTCACCCATCGGGATGAAGAAGGCAACTATCTGGTGAAGAGCACGACAAGTGACAATCAGAACCCAAGGAACTGGGCAGATTGGAAGCGTTATGGAGTGGTCGCTTTAGCAAGTTGGCTAAACATCCTCGTGTGAGTTACCCGGCTTCAATACCTGTTTCTCTCTTTCCACTGAAGCCTCCTGCATTAGTTGTCTCTGCGCAAGCGGCTACTCTACTGGGGTTTCCGAGATCGAAGACCGTTTCGGGGTGTCAAGCGAGATTGGCACTTTGGGTCTTAGTCTCTATCTTGTACGTCTTGGGGCTCATCTTTTCGGTTTCAAAACTCATGTCGCTCACTCAATCTGCATACCACAGCTTGGCTTCGCAACGGGTTAGTCATTATAGGCAAGATATTCTCTCACATCGGGTCTCATCCGAAACCTTCCTCGCCACAGGACCTATGACAGTTGCTCCCCTTAGGTATGTTGTGGTGTAAGCCCGTGATAAGCGACAACTGAAGACTGCGTCTTTCTATAGTGAGTTCTTCGGCAGAAAACCGGTATATCTTGTATCCTGGGCAGTATTCACGCTGTTTCAGATACCTGTAAGTCCTGTAACTCGCGCAAACTCCGCAAGTCTTGACGTTCATGAGTTTATTCACAGCTGGCAATACCACCGAACATTGCAACTGTGCTGGTTTGCCGATATATCCAGGGATTCGCTGGATCGTAATTATTCGTTTTTTGCGACCGCAGGGAAACAAGCAAACTGATTCGCTGTGTGATTCGGCAGTGCGCCCCTCGCGAATACCGGTGGTGTCGTGCACGATTGTTTCGGGATCGCTGAGGGAGGGTATGCAGTTGGTACGTGCGAATCCCACGTCAACATTCTGTCCTTGGCTAATTCACGATGCCTGTCTGATGCTAAACAGGAATATACACGCTTTCGAGCGTTATCGGCCCTCCCGTAGGGAATGCTCTATGCGGTTTCTTCACGCAAAATGTCGGCGAATTTTATCTCTTTTGGTTCTTCGTGAGTTCACTTCGTCCTTGCTTCATTTCTACAGAGCTGACTTCCGTCCGCTTCAGCTGGGGTTGTTCGGTCTGCATTGGTTCGTGATCCTGTTGATCCTGCCTGAGACGCGTGACAGTAAGTTCCTATTGAGCTGCAACATTGCTGGAAGCTGATAGTAAAGCACCACCCATCACTGTGCACAGCTATCAGTAGGTCGAACCTAGGATGGCGTGTTTGCGGCGAGTCTCTTATGTACTTCTCAATTCCCGATTCTACCAGTTATGACGCGTAAAGCTTCTATGCTTCGAAAGGCAACGGGAGTCGAGAATATCTTCGCCGAGCACGAACTCGACAAAAAGAAGCCTTCGTATCTATGGAAGACTGCTCTCGTGCGACCTTTCGTATTTCTGTTCACTGAGCCAATCACGTACCTAAGCGCCGGTATTAACGGGTAAGCTGCTACTTTGCAGAAGATATTCGGCACAGGTACTGAAGTTGGCTTTGAATTCTGCTTGAAATCCAGATTCGCTTATGGTATGATTTTCCTGAGCAACGAAGCGTTTCCGCTCGTGTTTGGCGCAGGGAACGGTGGCCACGGGTGGACCCAGTAAGTCTCACGCGCAGGAAAGGCTGACTTGGAGACTTAGGGAATTTCATCGGTGACAGCTCGGGAGTAGTCAATCTTACGTTTTTGGCGTACGTTGTCGGTGGTTTCTTGTAAGTTGGGCCGGTTATTCTTTATCCTCTCGAACGTTGCTCCAAACATTGCTGTACGGCTGCGTTACGCTTTCTAGAGGGTTCCTATCGCAGCCGTTGCAGGAACACGCATACCATCGGATCTCGGCTCGTCTAGGATACCCAAGTCCGGAAGCAAGATGGTGGTCTGCCCTATGGGCGACGTTCTTTCTTCCAGTCGGCCTCTTCATTGCCGCATGGACCAGCTATAGCCATATTCCGTTTATCGCCCCCCTCGTAAGTAATCTACCGATCTCATCGCTCCAGGTAGCTGAAATAAAAACATATACAGATTGGCTTCGCTTGCTTCGGTTTTGGCTTGTAGGCTTTCGTCCTTGCTCTTTGAGGGATGCATTATTCTGAATCCTTCCATCTTTCACAGCTACCATATAATCGGGGCCATATTGAACGGCGTTGTCGATTCGTACGGACATTATGCAGTAGGTCAGACTTGACTATCAGTGTGGAAACCTTGGCTGACGAATTGCGGCTGATAGGCATCCGCCCTGAGCGGCGTAGTTTTTGTGCGAAATATCATCGGAGCTGTTTTCCCGCTGTGTAGGCTCTTCTCAATCTGGATTCTTGAATTCATATCGCTAAACATCTTTGATGGCAAATCTTTAGTCGCTAGCCAGATGTTCAAAAAGCTTGGAAACCAATGGGCTCTGTGTTTACTAGCGTTTCTATCTTGCTTGTTGCTTCCCATTCCTTTCTTTTTATACTACAAAGGAAAGACTGTCCGAGCCAAATCACCATATTGCGCAACGCACTTCGGGCAATAAATTGTCGCTACAACAATTGTGTTTGTATCCGTACGCGCTCAACTGTGTATCCCATACGTAACCACCTATGCTAAGAAGTACGTCGCATTGCCATGTCTCATGAGCTGCTGCTTCGCAATTGCGCTTAGCGGTTGTATTGTTCTCGTCTGTTGAACGACACGCTTCGAGCCGTATCAACTTGGTTCACTCTTCACTCCAGTGTCCATTATTTCTGTCCATGTCGATCACCTTGGGAAATGTTGTTCTATATCTGTACAATAACTATCAAACCCTATTCTATAACTCTAATGCGACGCCTTGTTTTGCTTTTTTGCCCATACAGTGAATAAGATTCTCCTAGTGCGCGAAGCGGAAATCGAGCGATTTATTGCCTTTGTCCTTGGTCGTCGCCAGGTAGTGACTTCTTTCTTCTGAAGTCATGGCGTCCCAGACAGCTGCCTTCCGCCTGTTGCGCCATTTGTAGTACATACTTGTTCCCGGATAAAGGATTATCTGTCGACCAGTCGCAAAATGCATTCCATCGGTAAGCCGAGTAATCTAGTTAGGCTATTATCCCATTACGATACTCACAAGATTGAAACAGATGACACCGACGATAGCTTTATTGGCTTTGTAGTATCTAGGTTTATCGCTCGCTTGGTACACTGAGGTTTTAAGCAAGGTTGTGAGTAAGGAATCTCAAGTAACGAGTAGCAAAGAGCAACTCACGATTGGCACCGATGATTGCGCTAACTTGTACAGCCATATTATACAGAGACGCAGAAACAGTTCTGTTCTCGACGGAACCGGCATTTCTTGAGCACCAAGACACCTATTAAACGATCACCGTCAGATCATTACATATTTCCATGAAGACCAATGAGGATATCTTACTTGAATGGCATGCACATACGGAAATCTATTTTGTCGTGACAACGGTTAGTCTTCAGCAGTAAGGCGTTAGGTGTAAGCGAAAAAGACCTACCCAAGTAGCACAGTTGACACAGCAAAGTATGTCCAGCCCGAAATGGGGTTGGGTAACGTCAATAGCGCAATATAGTTAGGAAGCATCCAGAGATTCTCGGCCATACAGACAAAAGCTCGATTGTCTACGAGCTCGCTAACGATAGTGATGATGAGCAAGTTGACGATGCTGAGAGCCGCGTTAGGAATCGAGAGTAGGTTGCTTTGCAAAGTTGTAAAGCCGAGTTGCTTCATGGAGAGCTGGAAATATTGCTGGACAGGATAACCACCGATACCGAACAAAATACCGATCAAATACATGGGAATCATGTCGTAGTCGCCAATGCATTTGAAAATAGTACGTATAGGGAGCGCTTGTCGGTTGTGCATGCTTGATTTCGTGCAGTCATCCCGCAGCACGCGATTCACGATAAGCTTGACCTCGTTATCGGTAAAGTACCCTTTCGGGCGGAAACGTGTTTTGGTGGCGGACGGATTGGCGGGCATAAGGAAAAAGGAAGCGATACCGATGGCGAGGGTAAACAGTCCTTCGATCAGGAACATGTACCGCCATCCGGCCCGTCCACCAACGCCTCGCATTTCTAGAATCCCTACTCCCAGGAAACCAGTAAGGATGACTGATGCGTAGTTGATAACGTAGAAAAAGCCCAGTCGGATAGGCAATTCGTTTTTGGTATAGAAATATGAGAGGTACAGAATCATGTCGGGAATGCTATAGGGGGCAAGGTGGGCTTGATGAGAGGAGCCCGAGAGTATACGCAGACGTCGGGGGCACTCACAATCCTCCTTGCAAAAATGCGATCAGAAATCTACGATGGCGGGAAAAAGTTGCAAAGGGAACGTTAGGGTCTGGGAAACTGAACGATTCGTTCGCGGTCAGAACCAACCTCGTGGCTAAGAATGATTTCCTCCCAGACAGCCAGAACTGACACGCGGCGACAGTGCTGAAACCGATCATCTGGATCGGGATCCATCGGTCAGGTCCTAGTCGTTTACTGATCAGCTGGGATGGTAGTTCAGCAGCCTATCAGAGTGGAGTGGCAAAGGATGTTCAGTCAGTTTTGATAGCGTTGGTTCTCGTCCAATGTTCGGCGTACCAGAAATCCGACTTTGCTTAGTGTATTACCCAGGTTGTAGTCCCCTTGTGTTAGCTTCAGGTCTCCCAAGAAGTTATCTGCGGTGGCATTGGCAAGGTTGTACCGATCGATATCGAGCGCCATGAACATCACAAGCACCCATAGCTGTGGTAGGCAACACGCAGGAGGTAAAAGTAAGTACGGTGCTCTCCGACCCTACACAAGGAGACTGTTCGGACTTACAAAGATCTTGAAATCTATCTTTCTCCGTACTTGGGTCTCCTCTCGCCATGTCCATCGGAACAATGGGTCGAACGCAGCATAGTTCTGTCAAGAAGAGGTAATTAGCGCTCTGTACGATTTAGGATGAGGCGCAACTCTTGCCACTCACTTCATAAGTGGGCTTTGGGTGGTAGAACACCCCCTGATCGGTATCGAACACAGATTCTTGAGTAGCTATTGAATCGAGATCCACCCCTGCTCTCTTTTTGCGCAACCTTAAGAGTCGCAAGGCGGCGTCACCGAAACCACTTGCCGGGTCCGCAGCGGATCGGTCAGCGAGTGGTGGCGGAGGGTCGAGAATGCGAGTCTTTTCACCGCCATCTTCAGAGTTTGGGTAGGAAACCTCCTTGATGTCTACGAGAGGCTCTTTTCCTCCCGAGTCGGAGGACGTCTCAGAAGGCGACCGAGGATGATGGTCGACGTTTGATAGAGTCATCATCGCTTGCTCTCAAAGGGAAGGGATGTTAACGGGCAAGTATGAAGTGATGCGACAGGAAGCTGGTGAGATAGGTCTGAGGGAAACTTCGAATCATTATAGGTCTACATATAGACCCGGGATGAATACAGGGATTCATACCGAAGAGGATAGCTTGTGCTTTTCCAACAGTCCAAGCTTGTCTCGAGCGCGAAGCACGCAAGCCAAGCTCTCGGCCCTATCTACGGTCGCCAATCACAAAAAGTAGCAATAGCTGTTATCTGTGATGCTGAGGGCTGATGATCAAGAATAGTACAGCTTAGGTTGAGTGACGCTGGGCAAACGTGCTCAACAGACTTCGACACCGAAATGCGAGACTGGCCAGGGAGGTACCGGATGACGCGACCATCCGACGAGTTATCTGAGGAGGAACGGCGATAACCAACGTTGCGCGGTGACGGGCGGCCCATGCCTTTGTATACGCCATTCGCCGGTACCGATGTCGCTATCACCCCTCGGCGAGAGATGCAACAATTGCAATAACGCGCACCGGCGACGGGCATGGTGGGCGGATGCAAATTCATGCGGTCGGCATCTGTATTGGTTAAAACTAGCGCGCATCACGTCTTAAGACATCATCGAACGCGAGCGATATTACAAGTCCGCAAGTCGTTCGCGCATGTCCGGCACCGGCGGAGGCTTGGGAACGGGACCGGGATGACGAGATCACATTTCGGTGAAGGTGGCTTGGAGATTGCATCGCCGGAGCCGGTTGTCGAGGAATGGACAGAGGAGACGTCCAGGAGTTGTTCATTGGCATACCATCGCTTCGTGGCTCGACTTTTGAAATGGCGCTGTACACGAGCGAAGGGACATCGTACACGATCACATCATATTTACACATCTACAAAGATTACAGTGATAAGCCACAAGTCGCGGATTATTGTCAGCAAGCGGGCGAGGCTTGAACATAGCAGGTAGCAAGTAGTCAGAGCTGTAGTGAGCGGCTGGAAGGCGTTCTCCTCTGAAAGTGGAAAGTGGTAGATGTCGTAAGATGGCATGTCGGTCAACGCCGTATCAGGATTTCACAGATATCTCTAGTCGCCTGAGAAGTATAGCAGAACGGATGTTATATAAGCTTATCATTCGCCAGACGGCAGGTGTATCAACCGTCGGAAAGCATTCACTCACCACTACAATCTACGATGAGCGCCATCTTGACCGAAACCATCGCCCCGGCTCTCGAGACCCTCCGTCTCCGACCGGCCGAGACCACCACGACCCCTTCCCCAAAGGAAGACGTGACCGCGGCAGAGGCAAAGGACGACTCTGACTACCCTTACGCCCGATTCCTGCCTCACTTTGACAATACCGTCAAGTACCCTCCCTTGACTGATTTCGAACACCATGATCCGGGATTGGAAGCCTTGAAGCATGTCGAGCCTCGCGCGTTCCTCAACAATGCGACGGTCTCCGACGTAAGTCCTCTCCGAAAGTCCGATCAACAGCGAGCGACAACGTACTGAACCCCCCCCCCTCCCCCTCGCATCCTCAGCTGACCCCTCGCTTTGGCGCGGAAGTCTCTGGAATCCAGCTGCACAAGCTCACCGCCACCGAGCGGCAACAACTCGCGCTGTTTGTCGCGCAACGCGGCGTCGTCGCCTTCCGTGACCAAGACTTCCAAGACCAATCCCCTGAATGGATGTTGCAAGACTGGGGATCGTTCTTTGGCCGTCTTCATATCCATCCCACGAGTGGACATCCCAAGGGCTACCCAGAGTTTCACTTGGTGTATCGGGATGCGGGCAAGACGTTCAACTACGAGTTTTCGGATCGGTTCACGTCGAGTGTATGGCATTCGGACGTAAGTACCGCCAGCGACGTGATGTCCTGAGGAGTTGAGGAGAGGCTAACGATGCTAGGGCACGACCGTTTCCAGGTGACGTATGAGAGACAGCCACCGGGGTTGACCACGTTGTGGCTGTTCGATTCTCCCTCTTCCGGCGGTGACACGGCCTACGTCAACCAAGTCGAAGCGTACAACCGTTTGTCCCCTTCCTTCCGCGCGTACCTTGAAACGCTGGAAGTCGTGCACTCCGGTGTCGAGCAGGCCGAGTACAGTCGACGGGGCAACCGAGGAGGAACGGTCCGCCGGGAACCTATTGAGACTGTTCATCCCCTTGTGAGTTGTTTGAAGGTGCTCAGGGCTGGGCAGTCGCAGAGGATGTAGGCTCACGCGCGCGCCCTGATTTGACAGGTCCGAACGCACCCTGTGACCGGCGCAAAGGCGTTGTACGTGAACAAGCAGTTCTCCCGTCGGATCGTCGGACTCAAGCAGGAAGAATCCGACGCGATTCTCAACCTCTTGTAGTAAGTCTCTACGCATCGAGCTGTATTCCGTGCTGTATCTGATGACCGGTTGCCCTCTGTCGCACAGCAACCACATCGCGCTCGGCGTCGACTTTCAAGTCCGGGTAAAGTGGGCTCCAAGAACCGTTGTCCTCTGGGACAACCGAATCACTGCGCACTCTGCGATTGTGGATTTCGATTCGGCGCAGGATGGGCGTCGACATGGATCGAGGATCACGCCGCAGGCTGAGCGACCGTTCTTGAAGCGTGATTAGGGAAGCGGTGTGAGGATGCTGGCGGCGGGTGAGGGATCGGGGGACAAACAAAGGGAAATAGTTGTATCAGCTTGCAGGTTGTCGAAATTCCAGAGCATGAAAAGTCATTGCGGCACGTATAAGCGTGGGATCGCTCTACAAGCTCTGGCCTTGGTGATTCCTGCATGCAGCATAGCAATACGGGCAGTCGCTGCTACAGGAGCCAAGTGCCGCTCCTTACCTATACCTCAAGAGCCTATTTACCACGATACCGGGCTGTGTGGTTGCCGGGTCAGCATCTCCGGAAATAAAAGAACAGGGCGGTTGCTCATGTCTTACCCGATCTCCCGGGCGCACCACAGCCCCGCGTCCTAGATCTGAGCCGACTTGCTCCCCCGATCCTCCCCCGACAGCCCGTCCCGCCAATCCCCGACAGCTCCTCCCGCCATCCCCGCTCCCAGCAGCCATGCCATTCAACGCCCCGCTCAAGAAATCCACCCCGGCAGCCTCCCGGCGCTCTTCCTCCCCGACAGCCCCGCACCCCCCCGCCCCGCCCCAGCCGCAGCGCAACATCTCCGATCTCTCCGCCATCTCGTCGACGTCGACGTGCTCAGCATCCACATCAGCGTCCGAGACCAGTAGCCTGGAAGCAGCGCCCATCAGGCCACCTGTCGGCCTGGGCGGAGGAACAGCAGACGAGGGAGCTTCGGGATACGGGCACGGGTATGCGTATGGCCATCGGTATGGCTTTGGGTATGGGTCGCGTCCAGTGTCGGGGTATGGAGATCATGCAGGGCGCTACGAAGACGGCGATGCTCCCCGAGGCTCCTTGCGTGGTGCGCATGAAGGAAGCTCCTCGCTGACTACGCGACCCGCTTCAACGCCGGTCAACCCGCCATCCCATCGGGACGACTCGACCGGATCGTCCACTACGTTCGTTCAACAACGTCTATCAGCCTACAACCTTCACTCTCCTACCAACCAATCCTGTTCCTTTTCCCAACCCGGATCGAGAGAATCGAGTACCACCCGCTCCCCCGTCACTCCTCGTGCTGCACGGCTCTCCAACAGCTTACCAGGACCACCCACAGGCCCCGCGCCGTACCACACATACGCCCAGCCTTATCCCCCTTACGCGACCGCTACCACGTCGGGCCCAGGCGGGATCGGAATAACCTCTGATCCAGAGGCACAGCATCTCTTGATGGGCGAACTTCGACCGAGTAGCAGTGGGCCGGACTTGGCAGAGCTCAGGCGTCGCGCGGCGAAAGGCAGGCGGTCGAGTCTCAGTGGTCTGGCTGGTGCTCCTCTTTTCGCCGAGGGAGGAGGAGACGGGGAGAGCGATCGCGACGGGAGACAAGCGACCATGCGGATAGACACAGACGGAAGACAAGGACGCAATTCCAAACAGGGGATTATATCCAAGATGGAGAATGGAGGAGACCGTCGGAATGGTACGGCTAGTCACCGACTAAGGTCCCAATCTTCGGCGGCATCGGTACCCTCGCTCGTCCCTTCTCCACGTTTACTCGTCAGCAGCTCGTCGTCGCGGCATGACGGGCCTTTGGATTCTAGCGCTAGCGCCCCGAGGGAGTCGGGACCGCCAGCGGGTGGAGGGTCTGCCTCGCTGTCCGGCTCGGCAAAGCTCGAGCCACGGAAAGCGGTAGGGTTGCAGGATTTCCTGTTTGGAGAGGTGATTGGTCGCGGGAGTTATAGTACTGTAGGTCGCCATCTCGAGGGCTGTTGGCACAGCGGGGGCGCGCCGCTGATCCCGCGTTCCTGTACAGGTTATTCTCGCCACGCAGAAAGCCACGTCAATACCCTATGCCATCAAAATCCTGGACCAGTATCAGCTCGTCCAGGAGAAGAAGACGAAATACGCCAAAGTCGAGCGAGACGCGTTGGTACGTCTCGGCCCGATGGCCGTGCATCCCACCGCCATCCGAGCGACACATCATGGGATGGGAGTTCATCCAAACGGGGTGGCGAGCGCCAGGGCTAGTCGACGGGGAAGCGAGGCGAGCGATGCCGGAGTTGCGAGTAAGGGTACGGGAGAGCAGGGGAACGCCGTCGCGGGAGGCCTTGGTGGAGCAGTCAATTCTCAGTTATCTCGCCTCACCAATACTTCCAGCACTAGAGTGGGACAGAGCTCATCAATGCCCGGTTGGAAACGATCTCAGCCTCAGCCGCCTCCCCCGGCACCACCAGCGGCGGCGGGGAGAGGGACGAGACAACGTTCCGTGTCTGGCGCAACATTGACGCCGGACGACGCTGGTCGATCCGGCTCCGGCTTACGTGACCCGTCTGGAAAGGGCAAAGCGACGACGACGACGACGACGACGACGACGGGGAACCCTAATCTGGTCATTCATATTCCGGAGACGACGTCGTCGCATTTCGCTGCTCGTTCGCCGATGGTGGAGGGCGGGAGGGGATCTGCGGGGGACAGATTGACGGTGCCGTTATCGCCCATCGGCATTTCCATGGGCTCACCTACCGCACGGTCGAGGGAAGATGGCGCGGAGATGGAAGAGAGGGAGAACAAGAGGATGTCGTCTTCCCAGGCTACCATCGTTCCCTCAGAATCCATGAGCCCGATCTCCCGTGTTGGTTCCCCGATTGTCGCCCCTCCGCTCAACGAGGTTCTGTCGCCAAGTCAAGCAATCAACGATGGTGGTCAGACATCTAGCGGTTCCGGGTCGGGAACCGCTCGCAAGCAGAAGAAACGCCCGCGTAGTGCCCATCCCGGTGTGGTCCGACTGCATTACACGTTCAAGGACGACACCTCGCTTTATTTCGTCCTCGATCTTGCTATTAATGGTGAACTCCTCTCTGTTATCAAGAAATACGGATCCTTTGACGTCGATTCAGCAAAACGGTATGCGGCGCAGTTGATCGATACCATCGAGTTTATGCATGAACGCGGCGTAATTCATCGAGATCTCAAGCCCGAGAACATCTTGTTGGACGAGGACATGCGGATCAAGGTGACGGATTTCGGCAGTGCAAAAGTCCTCGAGTTGAGTGAATTACCGATCAACAAGGGCATGCAGCATGGGAAGTGTCCGAACAAATCCGAGAACGATGGGGTGCAAGAGCCTGAACGTAAACGTTCATTTGTCGGCACAGCGGAATACGTCAGTCCCGAGGTGCTCCGAAACGAACATGCTTCGTTTGCGGCCGATATATGGGCGTTTGGGTGTATCTTGTTCCAAATGCTTGCCGGTCGTCCTCCATTCAGAGGTGCCACGGAGTATTTGACATTCCAGCAGGTCCTCAAAGCGGAATACGAGTTTCCAGAAGGATTTGATGAGCAAGCAAAGGCGTTAATACAGCAGTTGTTGGTGAGTAATGACTGTACCTCAATATAGATGGTGAACTCACATCTAGTCTTGTAGAAACTCGATCCTGCAGAAAGACTAGACGTCGACAAAATCAAGGCTCATCCGTACTTTGATGGCGTAGATTATGGTCGGATTTGGACAGACTATATGCCGGATATCCACACGGGAATTCAGCCGCCAGCACAAACGACTACCATGCAGTTTGCTTGGGACGATCTTATTAGAGGCAAGGCGGAAAGCAGCGAGAGTGGCATGCAGTCTGCTAGCAATAAAGGTTCAGCAGCGTCTGACTCACACGAAGACGATAAAGTACACGATGATGAGGATTTAGAAGCACCGCGGCGCAGATGGATTGAACATGGAGGCGGCATTGGCACATTTTCAAGTGGTAGTGGTACGACGGATGATGGCCTTACTCTTGTCGGTGGGAGTGGAATGGTGCGACGGGTGAATACATCAGAGGGGGACAAGAAATCGACCAAGGACAACATGGACAAGTCGATGTTGCCCCACCGTCGGACTAGCCTGCAGTGGAGCGCGGAAGAACGACGGAACAAATGGTGAGCGGTTTCCTTTGTAAATGCGCGCCTGCAGTCTGCTAACTCTGTATCTAGGTCTGAACACCTTGTGCAAGGTGAAGAAATCGTCTATCAATCCGCCATCCTTTTGCGCTCTGGATTACTGCTGCCCAAACGGCGTACATTGGTGTTAACCAGCCTACCACGGCTGATATGCGTCAAGGAGAATCCGACCAATGGGAGCATTAAAATTCAGGCGGAATGTCTGTTTGAGCAATCTACAGCGTTAGTCGATGGATATCAAGGAGACGGCCAAGAGGACAAGAAACCGGACATGACAAGGAAGAGGATGGTGCAAAAGGTCTTTGCAAAAGGTCCGAGGGCATTTGTAGTGAAAACAGTAAGTGTCATCGTCATACGTGCTTGGAGATATGCCTTAAATGTAATTCTTTTTACAGAACGAAAAGGAGAGGGTGTTTATCACGGACCGAGAAGATATTCGAGCGAGATGGATGGAGGAGCTTGATAAAGTGAAGCCAAAGGAGAATGAATAACAATCAACATGACGCTTTGTGAAAGTTTTGTTTGCGAGTTGTAAGCATCAGAGGAAATGGTTGTATCGCATGGTCGGTTGGGTTTCATTAACGTAGCGCATGACCGTGAAAGCAACGAAGTGAGGTAGTAACGTATTTGCGATTCCATTCATGACGCTTTTTGGATATTTACAACTTCGTTCTGTCAGTTCTCAGCACAGCCTATTTCGATGTGTCCACCTTGCCATCATACAGGAGGGACGATTGCTACTCGAAAACAATGATAGGCTTGATCACCTCCCCAGATTCCCTGAAAGGATGCAGGCGTCAGATCGGTACATAATGCTTTATCAAAGGCAAAGTCTACTTGCATTGCGTGAACAGCCTCCTGAAATTGCTCAACCGTGTACTTTTTAGATATCTTTTCAATCGGAAACTTGCCCTGCCTGTGCAGGTCGATCAAGAAGAGGATGAACTGTTTCGGGGGTCTTATTAGCTTGATGATAAGACGACGGAACGACGATAGACGCACTTCTCGAGGATAGCAACAGCCCATCAGCACTGCCGAATAGATCTTTGCCGTACAGACATGCTCAAACACATCAAACGCCGGCTTGACCCCCGGTCCTGGTGTTCCCGCGGACGTCATATGCCCACCAGGCGCCGTGGCCTCGTACGCCGTTCGAAAAGCGCGCATATTTCCACTCGCCTCCAGCGTGTACTCTGTCCCCGCGGCATCCCGTGTGAGCGCACGGACTTTGGCAACAATATCGGGATCGCTCGCGTTGAGGGCGTGCGTGGCGCCAAAGGCGAGGGCGGTGTCGAGGCGGGAAGGGACGAGGTCGATGGCGATGATGGTGGATACACCCAGGTAGGCCGATGCGAGGATCCCGGACATGCCGACGGCACCGAGGCCGTAGATAGCGATGGAGGAGTCGGGCGTAGGCTTGAGTCTGTTGATGACCGCTCCGGCGCTACAAAGGACTGGGGGTTAGATTGCAGAACTGTCCGTGCGCGATAAGGGGGAACAGCGTACCCCGTCATCAACCCGCAGCCAAGCGGAGCTAAAGTGTCCAAGTCGGTATCATCGGGGACTTTGACACACTGTGATTACTTATCAGGATCCAATTCCCGGTTTCTCTCAGTTGTAGTGGGGACTCACAGACGCCTCATTGACCAACGCCATCCTGGCCATCGAACTCTGTCCAAAGAACGCGCCATACAAGCTCCCTCCGTTGCCTTGCTCTCCCTGGCTCTTAAGTGCCGCTCCCGGTCGATCACCGACCTCGCTACTTCTCTGTCTTCCGAAATTCATCACTTGCCAACTAGGACACCCCCACGGGCGGTGGGAGCGACAGGAGGGACATTTGCCGCATGATGTATAGGAGAGAAGAACTTTATCCCCCTTCTTCACCGCTGTGACTTTGGCTCCGACTGTGGAACAGGGAGAGACGTAAGTTGCCCATGAAACAAGAAGAGATCTGCCATAAACGATGGTCTTACTGGATTGGACGATACCGGCACCTTCGTGTCCTGGGATACAAGGGTACGGCGAGGGGAAATCTACACAATTCCATTAGCACGCAAGGAGTCAGATGAATACTCTCCCCGGTACCATGTAGAAATAAGGCCAGAGGAGGAGGACGTACCTCCTTGCTGAACAGCGATATCCGTATGGCAAATCCTGCCAAGAAGTAAGGGTAGATTACGTCGGTCAGTCCAAGAATCGGCACAGCGTTGTATCATCAAGATACGTCCGGCAAGAAGACACTTACCCGCAAGCCACGATCTTGACTACCACCTTGCATCCATTCATGGGCTTCAGCTGAGTCGCTACCGGACAGAAGCAGAGAGCTCCACTCACCTCGTCCTCCAGTGGATCTTCCAACTCTATCGGAGAAAGCTGGAACGCGGCCGCTTTCGCCGGAACGATGATTGCTTCGGTTTGTGTTGGCATCGTGCTGTAGATGCGACTTCCCTATGGGCTGAAAGAGGGGGAAGATTCTTGTGGCTCGGGATTCAAGCAAGAGAGGTCCCGGGATTGAACGACACAGAAACCTACGTAGCGTTTATCACTGCCTGGCGCGACCCCCATGAGCACTCGTGGCCCCGCAGTGTCCCCCTGTAGCGGGCATATGGGCAGGGAAGCCACGGCCGCGGCGACTGAAGGTCCCCCCCTTCCGTCCTGGCCGTCTGGTCTCGGGCGAGGAACGCTAGAGAGAGCGGTGACTGGCTGACGGGCTGCTATCGGTTAGCCTTGCTGGGTAGTCACCCGGGGGAATGCGGGGTGACGCGCCCCCCCGGGGAAACAAGCGGCGAATTGCAGCTGGCAGGCCGGGGTGTGGGTGAAAGCCGGAACGGAACCTCGGACGAGTCCATCTACAAGGTAGCGAGCTTGCACACCTCTGCCGCTCCCTCTTCGTACCCGGGTGGAGGGTGATATCGGACAACAGTGCATCGGTCCCCATTGCACGCCTAGCCGTGATCGATGACATTCATTATCGTCGCTGTTCCGACACAATGCCTCCTCGTTCCACCATATCAAGCAAGCCTTCGCAGCTCACACGCTTGATCCTGCCGGTGTGGGGAGCCACCCTGATGACAGCTCGTAGACCACCTGGCTGTCTGCGTCATTGACTCGCGCTTCGTCAAAGGGATTGTTGAATGCTCACAGGCGTGCTCTGTTATCAAGGTGATGTGATATCGTAGTCTGCTCCCCTGAACAGTCGTCACTGCCCCTGCACAGCTTCGATGCAACAGAGCTTGTGTGTAACATTGGGGGCGCCTGTGAGCTTGGCTATGAATATTGGGGATGACATTCAAGTCAGGCTGATGCCCGACAACCGAAGAAAGCATAAAGCTGAAGACAACGAAGACAACGAAGACAACGAAGACAACGAAGCCAACGAAGACAACGAAGCCAACGGATACTCTATTCCCAACTTTTATACACCACCTTCCCGTTTTGGTCTCTCAACTCCCCTTCTATAGCAGAACCATCCTCCCTGCACCACAACGTGACTGTATGCTTCCTCGCCCATGCCTCTACATCTGTCTTAAGCGGGTTACGATGGGGATTAAATTGTATGTCAGTCGCCCGTTTGGCTCCAGTCACCCATTTTGTCTCCAGGCCCCTAATCGCTTTCTCACATGCACTGTGAAGATAACGCTTGCGTTTGTTTGCGTCGACGGTGGGGTCGAAATCGAAATCCACCGCAACTTCCACTGGAACGGGGGTAGCACCATGGTGGTGTTCTGTCCCCTGTTCAGACGGGTACACCCTGACGACCTTTCCCTCAACTTGAACATGAAGCGACACATCTGTACTCATAGGAGGTATGTGGGTGCATACGTCCACAAAACGCGACAGACAGGCAGTTTGAAGCCACTCCTGTAGTTCGTCATCATTGAAATCGTCTTTCCTCTCCCTCTGATAACAAAGACCCAAATTCCATACGAAAGAGGACAACCTAGTCAGGGGAGATGCGTTGAGATGATTTCTCCACCAACCCTCAGGATGGCCTTTCGGAAGGTATTTGGCGTCTGCCGTGAGAGTTGGCCCTTCACGTCCAAGCGTCGTACAATTCACGTTTTTTTTTGTTTTCCGCTTCGTAAAATCCCAATGACATTGCCGAACTGGGTTCACCAGAGGCTGCGCCAACAGAGTCGTCAACGGTAGGAGCAACCGAGCCACCAATGCCAGCAGTAGGATCCGATGAGCTGACCGGGGCCGCAGTGTTCAAGGTTTCCACGTCTTCAAGTTTGACCCCTGAGGCAGAGCCATTCAGCAACGACCAAGTGTCGATAGAGAAACCTCTGTGTAGCACTTGCGATATCAAGTCGTTCAAGGTCTTTACGTCACATTCGGTTCCTGGTGGTTCTCCTTGAGCTATGCAATGCACAATCCACTTAGCGTTGAGATCCGCTCGATTAAACGTCTTGTTTGTCGACAACGACCCAGCTGGTTCATCATAGGACAACTCAGAGATGCTAAGCGCTTTGGATCCAGAACCTGAATATCGAATGAAACGTCAACACTGTGCAATCCGGCTGGCTGCTGCTGAGTGGTCTTCACTCACTTGGCACCGAATTCTGCGTCAATGGGACGCGATCATGCTTGGCCCACATGATAGGAAGAACGCCTTTCGACCTGTACTGATGTTATGCGGTCTTTGCAACACGAACCCTTATTGTGATAACCATGATTAGCGACAGGACTGTGTGAGGTGAGACAAACCAAGGCAGGACATACCGCAAGCGATACACGCAAAGCGATATCTGGGTTTGGTAGATGCGCAAGAACAAGCCTTCTTGAAAGAGGAATGCCCACGTCGTTCGCTTGGATGTGTTCGGCGACGGATTTCGATATAAGCAAGATCGGTTGCCACCGAGTTCCTTCCGAAAGGGTACCAGTCCTTGCCGGAGATCATGTTGTTTATATACTCGCAACGGGTCTCCCTGCTTTGGTGAAAAAACGGTAAAGAATGCGCGACGAATGAAAAAGGCAGTCTGTATCAAAGGAAGAGAGCCTGCTTGATCGTGGTCGTCTCGCTGAAACGTTGGGCAGCACAGCCTTTTGAAGCTCACGAACAGGACCGAGTGTCATGTCTGTGGCAGGCAGGGTAATATCCAAGATCGAAAAGTCTTTGAAAGGAAGGTCATTGCGTGCTCCAGCAATCGAGGTCGTGGTGGGGACCAAGGCAACACCGCTGCCTCCAACAGCTTTGCCACGGACAGAGATGGACTGTCAAGAGTTCCGCCTTATTCACGCATGTTCATCGCGCCCGATAGCGCATTGTGACTGTAAGCGAACGGCCCAAACATGCAATATATAACGATATCCATGCAATGACACTACATGATTTCAACTCCCAAATTGACATGCTTCCAACCGCAAGGCATCCATAGAGCAGACCGCCGTTTTCATGCGCATTCAGCGCGCCACTCCCTATCCGTCATGGAGACCAACTAGGCGTTACCTCTCTCTATCATCTAAGCCTTGCTCTCCTGTTCCTTTTTCTGAGCGAGGATGAAGCAGTGGCCCGCGCTAGCGGCCACCTTGAGCGGTTTGTACTCGGCCATGACCTACCGGAGACATTAGCGGCATATCAGCGAGATTCACCTTGAGAGGTACGATGCCCGTGCTTACAGGGTTGCTAGGAGGCGTTCGGATCAACGTCGGCGTTTCTGCACTCTCCTTGTTACCAAGTCCGAGTTGCGAAGTGACTGTTTCGCAAGGTCAGCGTGGTGCACCAGGCCACAGGAAAGGTTCTGGCAACTCACCTCCCAGTCCCCAGGAGTATACGAAATCGTCGTTTGTGATGGCCAAGTTATGCCGAGTGCCGCACGAGATGTCGACGACCTTGCTTGATGCTTGCCTGTATTCCGGGGTGTCTTCAAAGGGCGGGACGGCGGGTTGTTTCTCTTCCGGGGAAGGGGGCGGAGGGAAAAAGACCTGCAACGGGAGCGGCGGATCAGCCATGTAGGCGTAGCGTGTAGGGGACAATACCCACCTGAACAGGCTCAAACACGGCCCGAGGGCGTTCTGTCTCTCCGTCTTTCGGCTGCAACGCCGGATGATCGTCCGCCAAGCCCAACTCGTGTTCAATGTTCTTCCCGCACGCCCACACGCTCCCATCATCGAACAGGAACAAGGAATGATCGCTTCCGGCCTGGACCTTGACGACTTTTGCGCCCGCATGGCGTTCCGGACTGAGTGCATCCACAATGGTCGGTCGCTGGATGACGGATTCGGGCCACGACTTGTCCTTGCGCTCATCGGCGACACCACACTGGCCGGCGGCATTGAACCCCCAGGCATAGACCTTTCCGTCCAAGTCGACCGCAAAGGAGTGATAGCTCCCGGCGCCAATCAACGCAATTCGTCGCAGGGCGAGCTGTTCGGGCGTCAACGCACGCATTTGAGCCCTCGGGGGCACCTTGCGTCCGAGTTGGCCCTGCAAGTTGTCTCCAAACGAATACACATGTCCGTCCGAGGCGAGAAGGAGGACGTGATCGGTGCCTGCTGCCGCGGAAACGAATGCCGAGGAACGGTTCGGGCCGGCGGTAAAGGGTAAGTCAACCGGCGTGCCTTGAATCGCCTTTTTCACGCCACCAAATCCAAGCAGTCCTTCACTTCCCTACCAGGCCATGCAGACGGAGATCAGCTCACGCGGAGCACGCACCCTTGGCAGCGCGACACTCACTCGGAACGACCCCCAGTACTTGACTTGGCCCTTATCGCTGATCGCAAGACTGATACTGTCCCCCCCAGCGGCACGGACGACCCGGAACCCATCCAGGCCGTGCACCAAACCGGGCGTCGACTCGAGCGTGTCCCGATCGGCAAACGTCTCGGGGGAGCCGGGCACGGGGACTTTATCCGTCGTGCGTCCGAGCGCTCCGCCGTCGTTGACGCCCCATGACCAGAGCTGGAGCGCGGGAGGGGAAGACATGTATTAGTAGCGCTCCGCGCTTGGCGGCGTGAACGACGTACCCGTCCCTCCTCGTCAATCATGAGCGAATGCATTCCCCCAACTACGATATCCTCCACGCCAGCACCGGGACCACCGAGTTTGCCATCCTTGATAGCTTGTTCGATCCTGGTGGACATGGCGAGTAGTCAGCTTGTGTGCGGGACGAGGCCTCTCGGACGGATCGCTGCGAACGAGCGCGGGGAAACCGAATACGCGGACAGACAACGGAGCGTTCATCGTGCGCCTACAACGTCTCCTCCCCGAGGCCCCGAGCCGACTGCCCTCGGCGGCAGCCCGGGGCGTGCGTGGTCCTTGATGGGATGTGTAACGGCCGAGGCCTCGAGGAGAGGCAAAGGACGACGCTGGCGTTGCGCGCAGAGTCACCGTGCCCGAGTTCCTGGCATATCCTGCATTCTCCTTGGACTCCCGCCATGTATCCACTGTCCCCGAGTGGGGCGGGCAGTTCAGAACGGCACGTCGAATGAAATGCAACGTTTCGGGTTACAAGCGGCCTCGTTCATTCGGCGGGACAGTGATACTAAGAATCCCCCCCCCCCCGTTGGCGTACGTCTCGTTTAGGAACAAGTGACGCGCTTCCCCCCTCCCTACGTGCCTCGCAAAGTGGTCCGGCGTTTGCACAACCTTGGCCCCTCCCTCACCACCCCTTAACATATCCCCGCGCTTGCTGGCGGCGCACTCGATGGAACGAGCTACGCTGGCTCTCCCACGCGGCCTGCCGCGGCCTGCCACGGCCTCGTAGGTCCTCCCCCAATCGCGGGATTGTCTCGCGCCGCTCGACGGCCTCGCGGTCCTTCAGACTCGTAGCCTGCGGCGCAGACACTGACTCTCGGCCGCCCTGCGGCGCCATCTCGCTGCGCTCGGCGCTCCGCCCTCCTCTCTCGCCCCTCTCTCGCCCCTCTGTCGCCCCTCTGTCGCTCTGCTCGGACTGCTCCTCGCCTCTCTCGCCTCGCTTCGCTCGCTTCGCTCGGCTCGCTCGGCTCGCCGGACTCACCACTGATGCAACCTCGGCCTCCCAATCTCGCCCTTGTTCTCCTCGTCGGGCCCCATCCCAAACTCGCCCGAATCGCCACACCCAAACACCAACAACGTCTTTCCGGGCCTGGCATGCTGCTGGGGCGCCCTTGGGAGCGGCAAGATGGACAACCGCATGGTGCGTTCCAACACGCCGTTCGGTGCCAGGCTGTTCCGCGGTCGGCGGGAAGACGGCAGGCCGGCGACGGAGCGACGGGTGCGTGAGGTGGCTGTGTCGGCGGCGGATCCATCGACGGGGACGGCCGACTTGCGTGGCCGTCCGACGGCACGCTTGGTGACGGCGGCGGCGACGGCGCCCTCGTCGGTCCTGCTGCGCTTCTCGGCGGCGCCGTGCTCGTCCTCGGCTGCGCGTTTCCTGCTGGTGGGCGGCCTGGCCATGGTGTGTGGGTGTGGGCGGTGGTGGGTGGGGTGCTGGCCCGGTGGCCCGGTCGGTATCCTTTTCCCCACCTGCCCCAGCGTGTTTTCGTTTCCCGCGCGACCGAGTTCCCGGCGGGCGGCGCGGGCGGGTGACCTTGTGCTCATCATCCTGCCCCTTCTTCCGCCCCGACCCAGCGACCCACACCCGGCCCACACAGCCGCCATGTCCACCCAGCCGCTCCTCCCGACACACGCCCCGGCCCGTCTCAACGCCCGCCGACTCTCCGCCCCGGCCCGCCGCGACAAGGGCAAGGGCAAGGCGGTCGATTATGGCAGCAGCGGTGACGACGAGGACCTCGCGGGCGAGGGCACCCGCAAGGGCAAGGGCAGGAGGCCGGCCGAGCGACGACACGGCGCGTTCCTCTCCTACGCCTCGGACTCGGACGACAACCAGGAACCGACGAGCGAGGACGAGGCAGACCAGGGACGCTGCGTCACTTTCCGCTTCACTGGCGCAGAAGACGTGGGCGATGATGGCGACTTGGACGTGTGGGTGGATGCGGGGGAGAGTGTGGCGAGTGTCAAGGACAAGGTGAGTCGGCCGCGCGGGACGTGCCCGGCGGTGTCTCCTCGTGCTCTTCCTTGCGTATCACAACGTCTGACTGCCTGCCCGCCTGCCCCCGCACCAGATCCGCACGCTACGGCCGGCTCTGAGCGCCCACTCGCTCCGATTCATCCACTCTGGCCGGCTGCTGACGGACGGCATCCTCCTCCTCCCGTGGCTGCGGTCGCTCGAGACCCGGCTGACGCGGCAAGCCGAGGGGCTCGTCGGCGGGGTCATTCGCGGGCTCGCTGCCGCCGCCGCCGCCGCCGCAACGGATGAAGGGGAAGAGGAGAGGCTCGTGCCCCCCGTCGCAGAGAAGGGCAAGGGGAGGGAAAAGGTGTGGCTGCATTGTGTGGTGGGTGGTGTCGTCAAGGAACAGGAACAGGAACAGGCGCAACAAGGGGAAACAACAGGGGAGCCAGAGGTGCGTGCTTTGTCGGTGGTGTATCACGAGGGGACACTAATCGCTCGGGCTTGTACATTGGTTATCATCCACCCTGCCACCCTACCACCCCACCACCCCACCACCCCACACGACTCACAGGCCCTCCCCTCCCGCCGGGGCTTCGACTCGCTCCTCGACGCCGGCTTCACCCCGACCGAAATCGCGGCCATGCGCCGCGAGTTCTACCTCTCCCGCGGGGAAGAAGTCCCCGACGAGTTCCTCGCCGACGCCGGCGGCGCAAGTGGGGCCCGGGATGCCGGGTACGAGGAGCACGTGCGGGCGTTGGAGGAACAGTGGATCGAGGGTGATTTGAACAACGAGACGGCGCAGAGTGAGTCCCCGTTTCGGGCGTGCGTGCGTGGTTCGTCGTGAATGAACTCTGAATCCCCCCTCCCCCAAGCCGTCAACGAAGGTCTCTACTCGTCAATCCTCCACGGCCTGCTCATCGGATTCCTCTACCCGCTCATCCCCTGGTTCTTCTTCCGGGACCTCCCCTCGCCAAACTTTTTTGCCCCGCTCGAGCCGCCCGACGCGCCCGCTCCGGGCCGCGGTGCCTCTGACCCGCTCCCTGACCCGCCCTCTGACCCGCTCTCCGATCCGCCCCTGCCGCGGCCCGCGACGCCTGCCACGGCGGAGGCGACGACGGCGACGACGAGCGTGTTCGGCCTGCGTGGTCTGCCGGGCGGGGACTGGCGCACGGGCGTGGCGTTTGGCCAGCGCACACAGATGGCCATCCTGATCGGCACCGTGCTGAACGTCGGCTTTGCCGGGCTGCGGTTCCTTGCGTAGCCCGGGGCGGTGGCGAGTCGTTGTAGCTGTCGTTGTATGACCACCCGTTGTATGGGCGCGGATGCAAATATCCGATCGCCGCCAGGGATTGAGTGAATTGCGGAGAGGGCGACATGGCGAAATGGCCACCGACCGACCGACCGAGCCCGCCCGCCCCGCCCGCCCCGCCCGCCGTCATGCTCGCCCGCACACTCCCCCCGGCCGCCCGCGCCGCCCGCACCGCCCGCACCGCACCGGCCGCACGCCTCCCCGCAGCCGCCCGGCACGCCCACGCCGGCCGCAAACAGCCGCTCTTCTCCTCCGACCGGGACCCCGTCGTCAAGGGCAAAGGCAAGGGTCGGGCGTACGATGACGACGCTCCCCTGCGTGCTCCCCTGCGTGTCCCCCCGCGCGCCCCACGTTCCTTTCTCCGCCCGTCCGCCGCCGGTCCTTCCACCCCGCGCACACGCACGCCCAAGGCGAACAAGGTCGACATTGTCCACCGCACGCCCTCCATCCATCAGGTCCGCAACGTCCTTGTCAAACGCCTGCGTGAATGGGCCCGCGCACCGCGAACGAGGGAACGGCTGCTGCTGTGTGGTCTTGACGACGGGCAGGTGGACGCCACGCTGTGGTCATGGGCGAGTGCACAAGTCGATGCGTTGGATTCGTTCGGCGACGCTAGGCAGCTCAAGTCGTCCATTGCTCCGCTCAATAGCGACGGCGACAGCGTGCTACCAGGGTGGGATGTGGAGAGACTGCAGATCGCCATGACCACCCGCCCGGACTGGCCCACGGAAATCGACACGACAATCCTCCGTCGTTTCCTCACCCACCTCTCTGCTCTGCCTTCCACCGGGCCCACCCTGCGTTCCCGCCTCGCCGAAATCCTCGAGATCACCGACCTGACCGACATCTCCTCCCGCTTCACCGCCGCCCGCGAGATGCGTCGTCACTTCCACCTGCACATTGGCCCCACCAACAGCGGCAAGACGTACAACGCCCTCCGCGCCCTCTCCCGCGCGGAAACGGGCACGTATGCCGGTCCGCTACGACTGCTCGCGCATGAAGTCTGGGACAGGATGAACCGTGGGACCGTCGCCGGCCTGGAACAAGGCCAGGGGCGCGCCTGTAACCTGATCACGGGCGAGGAACGTCGCGAGGTCGACCCGGCGGCAGGCTTGACCAGTTGTACGGTCGAGATGTTGAGCCTGACCGAGCAAGTGGACGTCGCGGTCATTGACGAGATCCAAATGATCGGCGACCCCCAGCGCGGAGGAGCGTGGACCACCGCCGTCCTTGGCCTTCTCGCGCGGGAGATCCACCTCTGCGGGGAGGAAACGGTGGTCCACTTGATCGAGCGGATGGTGCACGCCATGGGCGACGAGCTCACTATCCACCGGTACCAACGTCTCACCCCGCTCCGCGTCGCCGACGAATCCCTCGAGGGAGACCTCGCAAGGATAGAGGACGGCGATTGTATCGTTTCCTTTAGCCGGTCAGGCATCTTCAACCTCAAACGCAACATCGAAGCCACGGTCGGAAAACGATGTGCGGTCGTGTATGGTGCTTTACCTCCCGAGACGCGGAGCGAGCAGGCCCGCCTGTTCAACGAGGTTGGGAATGGGGTCAACGTCATGGTCGCGAGCGATGCCGTGGGGATGGGCTTGAATCTGTAGGCCTCTTGCACTCGCGTCACTACCTCCCCGCTAACCGGTTCTCGCCCTCTAGAAAAATCAAACGCATGATATTCGAAACCCTGCACAAGTTCAACGGGAAACAAGAAGTAATGATGTCCATCTCGCAGATCAAGCAGATTGCCGGCCGTGCCGGTCGATACGGGCAACACGATGCTGACTCGGGCGGGGGCTACGTGACGACGTTGACCCCGGGCGACCTACCCTTACTAAAAGACGTCCTGCAAGCCCCGCTCACGCCCGTTCATCGCGCAGTGCTGGACGCCAACTCGACCATTATCCCGAAACTCTCCGTTCTCTTGCCGCCGGAAACCACGCACGCGCAGCTACTCGATCAAGTCGCCGCGCTCGCCCTGGCACCGACGTACTGCGTTCCGGCCGACACCTCCTCGTCCGCCCAGATCGCCTCGGTGATCGAGCAGTACCACGACTCGCTCACCCTGCCCGAATTGATGATGTTTGTTTTCGCGCCAGTCAACACGCGGGACGAACGTGTCGCCGCGGCTTTCGGGGCGTACATTGAGCAATTCGTAGATCAAGGGCACGTCGACATGGTGTCCGCGCTTCCTGTCGGGTTGATGGATAACTTGGAGAGAGTCGAGTTGGCACGTCAAGCCTTGCCCGATGCGGATCACCTCGAGTCCCGCGTGTCTTCGGGGGAGCAGCATCGACACGTCCCTGTCACTATTCCCCCGGCGATCGTCGCCGGTCTCCCGATGCTTGAATCACTGCACAAGGCGATCGTGCTCTACCTCTGGCTCTCGTTCAGGATGGACCTTGCGTTTCCCGACCGCCAGCAAGCAGCGGCACTCAAGCTCCGTGTGGAGGACGCACTTGAGTTCTGCCTCGAGCGGTTGCCTGGGTTGAAGCAGAAGAAACGGGGGACCAAGTTCAAGGGTAACTCCCGTGCGGAACGGGAAGGGGAGACCGAGTTGGTCCGGGCTACGCGGAATACCAAGATCGACTACTTGACAGCTGATCAGCTGAGGGAAGCCAAGAGGCGGATTAGATCACAGTCGACGGATGTTCTGCAGGATGTATAGATGGTTGCTTGTAGAGTTACGCCCAAGGTGGCACCTGATTAATGAAATAACGCATACACTAGTCATGACACGGAATACGATCTAAGAATAATATCTGACGCGTAAGACTTGAGCCTACGTGTGGTTGACGACAATCGGTGGCGCTTTCGGCACAGCTGGGTAGATAGTCTGATACCCACGCGGACCGAGCGGCGGGGAAATGATCCCTCGGCTCGTCGGGTCCATGTACCGCGACGCTGTATGGGTCGTCTCCGCGCCAGTCTTGTTAGGCACCGGAACAGCGCTCTAGGTGTACTGACCCCCGGCGATTGATCGAGGCGGCAATATCCTTGACAGGTCTTCTTGCCGCTCCGCTCCCTACGTCGATATGGGATGGCAATCGCAAAGGCGCCGGTCGAGGTCCCCGGGGCGGTGTTGCCGGACGATGCATATCACGTTTCGGCGGAACAGCCGGAAGTCCTGCATTTCGGGCTCTAGTTGTGCTCTCTGATGCGCGAGGAGGTAGACCGCTTCCCGACGACGAATCCCTTTGCATAACATCTATCTGACTATGTCGGTCGAGGAACGCCGAGTTTGTCGCGGCCGCAGAGACAAGGGAAGACACGCTCCGCCGAAAGTCGGACATCATGAATGCGCTCGGTATGCCGGAGGACGAGTGCGCCAACGAAGAAGCGTCTTCTCTGAGAGAATCGAGTGCAGGTGGCGTCGTCGGATCAAGGAATCCTTCCTCTGCGAATGAGGGTGGTGCTAGCGGCGTTCGACCGCCACGGAAGAGCGAAGCGACACCCGACCCTGCAACACGCTCAAGCCAAGATTCTCTTCGCTTGAGCGGTAGATAACTCGCTTCGGCCGTTGTCACAGATACCCTTCGCGCGACCTGTACAGCGTCACCACCCATCATGGACTCTGTCATCGATTCGCGTGAATTCGCACTTGTTGATTTCACGGCGGCGGGACCGCCAGCAGGTCTGCTTCCGAGTGAGCTTCCGCCGGCGTAGGAGATGACGTTGCTGTCGTAATAATCGTAAAGGGGGTCGCCGAAAGGGTCGTTGTAGGATGGCGAAACAGGCGGCGGGCTGGTGACGTGCGATTCTCCAGCTTCCGCAGGCAGGGTGGGGAGCCCTTTCTGCATACGATGATGATGTTCGGAACCTCCATCGTCCTCTTCAGACCCATTATCCTCCTCCTCACCCGCCCGCACGTTGCCCTTCCACAACAAATCCTCTCTATCCTCGTCCTCGAGCATACTGAATCTCGTCCCTATTGTCCCCCTCGTCCCTGGCCGCGAACTCGAGAGGATTCGCCCGCTCACCTGTCGGATCTTTGCCGCCAGAGTACCGACGACAACGGGAGCCGCAGATGCTTTTCCCAGTCCGACGACGCCCGATCTTTTTCTGCCAACAGCAGCAGCGGATGACATGCCCAACCTGGTGGTCGGATACCGAGCGTCCGCGGAGGCACAACGACCCTCATCATCCTCTTCTTCCTCGCTGCTTTGGTATCCATTTCGCTCTGCAAAATCAACGCGATTGTCGTCGTCGTTGTCGGCACCCAGAATATCGTCCTTCTCTGATACATCCCACGGCCCAGCAAGCTTATCGCTCATGTCCGCCCCCTCGCCACCGCGGGTCGACGGCCGACCTCCAAAAGGAGTCAACAGTGTCGTCCGCTTTGCCCTCCTTCTCCTCCTCCTCATCAAGCACAGGAAGATTACTGCTGCCAGCAGGATCGTCAGCCCGGCTAGGGAGCAGCCGACAGCGATAGCTGTGACGCGATGTGCCGAAGAGCCATGTGAAGCCGTATGTATGCCGCTGGTCGTGCTGGTCCTGGAGGGGTCGTCGGTCGCTGTCTCCGTAGATTTACTCCCTGTCAAGACAAGACCCATCAGCGGCTACGCTCGCCAGCTCAAAAAGCCGATCGTTCGCCCAGGGAACGAGTACCAGGCAGATGATGATGAAATACTAACCATTTCTTGTCGAAGCAGCGCTGCCATCCGTATCCTTGTGTCCACTCGCTGTCTCTGAACTCATACTCGTACCGCTAGAGGTGATGCTCGACTCTCCTTCGGTGCTACTCTGCGACGTCCCACTAGCGACGACGGGGCTGAAAGCACTACTCCATGCTGACATCTTCGAATCCCACACATAAACACCCGCATCCGCCGGCCCGGACGAGGTGTAACCTGGAGGATGCAATCGCGACAGCCTTATCAGCACTAGTAGGAGTCATCATCCGCACGCGTGTGGATAAGAGGGAGGTCGCGACACTTGCCTCCGAATACCACCACTTGGTGTCCAATCGCCTGGGCAACATGGTCATACCTCCCCCCTGGCGCCTGAACCGCGCGTTTACGTCCGCCAGAGACTCCCCCTTCAACTTGCTCCCACTTTCCTCGTGCAGGATCCAGTATCCACAAGTCGTCAAGCACGTCCTCTTCGTCTACTGCTGCCGGGTTCACAGACCCCGCTCCGCCAAAGAGCAGGATCCGTTCCGATCCGTCGGCCGTTAGGATGCGGGTAGCAGTATGTCCGCGCCTTGCCGTGGGTTCTTCCCCATCAGCGATTAGTCCTGCTCTGCGCCATGTAGATTCGCGTCCCGGGTCGAGAGCGTACACCGTGTCGAACGGGAGGAAGCTTGATGTGCTAGGGATGTAGCCGCCGAGGAGGAGATTGGTACCGTTAGATAACGAGACTGATTGATGGTGGATCAAATCGGTCGGGAGAGAGGGAAGGGGGGAAAAGGTAATGGTTTCCGTTTCATTGTTGTTTGAGGACGTGCCAACGGTGTCGATGGCGTCGAGAGTGACTGCCCATGCTTCGGCGTACCCAAAACCGGAACCATCGGCCTTTTCCCCGCCAGTAAGGTACACCGTCCTCCCATCCACACTGCTGGACGACGCCGCATAATTCTTCCTTATTGGCTGCGACCCGGTGCTCTGTTGCTTGTACGATACACTGGTTGTCGTCGTGCCTGTGGACCCGGTACTGAGCAACCACGTCGAATCATTCCTCGTCTGGATCGGCATCCCCGTCCCACCATCACCTCCATAAAGCATCAACTTTCCCTGCACCACGTCCATCGTATGCCATGCCACCTTGGGCCCTTGCTGATCGCCTGTCCCATGCCACTGTGACGATGCTGCGGCAGTCTCCCACGCAGAAGAACAATCGAGCATGACCGTTTCTCCCGTATTCGGAGCCGAGGAATATGTATACGCCCCATTTGGATCGGTCTTCCCACCGTGCACAAGTAGGGTTTGTGTATCGGAGAGGTATGCAGAGCGATGTCCCCATCTGTGACGACGGGAGGAAAGGTCAGCGAGGGGACGCAGGACTGTCGGTTGGGAGTCTCACCGGGCGTCTATGGCTTGCACGGTGGGCAGAGCGAGCAATATCCCCCGTAACATTCCCATCTTGCTTGGACCCGCCATTGCGATTCTCCGGCCAACAAATCCTGTCGACATCTCATCAAAGTCAATAACGTGGTTGAACGATCATCTACTCCTGTTTGCTTCCGCATCTCCCTCATGTGCCGCCGTTTCCCTCATGTGACGCCCTTCTTCGCGGCGTAATATCGGATGAATATTGGGAACAAGCATTACATGTATGGAGACTACCCAACGAGGCGAACGCAGAAAATGTCATAATTCCCCTCCTTCACCACCACAACGGCGCATCAGGCAATCCACCCCTACTTCGGATCCTCCCAGTAAGAATCACTGACTACAGCCCTAGTAAACTGAAAAGTCGCACAAAAGAAGCATCCATCAGTATCAGCCATGCGTCTTTCATCAGCGCTGATGTTCGATGACTAGGCGGCTTACCATTTGAGCTATCATGCCAGGAATGATAGTTCCTAAAAGGATGAAACCTTCAAGCGTGTATGCAAAAGTCGCTGCCAGTCAGCAAGTTGATACAACAATGCGCTGTCATCCTCTTACCCTATCAGGTCACAAAAGGCGGTGACGAAAACAGTTCAAGAACAAGCCGGTCGCACCCGGTCAGCTTCACCACCGCACTATCAATGCCAATTCAGACGTGACTTACCGCGAGCAAACAGAACTGATGAACATTAGCTCCTCCGTCGCCCCCATTATCTGCCTTGCCGTCGGACAAGCCAACAAAGCTCTGAGCTTCAAAACAAACCGCGACCCATAATTTCAGAAAGCCCGTGGCGGGGATAAAGAACGGCTGCAGGCCTCGCTCCTTCTGCGCTGGACCTTCCTGGATACCGGTCAATGAGAAGGCGTCAAGGCCGTGATTGGCGCGGTTCTTTCGATTTGCGAAGAGGAAGACCTGCACGGGGCCGGGGAAAGGGGCGAGGGGGGGGGGGGGACAAGATCAGCACACACACCGTACGATGGGCTGCTTGTGTCGAGCTTGAACGGGACGCGAGAGGCAACTCACACTTTCAGCAGCAATGAGCAAGAGCAGCCAAATGACTGTATGAATGTCAACCGAGGATCAAGGCCAACAGCAGTATAAGCGTCGAGATCTGCAAGTCAGATATACGCTCTTACGAAGGGACACCTGGCATGAGCACAAGAACCGATATATCAGCTTATCAAGTCTCTCCGTAGTGATCTATGCGTGCGTGTACTCACCTGGAAAACACTGGTGAAGTAGATTGAGCCGAGATGCTAATAATGCCCCATAGAGGACAAAGTCAGCGATCCTCTCGCCTTCTTCCAGAATTTCTGAAGATCCGCTAGGGGAACATACTTTTGGCACCGTTGTGTTCGTCCTATTGGGTCGCGAACATATCACGCGATAGCGTTGACCCGAATTATCAGTATCTTCGATTTCAGCAAATTGGTTGACACTGGCAGTCCTCGGGAACTCTGCACTTACACGTAGCCACAGGACTCGGAAGACCCGTCCTTTTCGTAGCCATCAGATGCTATGGGCCCGGGTTGGAAAAATTACCAGGCGGATCCCAAAACAATGGAGAGTCGCTTTGATCAGTGACAGACGAACCCAGCACGAATGAGTGTACGCCCATTCTCCAAACTCACGTGCTCGTCCAGGACCCATCAACTGATTATGGCGTTCGATAGAATTAGTCATCTGTAGAGAAGCCCAGGATGAGGTTTAGGTATAACCGGGGAAGATGTCTGTTTTGCGAGCAAGGAAAAGAGAAATAGTGCTTACCACGATTATTTCCGCTATAAAGACAAGTAATTCTGCGGCGATGGATACTAGCACGAATAGCTTACATATGTAGATCCATACCCGCCGCAAGCCGTCCGAAGACTGATCGTATTTATCCATCTTTAATGAGGTTGGAGAGGACGCTTATGTATTGGCAGGGACAAGGAGTGGGGTACAGAAATTGTTCGCAAGCGATTTGTTGCGATTGGCCGGCAGGGTGGAAGAAGGGGTGAAGAGCAGAAAGCGACTCTAGCAGAGCCAGCGCAGACCCAACGTTCATTAATATGAAATTGCGCTCACTCGAGATAGCCGGATTCGCATCATAATAGGGTCCCCTGGAACATGTCAAAGGAACCTCCTGAACTGAGGGGTATTGCCGAACGCATCAGAAAGGTGGTCAGGCGGTGCTTTCGAGGACCATACTGTTTCGTGGGCCTGTTTCATGTACTAGCATGTTTCGGCCTGGCGAAAATATACAACCGTCCACTTCTGTGAATCACACCAGGAGGAATAGACCCAGATTCTATAAGAAAACCCTCATCAACGTCGTTGTCCTTGAATCGGTTGGTTCGTGCATGCGTGCCGGGGGACTAGTGTTCGTAATGGCCAATGGCGCTTTTGATGAGCGCTAGCTGCTGCAGGAATGTGGATGATAGCTCGCTCCGGGGCGTCGTGGCAGACTTGTACAACCAGTTGAAGTCTTATCGGAACGAAATATAACTCAGCATTTACGCCCTGAAGGCGAGAGACTAAAAACTCACCGGCTTGTGCAAGCACGGGAAGATCAGATTTTCGACGAGCTGCCATTTTCTGCTTGAAGTCGGCGAAAAACTCGCTCGAAACTTGCTCAGCGCGGGCCACAACCGAGTCCTAGGGGCAAACAGCAACTGTCAGGTCCACTGGTCTTTTGCGCCAAACTTGTGATACTTACGGGAACGCCGGCCAAGTGAGCCACATCTGCAAGCAAAGATGATCATAAGTGATTCGGACGGCATTCAGCACGCATCAAAGGCAAACGCACGGGTTCCGTAGGATGATTCGGCTCTTCCTTCAATCAATTTGTAAAGACAAATAACCTCTCGTTTTTCGTCGTCTACCTGTGTTTGCATGTGCATACATCGGACATTCGGATGGTACTGGAAGTCATCGGTCAAAGCGCCATAATGTGTCGCGAAGAATCCAAGGGGCAGAGTTGCAGTCGAAAGATGGTGGAGAACCGCCTGCAGAATATTCGTCTCTTTTCAACATCGCCTATCATTTGCTAACTACGCGAACAAAGGACGTACCTCCGCAATCGCCATGCCGTCATACGTAGAGGTACCTCGGCCCAATTCTGTTGGAACAAGCACGAGGTTACGCGGGTTGCCAGACAGCGACCAACCCAGATGACTTACCATCCAGGATAACAAGGGACTTTGGACCACCTTCTCTCAGGATTTTGGCACACTATAAGAGGAATCGCAGAAACATAAGTCCATGTCCGTCGACAGAATCCATTATGACGCACCTCGTCGAGTTCCACCTTGAACGTAGAACTATTGGAAAACATGTTGTCATACGCACCCATCCTGGTCTGAATTTTATCGATGGGCGAGATCCTTAGTTCGGACTAGGTGAGCATGGTAACTAGGTGGACGGCTAAACGTGGCTACATACCTAGCTTCACTGGCGGGTACAAGGGCGCCCAGCTGGGCCATGATCACAGCCACAGATGTCATCCTAGAGCGATGATTAGGATGATACTAGAATAAGCGATGTTGTCTATTTCACAAATCGACCAAACTCACCGGCAAAGCGTAGATTTACCAGCGGTATCTGCGAATTCAACGTAGACTCGTCAGCAACGCCAACCCGCATATACCTGGATCGCCACGTACTTGGACCGGTCAGAAGAGTTTGACGGGGAACAGTATTGCCGAGCTGGACGTCATTAGAAATAAAATCGGAACGCAAACATAAAGCTGGATGTCGTAGGTTTTTGAAATCGATGAAAGCCTCTTCACTGTCTACTAGTTCTGGTCGGCATCTTGGTTCATCTAGATCCGCGGAGGCTTTCGCAAGTGACAGCAAGCAGTCCAGTTCCGCGAATATACTACCAACGCATGATATACATCAGCAACTGGTGGTGGCTGTCATTCAATTTCGAGTGAACGTACCGAACTGCTTTCAGCCAGATATCCCTTTCCTTGTCAAATTCATGCAGCAATTCAGCGTAGAAGCCTTGAAACGCCGTCTTCTTGGTTTCCCTAGCTTCTTGCACTTCACGGATAAGCGGTTGGGTTTTAGGGGTCACATATTTGTTGAAAGCCTAGCGTGAGAAATATATCGATATGAGGGATACTGTAGTAAAAGACTGTGGTTTTCAGGGCGATTAGGCCTACCTTGGTGCCGCCTGTTTTGGTCCAATTGGCAGGTGCTTTGATTTTTGCAGGTACTTGAATGACATAAATATCCTGAAGTGCAGATGTCATTAATTTGACAGCGGGAATTTGAGGCGGTCTCATATTCACCTTTGTACCTTGAGCGCTATGCCAGTAGGTCAAGTCACGGCATCTGTAGAATACCCAAGCACTGAAATTAGTAACGTCTATTCGATCGGGCTTTGAGACTGCGCAGCTTACTTGAGCTGCTCCCTGTAACCCTCTAATACATCGTCCAAAGCAGCTTCTGCTTCTTCTACTGCCGCTCTTGCCTCGTCGCATTCTTTACTAGCACCAGGGGTAGGCAGGATAACTATGACGCTTACAATCAGCGCTGACCGTTGAACTGCACTATCGACTGTGACGAACCATCATCCAAGAGCTCGTACATGCTTTGAATCTGCTCCAAGTTTGCTGTCATGTCTGGTGCGCCTCGCAACAATGAGCCAACACTGGTGGAGTCAAACGATTGGGCCAACGATGCTAGTTGACTGAATCCTGTGTTCAACTTTCTGAAAGCACTCATCACTTTCAGAAAGTCGCTTTGTTTGCAGCGACCTGCATGTATTCGTGAGATGAGCCGTTCCAAATCCGGTATGTCCTTAGCGATCTTGTGGAAACGTTCGCTAAAAGTCGGATGATTCATCAAATCCTGCACAGCGTCTTGCCTAAAAGTGATAAAGTATGGTCATTGAGAAAACGATGATCTGCAGAGTGCATCGCAGGAACACTGACCTGGCGCCAATAGCATCAATTTTCTGTAAGGGTACCGTCAACCAGATCCTGAAGAGCCTTTTGCCAAAAGGCGTGACGCAACGCTGTAGCAGTCCCAACAACGTGCCATCCTCTCCCCCTTCGTTGTTCACCAGAATCTATGCGAATGGAATTAAGCTTGGAAGGCAGAAAATGGCGTTGGTTGAGACGTACCTCCAAATGGCTCAACGTTTGCCCATCCAGAACCAAGCTTTCCCCTTTACGTATCGGATCATAAACGTTGAAGCTTCTCTGCGACAACAAGTCATTCGCCATATTCAACGATCTAAGATAGAACATCATGCCGCCCAGGGCCTCGATCGCGAGTGGCTTGTCCAGCATGCTGGTGATAGCTTCTGGAATACCGCGTTGTGTCTCATCCGTCATCTGTACATCCTCCTTGTCAGATTCAACGTTCTGGGCGTCAAAGAACGCTGTCAGTTCCTGGCGTGTCTTGTCTTCGGTATAGAATTCGGTCTCGGGTTTCAGTGAGACCCAACTGGCGTTCATTGGTAGAATATTGCGCAATAGCCGAGAAGTGACTACGCCCAGATTGCCCTACCCAGAGAAACCATAAGCATGCCGTAAACAGCGACACTTTCCTGCTCCTATCGGTACTCACCTTGCTGTAAACGAGCTCCCGAGGTCGTAACTGACGGAACAATGTTTCCAGCTTGGTACGACATGCATCATCCTCGAATGCTGTAAGTTCGAATCTGCCTGTGGCTGCGTCGAGGATACAAACACCATAGGTGGCATTTCCATCATCAGACTGCCCTTCCTATAGGACCATGGCAAGAGATGAAGGCCCGTCAATTGAATCCCACAGGCAGAACCGTGTTGATTGCACTCACTTTAATAGCGATACAGTGGCAGGCTTCGTCACCGGACAAGAAAGCCTCATCCACCACTGTCCCATTGGTAAGGACAGCAGCAAGCTCTCTGCGGACAATACTATCGGCCTTGTTCTTGGTTTTACCAGCCGCGGCTTTCGTTCGCATCTCCATACTGATCGATGACGGATCACCCAACAAGAAGAGAAGAGTAAGGTACAGCCTCAAAGCCCCGCCCTATCGTTGGTTTGCTACTCACCCGATGGCGGTCTCTGCTTGCTCAACCTTGCCGACTTTATACCCAGCTGCGAGAAACTTGGCACACCAATAATCAAACGACTGTTCAGGTACGCCAACCTAAAGAGCGGGAAGAATAACGGCGCCCGGCATTAGCGTGCCGTTTTTGCAGGATAAAGCGGGGGATCGCCTTACCATCTTCATTTTGACTCTGTCTGTCAGCTTCAGATCAAATTCATTATGACCGATCTCGGCGTCCTTTTCGTACAGCTCGTAGAATTTGCCCTGTCGGGGTGCATAGCGATGCAAGAACGACGGTTTGAGAAGCCGTGCACATCATCTCGGTTGTAGGACTCACCTTTTGGAAGAACAATACCTGTTACACCGCCGAGCGATGAAGATCAGACAGCCCCCGTTCGCGGAAGTATACTTGAAACACGTACCGTATCGAAATGGTTCTGCTTGATCTCCCAGAACTACAAACAATGCACCAGCCTCAGTAACCGAGACAAAGGCTACCGCTTGTGCGTCATGCCTCGCGGGCGTGCTACAGCCGACCGACTCACCTGTCTCTCGAATGGCGTAAACGTATCCCACGCTTTCGACGGGATGTACACTGTTCGCGCATCATATTCGGGGTGATCTGTGCCGCCAGCGCAAAAGGGGGAAAGGGCGTATGCAGCCGGGGGGGGGGGGGAGGGGGGTTCGCCGTCAGTCACTTCTGGGATTTCATGAACAAATTGCAACCATTCGTCCATTCGCTCACCTGGTCGATGTCCATCTTTCTAGAAAGCGAGACGCACAGAACCGCACGACCGTCAGCCAACAGCCACTCGACAACGTACACCAGGCGCAAGCAGGCGTGCGAAACCACACCGGGGGGGGGGGGGGTGGTGGAGGGAGGGACATACATCCTTTAAATCTCTCAAAAACTCGAAACAATCCTGTTCCGCCGCCTTTTTCTCCTTTGCATCGATCTTTGCACGTTCAGCCTGTGTCATGAACCCTCCGGCACCCGCGGAGCCACTGCCGTTCATCCGTGCGCCTGAACCGGCACTGGTGAGCGGTTTCGCAGGGGGTCGTTGCGGGATAGAAGCCGACGACGACGACGGGTTTCTCGTCTTGCTTTTGCCTGATTTACTAGCCGCGGCCGTGGAGCTCTTCTTCGTGGCGGTCACGAGCTCGTCTTGGTCCGTTTCAGCGAGGGAAAGCGCGTCTGATTTCCCAGGGGAGGAAGTTTCCTCGTACTCGAGCATCATGATGTCTATGCATGGATATCAATATGAGGATCAAGCCTTCCCACGGTGGCGCGCGCGGTGTTTCGGGACTGACCAAGCTCTTCATCGTCCATCCCTCCATCATCGAATTCGAAATCATCGTCATCCGCCAGCACTCTCGGCTTCTTCCTGCCGTTCGTGCTCGGTCTCTGCGCAGATTTCCGTTGGTCGATACCGCTGCTCCGACGGCAGGTGATATGTATGAGCGAGGCCTGTATGTATTGCGCGCACGCCGGGGGCAGAGGGGGAAGGAACGGGGAACACGACTCACGAATCGGAACTTGCTTCCTCGTCGTCTGTCTCGATGTAGGTGATTTTCCGCTTTGAAGCCCTTTTCTGCGCGCGAGTGGAAGAAGAACGTCAGGGACAGCTCACGGGAGAGTCAAGGGGTTAAGAAGATCCGAGAGGGGCGGGAACTTACACTCAGTCTCACAGGCCGCTCATCATCCTCCTCATCCTCCATAGTCTCCTCTTTCCCGAGCTCGCCATCCTGTGCCTGCGTATCCTGCCCCGACAGCGGAAGGCCATTGGTGGTATTCCCGCTACCTTGAGCCTCACCATCCACCTGCTGGTTCACCTTGATTCCCTTGGCTTGGGCACCGACTACGGTCGTCCCGTCCTCGACCTCGTTCAGTACCTCGGGAGCACTAAGCGGGCTCGACCCAAACGCAAAATCACTATCCGCCCTGCGATCCTGGCGGGTCTGTTTGCCAGCATGTACTATACCCAATACGGCGCTACCATTGGCACCGTGGATCGCCGTCGCCTTGGGTAGGTTTTTGGAGACAGTCGCCGTCGGTGAACCCTCGGAAGCAGCCAGAATCGCCCGCCGACGCTTCTCGGCCGCTTCGCTACTAGTAATCGCGGCGGCGGCGGCGGCGGAGGCGGGGGTGGCCCTCGAGCCGCTGCCTCTCGCCGAGGAATGGGCCGTGGCGGACGCCGGGGTGAGTGGGGCGGCGCGCTGTCTGTTGGTGGTGGGTGTGGTCGTCGGCGGTTTGGTGAAGAACCCGAGGAGGGATGTCTGCTTGTGGCCGCCTGGCTGGGATGATGGGGGTCTGGGGGCCATGCTGTGTGACTTGCAGCTATGGGGCCAGGAGGCAGCCGCAGTGTGTAACCTGGAATATAGAGGCTGCTAAGAAATCACGTCGCGTCCATCGCAATGCGCGGTTCACATGAGGGGGCTTACCTAAGGCGGGGCACCACAAAGATTACGTAAGCCGAGCAGCCTCTGGAAGGGCTTACCTAAGCCAAAGCAGCAGCGCTCGCCAGGATCATATACTCGAGGAGCTCTCATACAACCTCCCTGCAGCCCGCCATACAGCCTGTCTGCAGCCCGCCATACTGCCTCCCCCCGCATGTCCTTCGAACCGCACTTCACCCACCACCGCCGTACATCCGTCGAGAACAAGTCGTTCGACGACCCGCTCGCGTCGGCGTCCTCGCTCCTCGCAGAGCTCGACAAGATCGCCCCGATCAAGGCGTTTGATGCGTTCCCCAAAGTCCAGCCCACGTACACGACCTCGAGTCGCCGCGGCGGGATCCTCACCGCCCTCTTGGCCACCGTCATCTTCCTCCTCGTCCTGAATGACCTCGGAGAGTACCTGTATGGTCAGCCAGGGTACGAGTTCCACGTGGATCACGAGATCGATAGGACCGACTTGCAGTTGAACGTCGATCTGACCGTGGCGATGCCGTGCCACTGTAAGCATGGATGGTGTACGACAACCCATCGACAGACCGGTAGTGACCTCCCTTTGCACCTCTGGAAGATCTGTCGATCGATTTGCGAGACGTTGTAGGGGATAGACTGCACCTCAGCGATGATTTCGTCAAGGATGGCGTGAGTAGCCAGACGTTCCGGGTTATCGAATTCAGGCTGACATTGCACCATCAGACAACATTCGACACGGCTCGCAGCACCTCGTCCCAGTAAGCACCTCTTGGCATCATGTTCCCTAACAAAGTTACCAACATCTGACACCTGCGCGCGTACGCACACACCACCCACTAGATCAGGTACGGCCACCGCGCCCTCCATCCAACAAGTAATCACGGACGCCCGCCGGTCCTCATCGCGCGCATACCGCCAACCGTCCTCCCTCTCCGGCCTGCGCTCCCTCTTCTCCTCCCCCTTCTCCCGTTCCCGCAATAACAACAAGGCACACAAACAACCCGCCTTCCGCCCGACAGCGAACAAGCTCCCTGCGGACGGCCCCGATGCCGGGCCCGCGTGCAGGGTATACGGGAGCGTCGGCGTCAAGAAAGTCACGGCGAATTTACACGTGACGACGTTGGGACACGGGTACATGAGCTGGGAACACACGGATCATAACTGTGCGTGTCAGTCAGTCGATCGGTGCGGACTTGCGCGCGCCGGCAGGTCTTTTGTGTCTGACTGACGTGTGGGGGACCTCTTCTCGGCCGTCGTCACAGTGATGAACCTGTCCCACATCATCCACGAGTTCTCCTTTGGACCTTACTTCCCCGCTATTGCCCAACCACTAGACATGACGTACACCCTCACAGATTCCCGTAAGCCTCCCTCCCCGTGCCCTTGGCCGCGCACGCGCGCAAGCACAGCTAATCGAGCCTCCCATCATCCACGCCGCGCGCCGTTTCCGGGACAGCATTCACCATCTTTCAATACTTTTTGAGCGTGGTTCCTACCACGTACATCGATCGGTCGGGCAGGAAAGTCAAGACGTCGCAAGTAAGTCCTTGCTCTGCGCTGCGATCCTTCCTTCCTTCCTTTGGGAAGGAGTTTCGGCCCTCGGAGGAGGAGCACGTCAGGCGGACAACGCGCGTGTAACTGATGCACTTCTTCCACGCGGTCGGCTTTGGCGACTATAGTACGCGGTGACTGATTCCAAGAGGGTCGTTCAGCATGGCCAAGATGTACCAGGCAAGTCTCCCCTTGACCACCGTCGTCGTCGTCGGCGTCGCCTCAATCCTCCTTGTGTGCCTATTGTTGACTGGCCGCCCTTTGTCGCCAATGCGCTCCTGCAGGTATATTTTTCAAATTCGATCTGGAAGCACTGGGGATGACGATCAGGGAACGGACGACGTCCCTGTACCAGTTCTTGATCCGTTTGGCTGGCGTGATCGGTACGTTTATATCGTCGCCCGCTCATCCGTCCGTCGGAAAACGATGTGACGTGATAACTGATGATCTGATTCCAACCGATCTGCATACATCCCGATTCACCCAACCACCTCATTCGTCCGCTCAATCACGCCCATGGCTTGGCCAACCTGTTACGCCACTCTGTAGGCGGCGTATGGACTACAGCATCCTTTGCACTTCGCGTCCTCACTCGCGCCGAAAAAGAAGTAAAAACAAAACTCAAAGTCGGCTCATCCTCCGATGACCCCTTTGCATCAAGCATCATGCTCGGCGACGGGCTCCCCACTCCCGGCGGAACGCCAGGGAACGGGATAGGCGGAGGACGACGGTACAGCCCCAGTGCGGCGGTGTATCCGGGCCAGATATTGGCAGCGGCGGCAGCGGCCGGGGGTACGCCGCCGTATGCTGCCGGTGGAGGGATGTTGCATCGCCACCCGGGCAACTATTTCTAGCGTGTTTTTGTCGTTTACTCGAAGGATTCATTAAGATGCATGACCATATAGACGACGACTCGGGGCCGCTGGACTGGGGTCGGCTGGCAAAAGTCGATTCCCTATCAGGGTAGTCGCCGCGACTGTCCGGAAGCTTAAACCCGCGAACGCGCGACGACGCGTTTGGGGTTGTGTTGCCTTATTGCGGGAGGACGGCAAGAGGGAGAATACCATGTACCCTGTCCGTCGTCCGCCATCCATCACGCTCTTTTCAAGCTCACCCCCGCGACAGCACCCTGCAAGTTGGCTATACCGCTGGTCGGTTATTGCAGCGCACGTCCTTGACTGACGAAGGAACCCACCCACTTTAGACCATCCTCGTGAGCAAGTCGGGAAACATCGGTGCAACAACAGCTGACTGGGCCCTTCCTGCAGATACCGATCGCGAGAATGACGTCTCTCCAGTGCCAAGCACCTCCTCGCTCGATCCTCCTTCCTTCTCCTACCCAGCCAAACTACGACTTGCCTCTGCAACACCCTTACCCCGCGCAATACCCGCGAGAGAGCTATTCCGCGCCGCCATCTGCAGGATACGCGACGGGCGGTACTCCAAACAGCTCCGTTCCAGAGGGACCGGGGAAGAGGAGAACGAGTATCACGATAGAGGAGAGACCGAGGATTGTGGTTCGTCCGCTGGTAGGGAATGAGGACTCGCACCGTAGGAATCGACGTCGGTCGTCTGCGGGATCATCTTCGATAACGCCAAAGACAGCGCCGCCTTTTGCTCAACAAACGTTATATCCCCCGCATGGCCAGGAAGGAGGAACGAATGAGGGCATTGATTCAGGTGCAGCTCAGTCAGCTGCTGTGGGAATGACAAGGAAAACTAGTACGAGTAAAGCATTCGCGAATCTATTTCTCGGACGTAAAAAAAAGGCCACCAAGGACGACACCGAGTCGATACCTTCTTCCCCGCGCAAGTTGAACGGAGGTGACAAGGGGCTCATCAAGTGCAAAGACGCTAGCGTGGTGTCATTGGAAGGAGAGGTCGTGGAGTACGGTCGGAATGGCGTGGATGAGACGATAACTATCAAGGCGATGAGAAAACGTGCGCTTTCCACTTCATCACCGGAATCACGCCAAACCTCCAATAGCCGCACCCATGTACCGGGAGAGACAACGTCCTTGAAACCCACATCCCGCATCATGAGACCTATCCGACGGGTCTCTGAATCCGACGCGGAACGACGGGATCAGCAAACCAACCCCAAGAATGCGTCAGCGGAAGGGAGACTTCGCCGTCCGATGCTTACCCTCAACCTTCACACCCCTCCTACCAACGCGCCACACACCATCGGTGCCCCCACGTCGCCTATGGGAACGCCCGACATGTCACCGATTCTTTACGACGGTTACAACCATGGCCTGTATCAGCCCAGAAGACGGTCCTCTACCCGCCTGGTGTCACCTTCAGCATCCACATCGTCCCGCGCTCGATCTTCATCTCGCATAACTTCTCCCACGTCCCCCGGATTCGGCTCGTTCCGCGGGTTCTCATCTGCCTCTGGGGGTAGTGCTCCGTGTACATCAGGAAACGGAATAGGACCTGGCTCCTACTCTTCCGCAGCCTCCCCCAAATCACCCATGTTGACCTCGCCGGTCTTCCCACCACAATCGCAGCATCCAGCGAGTTCTCTACCGTTTTCGTTGACGATCCGCAGGGAGAGTGAGGCCATTCATCCTCCCTTGCCGCAGCATGTCGCTACCTCCGCTTCCGGAGGCAAACCTTGTGGAATTTACGAAACGGGGGCCCTGCAGCAGGACACTACGTTCGATCCGGCGCAATTTGAGGACGGATCCGATAGTGAAAGTGGTCTCGACCGACAGGGAACCCTATCTGATCGATCGCCACGGTCGTCGGGAACAGCTGAAACGCATGGAGAACGGGTTACGAATAGCCCGGCTCCTGTGGACGGATCGTCTGTTCCCACAACACCAGCACTGGATGAGATCCCCATCACCGTGATCTCTGCCTCGGATTCCGCGCCATTGATGCAGAGGAGCGAATCCGGTCCGCCGCCGACATTCAAGTTTATACCTGCGACGCCTATCGCGCCTGAAGACGGAGATGAAGCAACAGAACATGGTGGTGACTCGGATGTTACCCGTGAAAAAGACGACTCGGTTGATGGGAATTCCAAGCAACAAAAGAAGAACAAGAATAGGAATTCATTGCCCCCCGTGCCCGTGAATCCTATAAGGCCGAGAAAATTGGAATTGGTCCTCGACTTGAATACTGCGCCGGAAGAGACAGCAGCGGCGTGGCGAGAGGAAGATCTCTCGGAAGCGGAACCGCTACAGGCTAGCACACCGATTTCCGCACTTGATTCTTTGCTCAACGATAACGCCTTTTATGGTCCGGATCCGAATGAAGCCTTCTATGAAGACGACCTATTAGGCGAGGGCAATGTTTACCCGCCGCCGACGTCTAGCTCACTCTCGGACTTTGCGCCTGTTCGCTCGCCATCCAGAGAGTCTCTTCTGCGGAATACTGTTCCGCTCCGTCTCTCCACGTCTCCCAGACTAGTAAACGCCGCCAACGTCTGTCGTCCCGTCAATTCCTCTCTATCTATGGCTTCATCCTGCCAATCATCGCATGCACTCACCTTGTCAACGAGTAGCACCATTGCGTCCTCCTTCAACTCGCTTGATACGATGGATCTGGAGGATGTGGAGTCCGCGCTCGGGACGATGCTCGCCAGTTTGTCGACTAGACCGTCTCTTGCCAGTCGGCTGACGCTCACGGACCCTCTGCTATCGGCGGAGTCTCGGGACGTGAAATCGCAGGAACGAATATCGACCGCCGAGTTAGGACTATCGGCTCTGGGATTTGGAGAACCGAATGCTGCACCGGGCTTCCGCACCGTGCGTGATGTCGATCATGACGCTACTCCAACACGCCCAGAGCATGGCCGCTCGTGGGCAACTTACACCGATTCTCAGCCCTTGAATGCTCACGAGGAGCCCGTTTACATCCCCAAACATCATGATTCGTGCAATACGGGAGAAGGGGAAGTGGAGGCAAACGACAGCGAAACCGATAGTATCTTTAGTGATATCGATGACCTCGGTTCAGTTTCGATCGCCGTAGTACAGAAGAAGACGCCAGGAATGTTTGCTTCGCCAAGAACTTTGAGCATCGGCCACACGGATGTGAAGTAGTTGCAGCTTTGATAAGAGATGGCATGACGGCCAAAATGTACCTGCTCAGTTGTAGTATGCTATCTAGTTGTATACCTCGCTCCATGCTGCTAGACCAATAATTAATGAATGTATCATGTTTAGCTGACAAGCTTGTGACTTTCCGTTCGCAACGTTTTTCTACATGGTTCCTGTGGCGAGAAACTCGGAGAATGACATAACAGAATCATATATAGTCATCACAATCAACGCATAGTCATCAACATTCAGCTTGTCCATACGCATGTTGGGACATAGCGGGTGCTGGAGTAGTCTGGGTCGGAACTGCCAATCTCCCGGTTATATCCAATGTTTGGCCATCAAGTCATACCCGCACCTCATTACTATTCTACAGTAATCAAAGTGCACAGTCCAGCAATACACGACTATCCAACTTGACCGGGTCCCGCCGATGACCTGCGCATCGTGGCGGCCGTCATCGCAGGGCCCTCATCTCCGGTCGTCATCCCTTCGCCTTCCTCCGCCTCACAGGCCACCTTGCCGACCTCATTCAACCGACTCCTTCTTCTTTCCCTCTCACGTCTAATTCTCTCCAATTCCCTCTCCCTTTCCACCTTCCATCCTTCACCCTCGCTCGTCCTCCTCTGCTCGAGCATGTACCGTTCTGCTTGCGTCATCTCAACCCCACTCTCTCCCCAGTTCCCAAATACCATCCCATCAGACATCTCGTATGTCGGAAGAGCCGGTGTGCGGTGAATAGCAGGAGGGGGAGGCCCACGCTCTACATGGATGAAGTCGAGCAGAGCGCCCGCACGGGCTACGACATCCCGTATAGGCGCATGCGATCGAGTGTTGGTCATGCGATGAGCATATGAACATTGCAGTGCGCTCGAGAAGATAAATTCACCACCCAGCTGTGGGATCGTTCTGCCCAGAGGAAAATAAAAATTGATGGGCCGTTAGCGCAAGTTCCTGCTAAAGCCAGCAACAGGGACTCACCCAGGTCGACCTAGCGGCATCTTGGTCGCTCGCTTCGCCACTTCTAGAGTGCCTCTCATGGAACCCATCGTAATATAGTCCCCCTTGTCTTCTTCCTCTCCGCCATCGTGCGTCTGCCTCGTCATTCCTAAACCACGGTAAACTCGCAATTTCGGATCTGTGAACATTTCGAAGGGGCAGCGCATGACCTTTTTACCTTTTATGGCGATACATATATGATGAGCAACCAGAAACGTGGATTGAACAAGCGCATAATGGCTCACTATACGCTGGTAGCATCCTTCGGGAGCCATTACCAATGATGACAAGCTTTACGTTGGCCTTCTCTAATGCTGCGGGATCGACGGTTCGTACGATGCATTCGACGTATTCGGCACAGAGAGGACAATACCTAGAAACCCCAGAGAACGCTATTTCAGCCGGAATAACCGCGCTCTAACCCATCACCGCTTGCAGCCTACTCACCAGTGTCTGATGAAAACCACAATAGTCTGCTGTCCGCCCCCGCCGGCGACGATATCTCCAAACATGACTTTTTCCCCCTCCACATTATACACCTGCAGCTTGCTGACGGCTAACAACTCCCGCGGGGTAGGTAACCGATCCGGACCAGCCTCGAATATGGCCGCTTCTCTTTTCCTCCGAATCTTCTTTTCCCGACGCTTCGCCCCGCCGAAAGTGGTGGCGAGTCCTGATGTTCCGGCAGACATGGAAGCGTCACTGGCGTATTCCGAGGAGGAGTTCCCCGTGCCATCAGTAGTCGCTGTTCGACGCCTTGTTCGTTGTCGAGAGAAAAGTCGCATCTTGGGCTTCGGTGTCGCCGGAATCGCATGGACAATCGTGTCGGTTGCAAACACTGGAGCTTGTTGAAGCGTAGGCAACCCTCTCGGCGAACGTCTCCTATGATCGCGACTGCTACCATCGGATATTCCCCTATGAAACGAAGGCACGGACAGGTTTCCCACTTCCGGCAAGGTAAACAGCTCCGTAGAGCGCCTGGCTGACTCCGCGCCACTGATGCCCTTCCCACGACTTCCCGTTGTGCGCGACTGCACACTGCTTCCGCCCAGGGGGGCACGGCGAATGAGTGAATGATTGTCGGACTGCAATTTTCTGAAAGTTTCCCCCCCTACAGCGGGCTGGACGCTGAAACGTACTCCTGGCTCGTAACCATGTGATGGTTCAGGCAAAGGCGCTTGTTGTTTCCTAAGCGACGTGCTTCTTTCGGCTATCGACGATGGCGTCGCCGCCGAAGGCGGCTCTTCATCTGTTAAACAGGTGAGGGTGAATCCGGACGTAAACGTTTGATCAGAGGGACGGCGTTCTTCCGCTACAGTCTGTGAACCGTCCTGTACCTGATCGGAAACAGCGGGCTTGCCAGAAATCGCTTCAGGGGCCTGCTGTACCGGGAGAGGAGTGTCAAAAGACTGACGCTGCTCGTAGGTAAAGTGTTCGAAAGGGTCCTTTGCACCAGAGCGACTGAGCGTCTTGTGTAACGCGTCTGTTCTGAGCAAGGAGGCGGAACGGGCCGGAATATCGGGAAGGAATTTTCTGGCTTTGTGATCCTTGGTGGGTACGCCGGGAACGTCCTCCAATCGTGACTCTACGTCTTCATCTAGCCGCTTGCCTACCCGGACTTGTGCCCCATCGTCAGGTAAGGCTGTACTTTCGGATCTGCTCTTATGGTTTATTCCGATCCGCCTTGCATCGAGTGCCAGCGACCGGACGTCTTCATGAAGCGAGAAAGTCGAGCGTGGCAGGAAAGGTGATCGTCCCCCATCCTCCATGCTGTCTGCACCTTCAGGATGAAGAGAAGGGCTGTTGGCGAATTTCTTTGATTGCTCCAGATCTTCCAAGCTCGAAGTCCATACCGGAACTTGCTTCCTCGACACACGGCGGCTTGTGCTCCCTATCTCCGGTGAACTGTTTATCGATGAAATCAGGGGATCCCGGGCCTGAAGTACGGGGAGAGGATCCGCTAATGGCGACGCAAGGAAGACGAAGTTTGAAGCTGGTGGGATGGCAGTCGCCTGAGGACTCGTAGGTCCTATAGAATAATCATGTTTCGCAGTGCGCAGGACGACATCTTCCTGGACCGCCGTTTGGCTCGAAGCGCGAGATTCATCAGGAAAAGAGTCTTCATTGATATCCGCTTGAGTAGAATCTGCAGCAGAGGAATCATGGGGACTGTTGGTTGCGACCGGTGACAAGGTTGACGGTATGATGACCTGCATAGGCTTGGTATCCAAGGGCTCGATCTCCGGTTCGAGCACGATCACATGGTTTGGAGACGCCTTGCCTGCACCATAACGGTGATTAAGCGGGCTTGTTGATCCGCTGTGCTGAGATGAACAGGAGATATGCCGACTCATCGATGGCGCGCCGAAGTATTGAGGTCGTTCGTTCTTGCTGGGCGATCCGAACGTACGGGTAGATTCTGGATGTCGACTAGTTGCGATACTTTCACTAGATATAGACATCACGTCTTCCTCCTCGTTGCGGCCGGGGTAGGCAGAAGTGAGAGATGTTGCCATGACGTCGACGATGCCTCCGCCCGGACTGGACAAGGACCGGCGTTGGCAGGTTTTTCGATGGCCGTGTAGACCAATCTTCCGTAGCACTCAAAGATGTTATACGCGCGAAACTACATGCACTCGATACAATTCGGTCTTCAACTGCAGATGTGGGCCTGACCACCGTGGCACGACTGGCGCCTACCCCTCCCGCTCGCTCCCCGTCAGAAAACGATGGGATGGAGCTAAGGAGTGCCGCGTAATGGATATTCCTTAAATCGGCACATGGTCGCATTATTGATCCCGGAGGTGATCGAATCGGCTTCGCTTCCTGTCGGTGTACTGTGTCTGTGGGCAGTACAGCACATAGTTCTTGCGAGAGTGCTGCAAAGCATCTACCCCATCATCGATAGACTACTCGTGGTAGAAGCAGGTGGCGGTGCTGGTGGAGAGCCTAAGAGCGTCATGAGGCGATGCGAGTTCCGTGTCCTTACAGGAAGCTGCCCAAGTGCACGGTAAAGGAAGTTTGGGCAGCTACTCGGGCGATACATTTCGAGCATAAAAGAAAGCCTCCGCAATCTTCCCCAATCTCTATCAAGCCCTCCAGCCTTTCCAGCCTCTTCAGCATAGATCGTCTTGGATGCGGCACCATGTCCAAGATTCATCCGGTGATTGCTCGTAATCGGATCATGTATGGTTGTGACCGCGCTCACCACTCATAGTATGCTGTGGATGATCGGGCAATCATTTCTTTGCCGATGATGGTGCTGTCTCCTTAGCCGTCATCCCTCGTCCCGGAAATTGGATCGCAAGGAGGAACAGGAAACTTGGTTTTGGTTGCACTCTCACAATTTATCGGTCGTCAAATACTCGTCCGTTTCCATGATTGCCCGGTTCAGTGCTCGCTCGGGCTCACGACCTACACCACAGCCAATTTCCTGGCCTGCCCCCAAGGCGCGTTGAATCGACACTCTTGGTGCCAATGCAGCATGGAAATGTCATCAGGCGGGATACTGCACCATCGAGAGACTCTGGTAGATAGCTCTGGTTTGTTATGTCGTCATACACTTGCCCATCTCAAAACTTGTCTAGCAAGTGGACAGAATCCTCGGCCAGCTCCGGCGTCACGTGACCGTCGGCCCGCATCCACCCACAAAGCCGAAACGACATGAGCCATTTCCATTCGGACTATTTGGAGCGTGCTGAACGAACGACAACGATTGGGCCCAACAGCTCCTGGATCTTCCCCTCGATACCATGATCAGTCCTACTGCCAGTGCAACCGCCTTTGTCAGAGCTGTTCTGCGCCGGCAGGCCGTAAAGCAAGCTCGAAGTAGACGACACCTGAATGCCGCAAACATTCGCGCAAGACAGCTTCAGCCCATTGCCCTATCCTTAAACTCACGACGAACCTTCGCCTCCGCCGCCGTAAAGGCAGCATCTGGTGCTGTGCCATCGTCAGAAGCAGTATCGCCGCTCACGGATATACCGCAAGCAGCTCAGTCGCTCAAGCTTGAAGGACATGACCCGATATCGCGCTACGAGTCTTTAGTGAAGAATGGGGTCTTGAGGGACGATGACCATCAAAGAGGTGTCATTGGAAAGTTACAGGCGCTGCATGATGAGCTGAAGGAGTACAACCCCGCAGAGGTTCCAGATTCACATACAGCAAATGGCGGATGGGTACGTATCTCAGCAACAAGATAATGTTTTCCTGTATACCTGCGTTGATAGACACTTTATTAACTACCTTGCCATTTGTAGCTGTCCTCCTTGAATCCATTTGGCTCTCGTACTCCGAAGCATGTTTCTCAAGCCCACGGCGTACCGAGAGGGATGTACCTATACGGCGATGTCGGTACAGGCAAAACCATGCTGATGGACTTGTTCTACGACACTTTGCCGCCTCACCTGCATCCCCACCGCCGGAGGGTACACTTCCATGCGTTCATGGTTGACGTCTTTCGCCGCGTACACGCCATCAAACACGGGCTTCCCAGGGAGAGCAAGGGAGGGAAAGAGAGAAAGCATAAAGAGTTTAATCCGTTGGAGGGAAAGAGTGATGAGCGTGCGGTCGGAGTCGAACGACTTACAGGCGGAGGGCTGTTTGAAGGTTTATGGGGCAAAGGCCGCCGGGGGAACGCCATGGATGAAGAAGATGCGATCTATGAGGCTGCTAGAGAGCTGGCGGAGGAAGGCAGAATTCTCTGTTTCGATGAGGTAAGTCTTGTGCTGTATACGAAGCTCCGATCTCTCGTAAATGTGATAATGACACATCACCCGTCTCTTGCTAGTTTCAAGTTACAGATATAGTAACTGCCATGATTCTTCGGCAGCTCTTGGAACGAATGATGGCTTATGGTGTTGTATGTGTGATAACGAGCAAGTTCGTATAACGGAATGCATAGACCCCCTTTCATTCTTGCGTAACTGACTCATCTTGCCTAACACAGTCGCCACCCGGATGAATTATATCAGAACGGAATTCAACGGACGAGCTTCTTACCTTGTATTGACATGATCAAGGATAGATTCGCCATTGTAGATCTCGACTCGGGAACAGGTAGGCACTGGTCCATGGCTGTCACAAGTTGCGCTAACCGGGTCTTCCCCGTCCAGACTATAGAAAAATACCTCGGGCACTCTCAAAAACCTACTTCTCGCCTCTGAACCAGGAAACTCGAACGGAAATGCAGAAACTGTTCGACGGGTTGACAAGTGCTGCAGCAGCTTCGGGCGATGATCCCGTTATTATCGATCGCCCATTGAAGATCTGGGGCCGAACGCTCAAAGTTCCGGAAAGCACGAAACATGTCGCTAGGTTTTCTTTCGACCGTCTATGCGGGCGACCGCTGAGCAGTGCTGATTACCTGGAGATCACCAAGAATTTCGGAACAATTTTTGTGGAAGAAGTGGCGCGAATGGGGCTGGGGGAAAAGGATATGGTGAGTTCGAGGTAGTCAGGGGTTTACGTAGGCCGGCTTCAACGATTGCTGAGTGCCCTTTCTCTCCCCCGCTTGTGTAACAGGCAAGACGATTTATCACATTTATAGATGGTAAGCTCAGCTCCCGTGTAAGAGTGTGATATGGTACTGAAGCATTTAAGACTTTCGCTTTACGTAGCTTGTTACGAGAGCAAGGTGGGTTCACTCACCAGCGATATCCCCAGACAGAGACTGACCCCCCCGAATCGTTCTGTTAACATTACCTATCCAGACACGGATATTCATTTCTTCAGAAGTGCCCATTTTTCAAATCTTTTCTGACGAAGATGCTGTTTCCACCAAGTCAGCCAAGGAAACAAACGATCATATGCGGCAGGGTACGTTCTGTTGCTCGGTTCCATTCTCTCATTGTCTGATGCGTTGTTATAAATGCATTTTGCTCAGTCATGGATGATCTGGTAAGTCGGAGAGCAAAGCCTTAATTGGAAATACAACCTGATGTCTGTTTCTATACAGGGTCTGGCTGCGGACGATGTCAAAACGGCATCCATCTTTAGCGGTCAAGAGGAAATATTTGCCTTCGCTCGTTGCGTTAGTCGGTTGGTACAGATGGGGTATGTTTGTCTCCGCCGTTCGTGTTTCGACAGCGTCAGCATACTTACGCTTTTCGGTGATTTCAGAACAAGGGATTGGACTGCTTCATCAGGCATGAGCAGATGATTGCTCGGGATATCAGACAGCTGTTGAAGGCTCTGGCATGAAGGTCAAGCATTGCTATGACATAAGAATTACAATGCTACGATGCTTCTATTTTCATAACACACAAACATAAGATACACATATACCAATACACTTCATTCCTCGTTCGCGCAAATGGTCGACGCTATAGTTTATGCCACTGTGATGGTGCTAAGCTTTGCCAAAATGGCCGGCGCCCTCAGTGATAGCGGTAAGAAGCTTTGCCCTTAGTTCCTCGTATGACGAGTAGGAAGGCAGCAACAATTCATTGAAACACGTCGCACTGCTGGGCAAGACGTCGTGCCGGTATAACTACGGAGAAGTCGGGTGTCAGATACATTCTTTATCGTTTCACCATTTGTCAAACTTACCTTGTGGATCTGGAACGGCTGCGTGCCCGAGCTACCTTGTAGTTGACTGAAACCACCGAGGGGTACTCGCGACGATGATGTTACAAACATGAGGAATCGTGCCCGCTCTTCCTGAGAAAAGCTTCGTAGGGCTCGCCAGAACCACGAGATCTCGGGATCGCCGTTCTTCCAGCCGTGAAGACTATTCGCGATAGCGCGGAGTCAGTACAGGATCAACTAACGGCAACAATAGAAGACTCACTGTGTAGCATTCTTGAGTTCGTCAACATCGATTATAGAAACTCCAGAAATCAACACTAGGTACGCAGGAATCAGTTCAGTACGGGTGAACCGGCGCAAGATCTTTGCAACTCACATTCTAGCTGATCAGGGTCAAAGATTGATATCAGATTGCGTGGGATGATTTCGTAGAAGCCATCGAGAATAGCTTTTATTTGATCCTTGATGGCTGATTCTAACCGATGTTCAACGACCAACTTGACGTATTCCTGTTTGTTCTCCTCTGTTACTGGGATCTGGGAGCCATTTTCTTTCAGGTCGATGACCTTTTTCGCGCCAAATTCCTCCACTTCGAGCGAGAAATCGAGGTCGATGATACCAGTGATGTCGTTTTCCAACATCCAAACCAATGATTTGTGGTATTCGGGATCAACACTTTCCAGGTCGCGAATGTCGACCTTTCGACCCAAGATCTGTTTGTAAAATGCTCGACTGAAGTACGCATCGAGTAAACGTCCATCATATATCGCTTTGCCAATCATCTTTCCGATGAATCGGAAGAATCCGATGTGTTCTGGGTTGACCCAAGATCTTTGCGAAGGCTGGTATGTCAGTTGATCGGCAGCGCAAGGTTCGAACAAGCAGTATCCAGGGTTGAAAATCGATTGGGCGAGGACGGCATACCATTCCCGAGTTACACCTCCTGCATCTACACCCTCTTCGCCATGGAATTTGACGTTTAGCTTGCCATACTTGATGGCTTCGCCAGATTTACCCGCTAATACTCGGTATGAATCGTTGAAAACGTCTTGCCGACGGACATTGAGGTGAATAGTGCCCCCGACGTCGCGATTAGCAGGCTTCTTTCGAAGTTGCTGAGTGAACCAGTTTCGTTTGTTATCAAAGTCGAGGACTCTTGGATTGAGAACTAGCAGGGAGAAAGATCCACTCATCAAAGAAGGATTATTTCGCACCATGATGTTGAGCACGGCGCGATGCTGATTGGTAAACTTGAGGAATGAGTCAGGTTCGGCTGCGGTTTCCTTGGGACTCATCGGCGAAAACGTTACTGAGCCCGAGCGCCTATCTCTGTTGGCTGCAGCCTTTGCGCTGGAATACTTGCTAACAACCATTAACGATTCAACCAATGGTAGCAGTACGGTGCCTATACTGATGCTTTCCGGCTGCTTCTCAACGACCGACAAACAATCGCCAAGGGCATCCCAAAGATTGTTGAACGAGAAAGACTCGAAAATGGACGACACTCTTTCCTCGTCTTCCGAGAGTTGTGCGGTGCCTTCGGCGACCGATGCCATTCCAGCTGCATCCCATCCAGAGGATCCCGGCGTCTTTGATGAATGCATATAATCCAAAGTTTTAAGGATCCTGAGGAGTTTGGCTTGATTGGAAGACGCTGGTGAGAAGCGGCTAACGTCCACATCTTGGGCATTTCCTTGGGTTTTGTCGAGTTCAACCGCAAGTTGCTGAAGATCGCTTGTCAACAATACTCCCAGGCTACTAGCTCTGTCCCGGAGTTCTTCGGTAATGATTCGCTTCGCCTCCGCTATGTACGACAGATGTTGTATCAAGGTCAACGTATGGGAGAAAGTACGGCTCGAACATTCTCCATTGTTCAGAATATTAACCACGAGACGCAGAACATCGAGTGGTATGTCAGGAGTAGTGGTAAGAGGGGATCCTGAAGAGGAGCCGTCGCGTTTTTGACTGGCTCCTTCTTTGGTTATACCAGTACCTGCGGTAGCTGATGTGGTGGGCACTGATGAAGTAGGTATGCTTGCCGCCGCAGATGGCTGTCCTGCAGAATCGGATGCCGAGAGTTCGGCAGCACGATTGTCCTCTTTCTTGAGTAGATTCGTCAAAGGCTTTGTCACCATAGCCAACAGAGCTGTCAACATTTCCATCAAATTCGAGGCCTGAAGTATCTGCCGGCGCTCCAGCAAGCGTAAAAGTACGACGATCGGGTAAGTCGGTTGTGTTGAGGTCTTGTTGCCCCTACCCTTCTTGTGTGGTAGCGCTTTCTTGCTCGTGACATGCATGTCCTGTTCGGTTAAGAAATAGAGGGCCACATGTTCGTTGTTGCTTATGATATGATGAAGGGCTTCAAAAGATCGTTGAGCGACAAACGAAGGCACAACTGCAGCTTGCAGACCAGACAGCATGTTGGAGCTTGAGGATATGGGGGTAGCTGGCGTTTCGGGAACATTCTTGCGTCTCGGTGTCGTTTTAGGAGTGAAGCCAATGGGTTTTGCTGGAACTCGAGCGGATTGTTTGTCGATCAAGGAAAGATCGCCGGCTTCGTCTTGTAACACGCCCAGGAGAAGATTGACAACGTCTGCCCTGTTCCTTGAGTTCTCGCACAGGTTGCCGAGAATGCGATGCAAATAGTTCTTGCGGAACCCTTCGGGGAAGAAAAGTAGACGCATCAACGAGGCGATACCGGCTTTGTCCAACAGTTGAATAGTATCTCTTGAAGGCGCTTTCTTGTTGGTTGTTTCAATGTTCGCCTCTTCGCCACCTTCGGCACTTGGGCGCGTAGCTTCGCCCGTTCGACCAGCCCACGTGATATTTGGCCGGAAAGGCAGCATTAGCCGGCTGCCTTCTCGCATGGCTACAGCCATTTGGTCGTCATCAATCATCACAACCCGCCGAAGCGCAGGATCTAGAGAAGCAAGGAAGGATGAATTGGCACCTCCAGTCGCCGCTGCGTCCGCATCTCCAGTGTTGGGTACTACGCCTCTACTTTCGATGGCCTGTCGAGCTGCTTCAATCGCTTCTTGCTGTATGACTTCGGCTCGGATCTCGGGTGGCAGTGCATCCAAGAATTCGGGACTAATTTGTGAAGCCGCAGCTGACTGCGAGGTTCCTCCAACGGCACGACGCCGTTCCCTAAGATGCTGATTGACAACGTCCTCTCGCATATCATCCGGCAATGCTTCCAAGAATTCCGGGTCAATTCCAGTCTCGGTAATATCTACCTCCTCACCATGAATAGTAATGGTTACTCGAGGTCGATCTTCCGTCTCAGCAGGCCCTAGATGCATGATCCGCGTAGCATTATCAGTGACGAGATCGAGCCGCAGCTGGTACAAAGCAACTCACCTTCTGTTGACATTTCTACGTCGATATTGCCCGACGGTATGGCTTCTTGCGAAGCGACTTCGCGTTGTAACCGCGCTTCTTCATCTGCCTTCTCCTTTTCTGCCTTCTGTTGGGCAGCTTCCTCCTCTTCCTTGCGCTTTCGCACGGCTTCTTCCTCTGCCTTCTTGGCCTTAGCTTCTTTCTCGGCTTGACGAGCCGCAGGCAGCAAAATGTTGATAACGTGGGTGATGATCTTGTTCAATCTGTCCTGGGCATCAATGACTGCAACGATCTTTTCTTCTTCTTGCCATCGGTTGAGTGTTGGCTGGGGTGTAGATTCGATAGTTTGATTGTTGGAATTTGATGTGGTTTGCGGACCGCTGATACCCCCAGGACCGTAATGCAGAGACCGGTTTCCAACACGAACTTCCGTGCCGTTGCTACCAGTTTCGATCCGTATGGTGTGCTCGCCATGTTGATGACCTGCACCCCCTGCAAGAGTCTCAAGCACCTGCATAGCATTCCCACCCATCAAGCTGTCAAGAGCCCTGATCAAGCCGGGCAGATCTCGAGGACGACCGAGTGCAGGAAGCGGTCTTTGTGAGTTGACCCCGGTAGAGGATGCAGTAGCAGGCGGCAAGTCCTCTTGTAGCAAAGGATGAGATGCCACAGAAGCTACGTTCGAAGTCGAACTGCGATTTCTTCCGAACAATGCATAACCGGTTTCATCTGGGAGAAAGAAGTCAATTTTCAACTCTTGACACGCCGCATAGACACGGGACTGAATACGTACCGATAAAGCGATGGCCGCGCCGTCTGAGCTGTCCATGTGGGTCATCTTGCGGACTTGTCCGAACCGGTTGTGCCCAACCCCAGTTATTCATCTGGGCTGAAGGCACCGACACAGCACTGAGGGGGTTAACGACGACAGAATCCAGAGCATCGTACTCCTCGTAGATTTCTGATTGTTCGTCGTCTTCGTCATCAAACTCATCTCCCATATCGTCCTCGTCATCAAACATCCCTTCTTCATCGTCCATATCCCCCTCCATCCCATCCATGCCGTCCATACCATCCAAACCGTCCAGCATGCCATCACCGTCCATCAATTCCGCTTCACCGTCGGCAAGGTCTTCCACACCGTCATTCATCATAAATTCGTTGGCATCATCTTCCATCTCCATTTCTTCCTCATCTTCCTCATCTTCTTCGAGGGCCATTTCATCTTCATCCCATTCCTCCTCGAGCTCTGCGCCTTCCTCATCATCATCGTCCGTTGAGGGTTCAGTGCCATCTGAATCGTCGTCTCCGATATCGTCGTCATCGTAATGATCGCCTTCCATGTCGTCCTCTTCATCCCCTTCTTCGTCTTCACCTTCAAGATAGTCGTCCATTTCGCCTCCGAACATGCCAAGCGAGGAATTTCTGTACATGTCAGGTGCCTCGGCTTCATCGTCAACACCCACCATTTCCTCATCTTCGTCTTCCTCTTCAGACGTCAAAGTATCATCTTCGGACATTTCTTCGTCCGACGCGCGGGATTTCTCGGCTTTCGCCATTTTCATCGAAAGCTTCGTGCTGCACGCATAGGGAACGGTTCAAGTTTCGAACGTGGAAGATGGGGAGGAAGAACTTACAGATAGTCAAGAGGTTGCATGATAGCCGTGATCAGATTCTTAACTTGCGGGTAGTTGAGATCAATTTCTCCCAAAACATTGGTCAAAAGAGGTACGAAGCCTTTCTCGAGCATGATCTTGGCGATATGGAGCGAGGAATCGTCGTATGATTTGGACTGAACGGTGGACTTTGCTGTGAGTAAGCGGTAGCAAAGTTCTGATAAAGCCCACAGTCGTCCATAGCGAGCGTTCAGACCTTCAGAGGAGCTTGTGGTGTCCTTGATGGCACGCGCCAGGACATCCATGACAGTCTTCCTAACATTGACGACAACAGGTGAAATGTCCTTGAGGGAGGTATTAGCCTGAGCAGCTGGATCAGAGCATAATGCAACTATAGCTGAACTGCTCCAATTAGAAAAGTTGAGACGGGATCTTTGTGCTTCTGTTACGGAGTGGTTGGGAGAACGGCATACATCGATGTCGAAAGCGATATTGGTCACGTAGTGGTTGAGCAAAACATTCAAGATGGGAGATCGAGTTCGAGCATTCATGGACGATTCCTTGCCAGCCCGCTTCGTTGAGCTCAGCAGTGCGGATTTACAATCCATGTATGAGCCAAGAAGCTCGGTCAAAACCAAGAAGTTTCCACCCAAACGCTTCTCGGTACTCGACTGACTGCCTTCCTGTTCAATCTGCCGTTGTTTCTCGGGTTTACTATAAGTAACGAGATCGGAAGTCAGGAAGTGCATTACTTTCTGCAAACCTGGTTTCCGAAGGTCCTCGCTTGATTCTTGGAAAGGGTCGTCAACTTGCATCATCTCGCCGCTGACTTCAGCCTCTGTTGATTTCACTTCTCCCTCCTCCGAAGTTTTGGAGTCAAGCAGGTGAATGTTGTACGTTCCGCTTCGCCCGGGTTCCGTTCCTGACAAAGTACATTCAGCCGAGGTCGCTTGCACAAACACGTCCGGATCTCGGAGTACGGCAGCCCGCAAGTTTGAGACGTAGTGTTGAACACTCGCATGGTTGCCTCGTTGCTTTTGGAACCATGTTCTGATTTCCCTTTGCATTGACTTGCGCAATATCTGTTCGTCCTCCACCAGATGACGCATAATCATTGCAATAAGCGACGCACATGACTGCATATACTTGCCGTCTTGTTGCGAAATATTGAACAGACGGAATAAATATTGAAGACTGTGTTCGCTTTGGAGGAATGCTTGTGCGAGGTCGCGATCACGGGTCAATACGACGAGAGAGCGGAGGATGGCGATGATTTCATCGATGTTCAGGTCGTCATCGTGCAGTATGTTCATACTCATGTCGAACAGGCGGCGACGGGCTTCAAGGTATAACGGACCTTTGATGATTGTGGTCAACGGTGCGTCTTCCACCTTGCTTTCCTTGATGGATTCACCCCAAAAGAACAGAGACTCGGCACCGAGAAGAAGGCCAGAAAGCCACCGCGTGCGTTTACCATCTTCTTTGCGTACGGGGAGTACAAGAAGCTTGTCAAGTAATGCTTGTCGTTTCGGTTCATCGATTTTTTGCCCAAACGTCGGCTGATGCGCTACGACGGCTAGCAGGCGCAATCGAGCTGTCAGAGCAAGCTCGCCTTGTTCGTTGTGTGGCAGTACCCCAGGTCCGAATTCTTCCAAGGACTTCGAAATGGCTTCTACACCTTCGTCCGTTTCCAAGAATGCGTTACGGAAATCGAAGATAAGCGAGTCGTGCACGTCCACGAGGCGGATGGCGCGTGTAGGAAGTGTGGCGTATGTGTGCACTCGTTTATCCTGGAACAGTTTCCGTGCTTCCGCAATCTCGTCTCGTTTCCGTTGAAGGACATTACCGGAATCGCTGGAGCTGTCCATGTCAGCGTCCTTGTCTTTGGCATCGACAGGCTTTGCTTCGGGTTCCGAGGCAGATTCCCCGACAATCCCTTCGGTAGCGGACGCGGGGGTTCCTTCTGCGGGTCCAGTTTCACTAGCAACGTTAACAGGCCCTTCTGATGCTGAAGCGCTCATCTCAGTTGCGACTGGCGCTGCAGGAGCTTCACCAGCTGCTTCTGGTTCAGGTTCCACGATCAAGTGTGCATGAGTCAGAAGATATTCAGTTGCAGCAGGAAGGTTGTTGTTAAGACGTGTTAGTGCGACAGTAGCTGCATGTCGAGTGAATCCCATTTCTGTCAAGGTCTCTACAAAACCTTCGTTGACAGTTGGTTGGCGGCGTGCGGCAGGGACCACGGGGGCGCTCCGAACAGAACTTGCATTGCCGATTCCACCTAGTATCGAGTTCAAGTCCACGAGCCGTGAGAAAGGATGAGGTGTATCGCGACCGGATGCGGCGACGGGTGTTGGCTCAGGCACGCTCTCCAGCAGACTAAGGATAGCTTGTACAGCTGATCTTGTGATGGGGAGCGGTGCCTGCAACAGCCAATCGGACTGCCACACTGATTCGATGGAGTCGAAGACTGAGAGTCTCAAGGAAACCAAGAGGTCCTGAGGCATGAAGTAGTCTGGATCGGTCGCCTCCTTGTCTTTGGTGGTCATCATAGCCGTCTGGCTTGATTCGAGCACAGTCTTGTTGGCTATCAACGATTTGATGAGATTCATGATGTTTTGGAATCGCTGGTAACAGTGCAGTAGCTTGAAACGTCGGCGACGACGGGTTTCCTCGTCTTCCTGCATGCTGTCTGGGCTGGGCGCCGCTTTCTCGAGAGCAGTGAGCTGTTCAACTTCTTGTGCGTACTCGGTCACCAACCGGTTGATGAGAGTCATTCCGCCCGCCTTGTGGAAGGCTACAAGGAGCATTGTCTGCAAGCTGCCTTGTGTGGTACGCTCTGCGCATAGTTGTTAGGGTTCATGAGCCATGTTCGTGGCCATGATAATGTGTATTGAATATTTCGGACTTACCATCAAATAGGAAAATGTGGACGAGGCTGACCATACTTGAGCTGTAGACACTGAGCAAAAAGTCTTCCTCTGCATTCCATGTATCAGACCCGGTCGTAGGACAGTGAATCAGGTAATATAGCTTACCGTCGTGCTTGGGGAGGAATTCCAGGTAATCCTTCATGATCCGTGCCAAAGTATCGGCAGTCGGTGTCGCCTGCAACTTGTGCGAAGCTTCGGCCCGGCGAAACAACAACATTTTGATAACACCTATGAGAAAGCGGTTCGTGAGTTGGCGCGAAGAAAAAAGATATGAGGAGTAGACATGTACCTTGGAAGAACGGTGTCAACATGGCAGGAATGCTGTGCGCTATAGATTTGACAGTGTTGAAATTGGGTTCCTGCTCCACCGAAGCTTCTGATTTGAAAGTTTCCTGGCTACCTTCCGATCCGCCGGACATGGACGCTGCCAGCTCGGACCGTTCAAGAGCCGGAGAATGTACACCGCCGAGTGACGAGCTGTGATCCGGAATCTTTTTGTTCGGTTCATCCTTCATCTTGAGATTGGCCATCTTCATCTTTAATAGGATATTCTCCCAGATGCAGGACCGGTGAAGTCGACCGAGGTCTTGCAGGAATGTGGATCCAGAGGACGCGCCAAGCGCTTGTAAAAACGATGCCGCAACCTTGCCGTGAGCAAACCCGACAGTGATGTAAAGATTGCAAAGTGCGCTGAGCAAGTTGTTCAAGTGCACCAATCGTCTGAATTCGGCATTTTTCTCCTCGGCAATGTCGGCCGCTGTAAACATAATCCCCGAATCAGCATCGAACAACCAAAACAGCAGCCTGGCTGAACTCACGTAACGCAGGGATCAAAGGAGACAAATACGATTTCTGCATGTCAGTGTCCCAAAGTCCTCGACATGTACCCATGACGGAACGAATCCTCTCGATGATACCATTCAAAACTTTACTCAGGCTCGCCTCTGCCAAAGACCGCAGAACGATGTGAAGTCGATCGGCGATGGCACTTGTTGCAAACGAGTTCCGCAATGACGGGGATCCATAGATATCCAGAACGAGCTTGAGGCCATCTTGTGCTAAAAAGTCTTTCCCAAACATGGTATTGTGGAAAAGACCCTGCATCAGCTGGGCAACAATATCGACAGTAATCTCGATCTGATTTTCCTCCTTTTTCGTGGCCTTGTAATCGGATGTGTTGAAGGTGTAGCTCGTTCCTCCATTGACTTCGACTTGTGGGTGAACCCGAGTGTCATTGGCATCCTGGGCATCAGCCACTACCCCCTCAGACATGTCCTTGACATCCTTCTTCTCTTCTGGCTTTTTCTTGTCATCTTCGACTGTCAACAACCTATACTTGGAGGGTTCCCATTGATTGAAGACAGCTGCTGTCTGACCCTGGCTGACTAAATCCTTGAGCAGGGTTCCCAAAGAATCGAGCAAGATGGGCTTCAGTGGCGGGTGATGTCGTGCGAGTTCATCTAGCGACGTGCCGAGGAACGATGCATTATCACGTTCACGCAAAATGTCGCGATACGCAGGGTCCGCGCAATTATGAATGAGCCGGCCTAAAACTTCGCGCCTATTGACCGTCAAATCCATGCCTGTTTGATTAAGACAGAACGCCCCGATAGCGTTTGGCAGAGCCGACAAGATTTCAAACGATGCCTGTCGATTGTGTTCGACCGCATCATACAGTGCATCCGGAAGCTTCATTTCTTGCAAGATGGACAACGAGGTCGGTTCGTTGTGAACAAACGCCGCAGTAACGTGGATGGCAAGGGCAAAGACTGAGGACCCCATCTTGTCGACATGGTTAAAGATCTTAAGCAAAGACCTCGGCAATTCCGAGTCTATCAAGCTCCGCAACGCATCGACCGTGCCCGAGGCCTGCATTAGACGGTGGATAGATCGCAACATAAGTTTGAGCGGAGTCGTTCGTCGCAAGAGATCTGATTCCGTCGAAATAAATTGCGAATATTCGCCCTGGATCAGTCGATCCACTTCCACGGTGATCCGATGATTGAGCGTCTGCAAGCCGGAAGCGTTGCAGAAAATGTTGAAGGCATTGTTTGAGGTGTACATCATGTTGTCGATAAGCCCAATCGCTCGAGCAACATAACCGCCACGTGCCGGATGAGTGACTTTGATGAGATCGATGATCAACGGGACGATTCCTGCTCCGACAAGCATGTTGCCATATCCAGATGACGAAGCCAGGTAAGCAACAAACGTCAACAAGCTGTCGACCAACTCATGCGGCGCTCCTTGCTCGGTGGCAAGTCTCCTGACAACTTCTCGATAACAGTTCATCAGGATTCCATGAGCAACGTTTGCGTTGAGCGCACTCATCACTTCTGTAATCTTGTACCGATAATGCGCGCAGGCATCGAGTGCCATGAATGCCGGAGCGATAATACGATCGGAAACGTGAGAATTCGGATTCACGATGTCAGCCAGCTGAGCGACCATGTTGGGTTCGTATAGGAACAATTCCGTCTGCGCCTTTTCTTCGGGTGTAAGGTAGAGATAGGTCGCCAAAGCCGCCAACCTGATTTCCAACATGCAAAGAACGTCCTCCTTGACCCTGTGATCCATTTCACCGTCCTTGACATCCATCATGAGCATGATTCGTAGTCGGCACAATATATCATATTGCTCCTCCCGCAATGCATTGTTAATCGCGGCGTACTTGCTCGTTCCGGGTTTCTTGCTGACGGCAGTCTGAGAGCTGGTATTTGATGTAGAGGCGGTAAGAGATGTCGCAGTGTTCACCATCTTGTCGGCCTCTACACCTTCCCCTTGTTCCTTTTTATCATCTTTCACCTCCTTGTCATCCTTTTCCCTATCCTCGCCCGCCACTCCTCTCAACTCGGAGTGATTCTCTAACAATTCTCCGAGAACACCAATAGCATCCTTGCCACCGTTCTTGACGAGCGGAACGATCGAACTAGACGGAACGTAAAGGACCGTCAATCCATCCGAGTTTGTATATGCTCTAGAGAAAGAGGTAACACTCGAGCTTCCCAATGATGATTGCGGGGCAGCGGTCGCGGCGGTGCTCGTCTTGCTAAAAGGCGTAAAGGGGGTAATCGGGGTGTCTACGACTGATGGATCTGCTCGTCGAAGGAGATGCGAGGCAGCTGATGGCCTTGAGGGAGTTTCGAATTCGTGTTGCTGCTCCTGGACTAGTCCTACGTCATCGATCACTGCCGCAGTATCATCCCCGACAGGGGGTTGTCGACCGAGGGGTGAAGGCTGAATGCGCAGTTCCTGAGTGGGTCGTTCGAGTTCCGTGGAAACGGGTGTAACTGTACCCGGTTCGGCGGCACCGGGGATGGGATTGCCAGAAGTCGTATCCGTTGCGGATGGTCGATAGAAGTGTGCAGAGAGTTCGTAGAACACGGCAGGAAGATCCAAGTCGTGATCGCCGGCCGCCATGGAGACTTGTTTTCCCGATTCCGCAGCATTCTCCTTTTCTGCCATCTTTGCCAGCTTGACCATATCGTAGCCAAGCTCTTTTAATTTACCCCATCCTCCTCCACTCATTACGAGTTTGAGTAATCGTTGCCGCACGATCTTGTTGTTGGACAATTCGAAAGGAGTGTGGGACCCGTATTGCTGTGAAGGCCGCAGGATCAGCAGGATTGTTGCGTGTAAAACTTGCAGATCCTGGGTGAACAGGAAAGACTGAAGACGGTCATAGGACGCATATATCTTCCGGCTTGTCGAATTGTCCAGAAGGATCCTTTCAAATCGCAGGATTTCAAGAATCACGTCCCTATCTTCTTTACTAAAAGACTTGGACTGAACCGCCGTCGCATTGGGTTTATCGATTATATAAGTCTCGAGCAGCGATGCAAGCAGACTGTCGAATCGATCGAGAACAGTTACCCAGCAGTGAAGATCACCTCTAGGGTACCGCCAAGGGGAGTTTGGTGGGACTTCATGGCGGATAAGCGCAGCAAGTTCCGAGTCGGGGCAGGCATTGATGCGTGTAATGACGGCTTCAATGTCAGGATGCTAGAAAGGGTGGCGAATAAAGGGATTGGCGTCAAGAATCAGTGTTGAGTGAAAGGCTGGAAGAATACCGTTCCGTTCGGGCCTGGTCGAGGATGCGACGACTTACCGTCACTGACGCCCTCTTTGGATGTTTCTTGATCTTCATCTTGACATGTCACCTCACTCGGAAGTCTGATGACTGGGTCGTTTCCTCGAGTGCAGTACGATGAAGGGTGAATGCGTGTGCGTCTTTTTTCGGAATTCCGGTGATGGACGGGACTCTACTGATGAAGGATCGGGGCAAGCAGCAGGATTGCACTCTATGAACCTGGCTCTGGCGGATTTGGCTTGGAAGCAGCGATCAACGTCATAGCACCGGGAGGAGGGGACAGAATGCACGCTCGCTCCCAGTGCACTCGAGAAGCTTCGCCCCACTTGCTGACTCTGGCCGGATGAATCATCGCGCACGTGACCTCGTCTCCCGCTGCAGCCAGCCAAGTGTGGAATGTCTATACATGTTCTACGGCAGCACCTACTCCCACGTCCAGTCCGCATCCTCATCTACACATACTCCAGCATGGGCTACACTCTCGCCGTCATCGGTGCGTACGCCCATACATCCGGTCTCCCCATAGGCATGGCTAATAATACCTTCTATCCCTATGGTCCCAGGATGCGGCACGATGGGTGTCGCCATCTTGTCCGGCATCTTCACCCGCCTCGACTCCCAAAGCTCCGGATCCCCCGACCCAGACCTCCCATCCGGCTTCATCGCCACCGTCGGTCGCCCTGCCTCCATTGACCGGCTTCGCGGCTCCTTCCCGGCCTCGGCCTCCGCACAGGACATCGAGATCACCTCAGGCGACGCAGGCAACGCCGAAGCGATCCGGAAAGCCGATATGGTCTTGTTGGCGTGCAAGCCGTACATGGCCAAAGCCATCCTGGAAAAGGATGGTATCAAACAGGCACTTGAGGGGAAGGTCTTGGCAAGTGTTGCGGCGGGTGTTACCATTGCGCAGCTCAAAGCGTGGGCACCAGAGAATTGTGAGGTGGTGAGGACAATGACGAATACGCCATCCAAGGTACGTCTAGCCAAATGCGGATCAGCTTCGAGCGTCACTCACAATGCTTCATCTCTTAACCCCGCAGATCGGCCAAGGAATGACCGTGATTACTACCCTCCCCTCTTCTTCACCCGCTACCACCTCCTCCCGCCTCTCCGCCATCTTCTCCTCCTGCGGGCTCGTCCGCTTCGTCGACGAAAAACACTTTGACGTGTGCACTGCGCTCGCTGGATCCGGTCCGGCATTCGTGGCGCTCATGGTGGATGCATTGGCGGATGGCGCGGTGCTCATGGGTCTACCGAGAGCCGAGGCGGTAGAGATGGCTGCGCAGAGTACGTTCCTTCCTCCTTCGCTCGTTGGTAGTTTTGAGATTAAGCTGCTCTTACCCCTTGTCGTAAACCCAACCATCAGCGCTCGCGGGAACCGCCAGAATGATTCTGGACACGAAAACCCACCCTGCAGTGTTGAAAGATGGAGTCACGAGTAAGTGCCCGCCGCTCCTCGTTCGGTCGTCTTCATGCCGCTGATTGTGCATCCAACGTCATGGTCAAACTTCAGCACCTGGAGGCTGCACAATCGCCGGTCTGATGCGAATGGAGGACGGCAATGTGCGCTCAACGCTAGCTAGAACCATACAAGCGGCTACGCTGCATGCTGCTGGCTTGGGACAGGAGAAAAAATAGTGACGAGGAGATCGAATAGGTTGTATGCATGTATGGGTGAGCCGATGTACATTGCGGGTTGTGAGATCCAACCTTCTCGCTTTGCGTATTCACGGACAACACGCCAAGGGAAGACTATGGACTCATGTCACACGGGGTTGTTGCATGCGGTTGAGCCAGCTAAGGACATTGAAGAAAGCAAGTTCAGGCGGGCAATGAACAGCGAGCCAAGGGCCCTGTCTGTTATGTGAATATGTTTATCTAAAGCGATCACCAACCTGATTCGTCAACCAAACCTATCATCGTCTCGCCTGTCTAGCTGTATGCCTTGCGCATGATATCTTGCTGTCCGGGCGTCTTCAAATGCTCTTCTGTACGAACCCGTCTTCGACGACGTAGACAACCTTCACTCTCCCACTGAAGCTTACCAGATAACAGGCAGCAAGCGGCCCTACAACCGCCCTATATTCCGTTCCAGACAAGTGCGATCAACTCATGGATCCGCATGAACGCTCATGAAAGAATCGGGTATCTACGGTTTCCGTCAAAGGTGGAAAGAGATCTTTAACGGATGTTAGAGAAGGGGGTGTCAGCGAAGGTAATACCGGCAAAAGAGGCGTCAAAGGAGGCGGAGTCTACTGATGGGCTGGGCTGCCTCGCAATGAACGATCCCACTGTTGCGCTACGAGAACGCGAAAGCCGGTTTCTCTACGTCAATCAGCATATCCGTGTAGAAACGAAACGATTGTGATTCCCGCTGGTAAGTCTTCTCACTCCATCACCAATGCATTTGGTCTGTCCAACGCCTGATTTCGACAAATTCAAACAGTTGCATGCATTTCAGAAGCCTCGAAAGGCAAGGTCCGCTAAAGGCCCACTGAACGACACGCCTGACAAAGACTATGTGCTACGCTTTGTTGTCGGCAGGCAGATAGCGATTAGGAAATCTTTTGCTATTTCATGAACCAACGAAGTTCCGTGACGTGGGCGTCAGCTGGGCAAGATATCTCTGGTGGCCGATCAATGACTTGTACTAGGGTGACAATGGATATTAGCTGGAAAGCAAAGCTAATTCCAACGAAACGGAGATCCTTCATAGGTCCTATCTATATACGTAAGGTCTTGCTATCCTTCAGCTCATCACTCTCATCACCTTCGCCTCCTGCTCCTCCTAACACTCCTACGTGTCGTGGTTCATCAGTGATGGAAGTTGATGATGGTGATGGCGGAGTGCACCTGAAGCGTTATCCGTGACAAGGTCTGTCAAGGAACGGATTCATGACACAGACGCGCCGGGGCTATCCGGCGAATTTCCGGCCATCCCGTTATCGCTCGACGTTTCAATGCAATACGATCATGTCTGGGCCGCAGGGATATCGGGGCCAACCCGTAAGTGTGGCGAACTCATAGACAGAGGAAATGCGACAAGGAGAGTCTGGCGCCGAAACTTCGGCCTTCAACTAGCTTCAGCTAGGCAGCAGTACTCACTCCGGTCCAGCGGGAACAGAGTCTCTCGCCTCAAGTCGCACCATGGCGGGATCCTCCGCCCTGCCGGTGACATCAAGCGAATTGGCAGCGGGGAGGGCTGAGACCAAGGATCCAATCAGCGGCGAGAAGACCAGCGAGGGAAAGATTTCGAATGAAGAAAAGGAGGTTAACGAAACGTTGGGCGACGACAAGGAGATGGTTCAGCTGCAAGACGGTCTCGTATATCTCGGCACGGAGAAACAGACGGGTAAGGCTATGATCAAGAACAAGCAGCAATCGTCGGGAGGCCCGGACACATAGCCAACATCGTAATATGCTGTACAGGATACATCTCTTCCGAGTCTCTGCTGACTCCCTATGCTTCGCCTTTCTGCGTCAGGCGTTACTCGTTGCCTTTATGAAAGCCCAAAATCCTCCTCCACCGCCGTCCGAGGCGATACTTGACTCATCAGATTTGCGCGCCACGAGAGCTTCGTGGTGGCCTCACCTGTTCGTTGCATGCATGCAATCGATCATGGCGCTCAGGTCTGTGGGAGAACTGACGCCAACAGTCATGTACAAACTCGACCGTGAACGTGATACTGGCGTGCGTTGGAAAAAGCTGCTCGCTTCTTTCCAAAGGCGCTGGGATCCAGCGGATGATTACAACGTAAAGCTGGAAGGCGGCCAGGTACCGGTACCGCGGAATCTGAGGATCAAGGCCGTTTCATGACCCTTGAACAGCAAGCCGCCGCTATGCGGTAACGTTTGCGAAATATGTGGGATGTAGGCTAACTGTTGGAAACATGGCATGATATAGTGCATGTGACCGGGGATCCCGGTCGAAAAGTTGCAGCCATGTCCCCCCGAGTTGTCGTTTGTTGTCGATGGAGCCCGTTATTTCATTGGCGTCGCAACAGGGGCAAGTTGGTGGATCTCGCATGCGCTCTACTCGTGTCTCGAATGCTATCAGATACGACGGATGCGCAGCCGTCTGCTTCCGCCGCACTTGGGCCAGAGTCGGCTCCCAGGGCGGCGCGGGGAGGAACAAAAGGGAAACGCGGAGAGAGCACGCGGAAGAGGGGAAGCAGGGGAAGTGAACACGCTGCGTCCCGTCCCCTACCACACGCACACCCAGACCACGCCGCACAGGCATCATCTACCCAGGTCCGTCCCTCCCCCTCCTGCCGTACGCGAGCGAATGACATGTTCGTCTCCGACTGACGCGTTTTCCCCCTGCGCCGTTACCCGTCCCGTTCGACAGTAGACCACCAGCATGTCCGCCGTCGCGGCCGAATCAACGCATCCCACGCCTCCGCCATCTGCCATCCCGCACGAGCTGGCTGACTCCTGCGCTGCGGAGATCGTGCAGAGCCCCGATACGATGAGCGAGAGCGCGTTCCCTTGCTCGTCCCGTGAATCTAGTCCCGGCGGGTTCCGCAACGGGAGGACGCCATCGCGGTCGCGTTTGAGGGTGACGGACGAGGCAATGTCGCCGTTTCCGTTGCAAGAACCGATCAAGCTTTCCCTGCGACGCGTCGAGGGGCACGATGATCCTGCTTCCTCAAACACTGGCGCAACTACCCCATCAGAGTCCCATGCAAAGGATGCACCGCATCAGTCGGACGAGACACGGCATACCCAGCCTACCGCTGATCAGACTGGGGCTGGAGCAACAACGGGAAATCTACCACCAATCCTTTTCCCTACTACCCGCGCAGCACCGGCATCGCCCTCCCAATCCCCGTCACTGTCGCCAGCACTCTCTCGCAGAACCTCATCAGCTCAGCCAGTCCAGGATGGTCAAGTCGCCGAGACTGTCGGAGGCGAGGTACCTGTCGCTGGCGCATCTTCCTCAGGGGATCTCTTCTCCGCCTCCACAGCAGCTACAGTCGGCGGATTAGGAGGAGGAAGGACGAGGAGACCGAGCACGTTGATCCCTCAGCCTGGAAAGGAGGGGGAGACGATACCGCCGTGGTTGAGGACCCGCAACGAAGAATCAGCTACAGGCTCGGGTGTGAGCGGTGCTGATGGGGACGCTACGGGAAAGGAGAACGGCGAGGTTTCGGGAGTGCTGGATACTGCGGAGGCGGAGAAGAATACGGTGGAGTCGTCCCGTACCGCCATTCGGGAAGATTCCGAGACTGCAACAGCGGCAGAGTTGAGCAGCGCCAACAGCAACGCCGAGGAGGACACAACTCCGACCGTCATCGTCCGTCAGCCACGCGTCCTCGTCCGGGACTTTGGCTTCCCTGCGGTTGATCCGCGGTATCGGGGCGCATTCCATCCGATTCCCGGAGAATTCGAGGCCGAGGAGGAAGACGACGACGATGACGAGGATGAGGACGACGATCGTTCGACCGCCAGCGGGGCGTCGAGCGGGTGGAACCGGTTCGCCGGCGGCGGCGGGGGCCGTGTACGAAGGAAAAGCTCGCTGGGCGGCGGGTGGAGCGGGTTCGGGTTCGGCGGGTTCGGCGGGCTCGGCGGGCTCGGAGGACTTGCCAGACGGTTTAGCAAGAGTTCGCGAAGGGGTAGTCAGGCTGGCCTGTCGACGACGAGCGGCGGCGGCGGCGCGGGAGCCGGGGAGGAGATGGATAGTAGTCGGTCTACGGGTGGTAGTGGGACGGCCAGTCGGAGGGGATCTGTACAGGTCGGCGGAGGCACGGGCGCGAGCAGGTCGGCAGCAGGCAATTCGACCGCAGCAACGGCTTTATCGGCAAAAAGCCCCGGCGCGATCGTGCTTCCTACACCACTCCCGCACGATACCGACGTCTGTCTTTCCGATCTAACGCCCACCCCGCCCTCCTCGGCCGATAATAATGGCGAACCAACGGAGCAGCTTGATCATCGACACTATGCGTTTGGTTCCGGGGGCAGAAACGACTCGGGAAGTGCAATGGGGACACGGTCGAGATCCGTCAATGGCGCGGCGGCGGAAGAGGATCCATCGATACCGGTGGGGAAAATCGGCGCTCAGGAGCAGCCGGTATTACCCGCGGCGGGAGTTTACGTAGACGCAGACCCACGGTTATCGATACTCAGTCAAGTGTCGGAAGAGGCGTCTTCCGTCGTTAGCGGTGCACAGTCCGACGGCTCAGCATCATCGTCAGCGGAAGGGGAAGCTTCCAAGTGGCCTTCTGACCCAACGCCTACTCTAACAACCAATACAACCTCGTCCTCTAAAACGACTGTCACGGCCCGCGAACCACGCGGGAGGTACAAGGTCTTGTACGACTTTGAAGCAGAGGGAGAACACGAGATGTCTGTTCAGGAAGGGGAAGTACTGCTCATTGGCGGTCGGTGGGGGAACATGGGATGGGTTATTGCCGAGCGGCTGGATACGCCGACCGGCGCCGATGGAGGAGGGGAGGGAGAGCAGCAACAGCAGCCGCGGCGGGACCGCCAGATCAAAGGCTTGGTGCCTGAGGGGTATTTGGGGGCAAGACTGAGTGAATAGCGTGCAGGGGCGTGTGTTGTATATACGCATAAGCTGGCGAGGGGATTGTATAGCATTATCAGCATGAGATGAAGGTGGCGACATCGGGGGCCCGGGATCAACAGGGTCCTTTGGGGTTCTTGGGAGGAGGCATCCCTTCTCCTTTGTCCCGCTTTTTCATGGTTCTCGCCCTGCTCGTCGGATAATGTGATGGGACTCTTTTCAGGATATGGGACACGGGAATCTGTCACCTCGGGTACACGGCAGCTGCATCGTGGTCTCCCCAGAAAAGCGGAATAAACAGGGTGGAGACAGTTTCGACTCGGCCCGAGCGAAGAAGCACTTCGCCGGAATTCAACATCTACACGGCTGACATCCAGCAAGCCTCCGACCGCCTTGCTCAAGGGACGTTGACAAGCTGTCTGACTCTCGATACCTATCTGCATTCAATCACCGCGCACAATCACACCCTTCGCGCCTTGATCTCGGTCGCGCCAAGGGAAAAGTTGATGCTGGTGGCAAGACAAGGGGACAAAGAGAGGCCGCAGTACGAGTGTTGAGGGCTTCTTCAAGGGATTGCAATACTTGGCATCTGAGTTCGAGGTGAGATCGTTGCCTGCCAGGAGATCGAGTGGCCTAGCGTCTGGTCTAGTGGCAGAGATAACATTGCGACCGATGAGAAATTGGAATGCGAACGAGGGCTGGTTCATACGCATTCAGTGTTTCAGAAGCGTTACCTTAGAGTTCATAGTCCATACTCAAACTCACCGCCACTCATGGCTGTTTTAGTCAGCATGCCTGTTGAAAAGAATGGATTTGTGGTGAAGAAATTGAGGGAAGCGGAGCAATCATTATGTCTCCTGTCGTCTATCCTCCCTCCCCCCTCCTTCACTCCCTCCTTCCCCCCACGCGGGTTCCTTTTCACCACCAGTCAGCGCCCAAGCAAACCTTACCGAGCTCACGAGGCAAAAGTCTCTGGAAGTGACAGACGGGTGGAGCCCAGTTGGCGGACAGACAGTCAATGTCTACGACGCCAACGGGGCTCCCAGGAACTTGTCCGCTGGGAACGGGGTCGCCGTTACAGAGCTGGGTTTGGCCTGCTTCCGCAGGGACAGAGGCTGGTAAGTACCCTTGTGTAAAGTGGGGCGAGCTGATGTCTTGTCCGGCCCACTGGAGAGACATGTTCGATACAACCGAGACGACTGACCGTCTACGTCGCATCCTCCCTTGCGCTGTAAGACGGTTCTGTTGTCCTTCCTTGTCTCCAATCAGGGCTGTACGGACCCAAGCCTACCCTCAATGTCCTGTACTGCTCGGATGTGGTCCCATTGGCGCTCCAATTCGATAATCCCGGGCATATAGCGGAGAGCGTGTGGGATTTTGGCGGCGTTGATGCATGCGATGCAGGGCGAGGACGAGGATGATCCAGCAATTGAGCATCCCTTCTTTCCCCCAAGGGATGGGAGAGAGAAAGCGTACAAGACGAGAACAAGGCTGATGGTCATGTTGTGCTGGCGATAGCTGAGGCACACGATTTCCAGGGATGGGACGCCTACTCGGCTCACGATAGCAACACCGGTGAGTATCCATAGCCGTTGTTGAACCCTGTCCTGATCTAACTCATTCCGTAGCCTTGTGTGCTTGGTTGACTGTCGAGAACACATTGGCGCCTACGCTCCACGTAGATGGAGGAGCGCCTGGCGTTCCTGACGCCCGTACCTTTTGTCAAACCATCGGAAGTAAAGCCTGTGGTAAGCATTTAAATCACTACGCGGTGGTCACCTTCATCACCACGACCGATATCCACAAACTACGACTGTCGGCATCAACGCCCTTCGAATTACCACTACAGATACTGCCTAGTGAGATGACCTTAGATCTTGGTCGCATCACGGTAACAAACAACAATATTTTCGAACTATCACAAACTGCGCAATCAAGCAATACGGCATGTACATCGTGGTTGAATTGCTTTCGTTGCCAGGTGAGCTCTCATGCTGTCGCCGAATAGGTACCCCGCAACTTCGCAAAAACACACTCTCTTCGGTATAATTCCCAAACCAAGACCCAATCGCGTCTGCACGGAGTATCAAAGAGATGGTAGAGAAGTAAAATCACAAGTCCATACCATAATTTACAACTCCATATTGGCACGCCAACGCTCTTCATCGCATCCTCGCGATTCTCTACACGTCCTTCCAAAGCTGGAATACCCCTTTCAGGTATTGTACAATTTCCCCTCCGTCCATCTTACTTTGCCCCTCGATTCGATCCACAAACGTGATGGGCACTTCCCCGACCGAATATCCGAGTGCACGTGCTCTGACCATCATCTCCATCTGGAAGACGTAACCCTTCGATTTCGTTTCAGAGATAATGTGGCGGAGCACGTCTCTCCGATAAAGACTGACAATTCAGATTGCAATAAACAAGGCCAGGGAAAGACAAGCAGATACGATGATCAGTTGCAGTTTAACACATCTTACACGCCGAAAATCCTTACCGGAAACTACCAGTCAAATCACTAACTCCCGGCTGTAACATGGTATCTGCTAAAAAGTTGGCTCCACGACTGACCAGCTTCCGCTTCAAGTCCCAGCCATATACACCCCCAGCTCCGAATCCGATCTTTTGGCCTGCCCGCGAAGGCGGGGTAACAGTAGCAGAGTATCGTGTACCCGTAACGATGTCGAGGTTATGGAGCGCTTGCAGCCTGTAGTACGTGGGATGATTTGTAAGTATTTGCTTCAAGCTGGATGCCGCTTGCCATGCGTACTTGATGAACTCTGGAATAAACTTGGGCTGTAAAAAACAATTGTGTCAACTACTCGTGTGCGTGACGAGTTGTCCTGTGTGCATAACATACATGATGGCTAAAGTCTGCATCCATGATGATGACAAACGTTCCTGTACAGTAGTTCAACCCGTGAACATATGCCGTTCTAGCGATTAAGAAAAACGTTAGAGAAGAATCAAGGTATATTTCGACTTCCAGTCGCTTACCCGAGACCCAGTTTCCCGGCTCGTGGTCGTAGCAGCTGCAGATAAAGGATGATTGTTCAGGCCTCGTTAAGAACCCGTTTGTTGGCAGCAGTGCATACGGAGCCCTATCTACCGATGCAAAACACCAGACTCACCACCTTGTCGTCTCCATATATTCTGGCCAGTTGATTCGCTACCTCCTGCGTACCATCCGGCGATGCGTCATCCACAACAATAACTTCCCATGCGAGATTACTGTGAGCAAGAAAAGACACTGTAAGCCATCAAAGAGCAGAGAAACACCATCCCATCTCTGTTCCATGCTGCGTACTTCTCCTCGAAGGTCCTTGCTAACAGCCAGATAATAATAGGCAAGTTCTTTCTTTCGTTGTACGTGGGCAGAATCACAGAGTACTTTTCTATAGCATATGTGTGGGTCAGTCCTTTTGAACTGGGTATATAATCACATAAAAAAAGATGCCGCTCGTATCTCACCGGGACTTTTGGAAGTTGCGGAAGACATGTCGATGACGTGCGACATGCGATGCTATCGAGGCAAGAAGCTGGACGCGAGTCGACGGAGAGGTTGCGGTATCAAAGTAAGGGGTTGTGAATACGTGCACTAGTCTTGAAACGGTGGATGCAGAGTGACCTCGGGATTTCAGCTGAAGAGCGAAAGTAGAGCCATCAACCCACAATGCGGAGTAGGTGGGTGACAAGGACGCGGAGGTTGTTTACTTTGTGCTGTTCGTCACGTGACCAGGAGCCAAGATTTCGAGCGGATATGCCGTCAGTCTGGCTTCATCCAGCTATTCCTAGAGGCGAGATTATCGTCGTGAGCCCAGTGAAAGCTTCATCTTGCCGATTGGGATACACTTGGAAGGCTCGAAACCTACACCAAGTCATCTAGAAGCTAGAACTTTCAAACCGCACGTACGCCCCTTTGCATATAACACGACATGCCGAAAGCAAGTTCCCTGGCAGGTGTCAAGAAGGCCCGCCACACGCCACTCCATGTCGATCTTAATGAGGATGCTCAGCTCTCAAAGTTCGGCCGCATCAGCTCAAAGGCCGTGAAGAAGCAGCAACAGCGAGAGAAAAAGGCCGGCGCTGATGTCGGACGAGATGGACTCGACGGGGGCCTTCGTGCTGGAAAGGCCGCTACTTTGGGCGTTGACGGCGATAATGGATCAGCAAGAGTGGAGACGGCGCGCATGTCGAGGAAAATTCTAGACTTGGCAAGGAAGCAGCAAGACGAGATTGCAGCGGAAGACATGGATGAGGAGGAGGAGGAGGAGGAAGAGGACAGAGCAGATACGATGAGGATCACCGGCGCGGTGCCGCGTAGAGAAGAGCCAAAGATGAGAGATGTAGAAGAGGATGACGAGGAGGATAATGACTTCCCGGAGGACGCAGAGGTTGAGGAGGAAGAGTATGCTGAACTCGTAAGTTGTTTTGTTTTTCTGCCATAAATGAAAGCTCTAGGAAGCAGTATTTGAACATATGTCACTTTGCTTTTGTTAGGAAATCGATCCGGAGGATTATGAAACCCTCGCGGCTCTCGGACGAAACTCGGAACTTCTCCCTTCGCAGCTGCAGCAAGATCTTACATCCCTTTCAACTACCGGACAACAACGCACGACGTCGGCAGACTTGCTAGATAGCCTCAACGATACAGCAGACGACGAGAAACTGGTCGAAGGCAATGAAGCTGAAGGTGGACGAACACTGGCAGATATCATCTTTGAAAAGATGGGTGAACAAGCGGCAGCGCAGGAGGCAGGAAATATCCCTGGTGTCGGGGCGGTGCCTGCCCAGCCTACGCATGCGGGTGAGCTATATCGGTATAGATAGTCGATTACAGGAATAAACGCTGATGCCGTGATTATGTTCAGATGGAGGACGACTTGACCCGCGAGTCGGACTGAATCCCAAAGTTGTGGACGTCTACACCAAGTGAGTACTTTCGTCGAGGTGCACTTCGCCAGTCCGCCTAGATTCCATGATGTTATCACGGTACACCGAGTTCTGACACTTTTCTTGGCTGACAATAGAGTCGGCATCTTGCTCTCTCGATATAAATCCGGCCCACTCCCACGAGCCCTCAAAATCCTACCCTCTCTTCCTCATTGGGCACAGCTACTTGCGCTGACGGACCCGGCACAGTGGACACCTCACGCCGCATACGCTTGCACCAGGATTTTCGTTTCCAACTTGAAGCCCGCAGAGGTACAGGTTTTCCTGCAGGGTATCTTGCTCGATCAAGTAAGGGACAATATTGCGGACAAGGAAAAGGCCAAGAGTGGCAAGGGAGGAAGGTTGGACGTACAACTGTACGAGGCGCTTAAAAAGGGCTTGTATAAGCCGGCTGCTTGGTTCAAGGGGATACTGTTCCCGCTGTGTGAAGTAAGTACCAAAACATGCGTTCCTTTGGTTATCTGGAGCTAAAGTTTGTTCACGTCTCTACAAAGTCCGGATGCTCGCTGAAGGAAGCTACAGTTGTGGCGTCTGTGCTGTCCAAAGTTTCTGTTCCGGTATTGCACTCCGCTGCAGCACTGATGCGACTCGCTGGTATGGACTACAGTGGTGAATATCTATAAACTTTTTGAACAATGTCAACTATACGCTTGCGTCCCATGGCTAACCATTGCTCTCTCCAGGACCCAACTCTCTCTTCATTCGAGTTTTACTGGACAAGAAGTACGCTTTGCCATATAAGGTTGTGGATGCGCTCGTCTTCCATTATATTCGATTGGCGAATTCTAGCAGAAGTAAGGATGGCGACGATAAGTTACCGGTTTTATGGCATCAAAGTTTGCTGGTATTCGTTCAGAGGTGAGTTCTACCATAAGAAACCCATATCAACCGTCGCATTAATCCTGGAAGCAATGTCTTCACTCATTAACAGATACGGTGCGGACTTGACACCTGAACAAAAAGATGCGCTGCTTGATGTGATCCGTGCCAGACCACATCCAACAATCTCGTCTGAAATCAGACGAGAAATCCTGAATTCGGTCGTCAGAGGGGAGCCTAGACCGGATGAAGGTGCTGGTGGGGACGTTGACATGATCTAGAGGATGCAGCCTGTTGTAGAGTGCGACGATGTAGAAGGACCATGACTGTTTTTTGTACTGCAGATGCACCATTATGATCGCACATTCCTATCTGCGCACAGGCTATTTGCCGCTTTTATGTGTATCTTGTCATATATAACCCACACCACCGACTATCCCTACTGTCTAGCGAGGCTACCTGGTGCTAGCGTTTGTCAGTTGCCCACTAACCAACTCTAGATGTGCTTTACAATGCCGCGTGACATCGTTCAATTTGGCCAAAAGCGTCGGCAAACTTGCTGGAGACAGAAACACTGGTATTTGAGACTGAGAATCCGTTGTTCGGGCGTCGCCGTCTGGTGACGGTGCAGACGTTGAAGAGTCCGACGGGATTGCTGCGGATGAGGACTGCAACGATAGTGACTTGGTCTCGAATGCAGGCGATTGACCACGCCCGAGTCCAGCCAGAAGCTTGCGAGAATCCGATCTTGTAATGGTCGATTTGGCATCGGGTTGAAGAGCACCTAAGTGTGATTGCTGCTCCGTACCCAGGCATTGGTCGAGCGGCGTCGATGATGGTTTAAGAGTGTCCCAGTCGCTGGGGCTTGATGCTCGACTGGTGCATGTCCCAGACAGCACTGACGTTGAAGACAAGCTCTCATCTTGCACCTCAAACTTTATTCTATCGGAAGAGAATCGCAAAGGCGTATGTATTGGTACCGTGCGCACTTTGCTTGAACTCCTGCGGAAGATCGACGACAACGAGGGCCTGGTATGTGATCTCGGCAATGCTGTCCAGCCATCCTGGGGAATTGGTGATGAAGGGTTGGCCGTTCCGCCAGACCTCTGAGATCCGCTAGCCGCTCTCCAGATATCCTTGAAGACTGCGACATTCGATTTGCTAGATCGACGCTGGGATGGCGTTGTCTTCGTTTGCGACGAGGCGGGTCCAAGAGTCCGTCGTGCGTCTTCCGATTTAGTAGTGGGCGATAATATTCCTGTTTCCTTTGGCCGAACCATAGGGGAAGCGGCAGCAGTAAACAGGGGCTGCGGCGTTTCTAGTATCGTTCGAAGCTCTTCTAACTGCGAGGACGTAAAATCGATTCGTCCTGTTGAAGCTCGCCATGCGTTGCTGATGCTTCGCTGAGTTGCACTTGCCGCCGTCGACTCTGATACTGGTTCCGAAGAGCAGCTTGGCTCCATTGCAGAAGTTGCCCCCTGTATCAGTGAAGAACCCAAGGATTCCGTATCTATCGTCAAGGCTGACAGATGGGCCGAAGGTAGCACCGACCCTGGCGCAAGTGTTATACGTCTTTGTCGTCGGATATCCGCTCTCAATTCTGCATCATCGCTGTCGAAGACAGGTCGAACAACTGCACTAGAGATACTTCCAGTCTCCCCTAGCTGGATCAGCAAGCTCGCTAGGGACCACCACGGAGCGTAAGTGGAATCCAATAAAGCATCGTTGGCGCCAGATCGATGTTGCTTGACCCGTAATATCGTATATTGTGCCATGAGTGCTTTGAGATCTGTGTAACACCACGTATGCTATTATTAGTGCAGAATCCCACTGTTGTCAGAATAAAAAAACATACCTTGGATTCCCGCTGCAAACTGCTTCATGGCTCCAATCTCTTCTTTCAACGCTTTTTGCGCACTGACAACCCGACTAGGGATTTTTAGGTCTCCCATAGAGCTCCGCCTTCCGATACCTCGCTCATTTGCGATGTTCGCAGTACCCGTTTGGTCCACTGCAATACTTTTAAACCTGGTTGTAGTTGGCGAGTCATTCTGGCTAAGGCTTCGCATAGCAGCTGGAATCACTTGTGACTGTTGCGAAACTGAAGAAGCCAAGCGGGTAACATTTCGCTGGTCTGTAGGCGGCGATAAGGCATCGTCTAGCTGTCTCGATTCGCGTTTGACGAATGTGGTTTCCTTCGTAGCCATCTCCCGCGGCGACATTTTCATCGTCATATCCTTTTCCGAGACTACCGTCAAGTCCCGTGTGTCTGGCACAGGAACGCAAGTTCGGGCGTGTACCTTGACCGACCTCTCACTGGGTGCGCTTCCACTGATAGTTCTCCAACCGTCGCTGATTTTCCTTCCGTGTCGTTGGGTCAGACTGCCGATTCTGTTCAAGGTATGCAGTGCTTTCTCCTTCCGACTCGTTGCGAGCGCAGCGGCTGTTGACGAGTGACTCGTTGTTCGAGAAGCCATTTGCTTCCTAGCACTGGCGTCAGCTGACTCGCTCACTGCAGCATTTCTTGTACTGGCGCCAAATCGATAATTCTGAAAGGCTATCTTCTCCTCGTGCGATCTTGCCCGCTGCGATTCGGGCATTGAGGCGGTTTTTGTAGCATCGCGCAGATCCTCTGAACCAGCATGAACCAAACAAAGAGAGTCCCGGTTTTTTGAGGCTTGTCCATCATCACTTTGGCCGTTCGGGCTATACGCGATATCGGCAATCTCTTGCACTTTGGATTCTAGATGCTTCGTTTCTGGAAAGGCAGACGACTCGGACACGCGACTATGCGATGCGCGGCGGCTATCTTGTGCTAAATTGGCAACGTTGTACGCCGACCCAGCGGCCGGGGAAGGTAAATGAAACCCATAAACACTTGTGCGTCTCGAATTTTCGAAAGACGGTCTCGTTATCACTGGCTGGAGGGACGTGGTGGTATCGCCAACTGTCTCTCGCCGGTCATCGATATTCGTCCACCTCGATCCGTGTATACCGGCGGGTAGCCCCGCAAAGGGGCGTGGAGGCTGTTGATTGTAAATCGCGTTTGATAATGTACGATACGGCAGCCCTTCTGGAGATGTTCGTCGAGGCGGATCTGAAGAAGACGAGATCGGTGTCTGCTCAGACCCTAGAGCGACATTCATGACGATTTCCGTCGGCAATGCGGGAGAAGGCATCTTGTCCACTGACGCTCCCGCTTTATTGTGCTTTTCCCGCTTATCGCGCGAACTCGCTTGAAGGGCAGACCAGGTCGTCGTCTGGTCATCAGATGGGAGAGTGTCGGTAAGCAAGATGCTATTCACCGAGGACGGCCCCATGGATATACTGCTCGATATTCTTCTACGAACGCTAGATATGCGTCTCATGAACACTCCTTCCTTGGTGTTTGCAACTTTCGATGCTTTTTCTGTAGAGCAGAGCCTGGTGTCAGGATCGGTCTGGCTACTATCCATACTCTCCAGTTCCTTCACTTGGCTTACCTGAATGAACGCGGACGGTTCCGTCGTTCAAGCTCGTTCCACCAGTCCGTGACTGAGTCTTCGTGTTCACGTGTAAATCCGAGCTTTGTGAGGGGAAACGATCGCTGCGCTTTCGATCTCGACGGTTCGACTGTGCTGCAAAAACAATTGCACTTGAGGACCTTGGTAGTTCGGCTAATGTTGGCTTTGGGCTTTTCTCTAATGTCGGTGTGGTGAGTGAGAGCGTCGAGGTCGAACGCAGTAGTTGAGAGCGAGGCTGAAGCGGAGGCTGTACGACGTTGGCATCTTGGGTGTCCCTACGAGGTATCTGTTCTACGTTTCGCCAGGGTAATGACAGCGTCTTATCCTCAGCACTGATCTTGGTTTCTACGTCCTTGGTACCGTCCAACGAATCGTAGTCGAAATCATCATCCCAAGATTCGATCACTCTCTCTCGTCTCGCTAACTTTTGTGGCTCAACGGGAAAGTTTGCTTCGTCCGTATATTCAAAGACATCCAAGCACGGCGGCGTAATTGCGGTCGTCCGAGAGGAAGAGGTACCTGGTTGTGAAGGTAGTTGAAAATCAAAGTCGTCGTCCCAGTTCTCTGTTGGTGTTGGCGTTGGCGCTGCTGTTCCCACGCATCCGAGGTATCAGCAACAATAAGCAACAAATCGATTGGACAACAACCGAGAGCTTACCTCCTCTAGGTACAGGCATATCTCGACCCTTCATCACCTATCTCCTGCTACGCTTACAGATAAGCAGGTCACTGGCGGTAAGTTACTGGTCTACGATTGAGCTTGAAAAGCTGCTTGAACCGGTTCGCCCACCGAGGGCTTCCTTGGTAGCGTAGATATCGGGGTGTCAGCAGCAACTGTGTCCGATGTCCTGAATGGATAACGGTGGGCGGATCAAAGTACCAACGACTGATCAGCCCAAAATCGGCAAGAGTCCATCAAAATTGTGCTTGGGCAAGTTGAAACAACAACTATGGCAACAATCTGAAACACTTGCCGGAGGCCGCGCCGAGGTCGCCGAAGGCGCCCTGATTGCGCAACCTCGGCTTTCCCTGGGGCGCATCATCATCCTGTTTCGTCATGAGGTTCAGGCATATTCTATCACATCTGCAAGCCAGGTGCCGAGCAACCGCAAGCTTGTATGGCAGAAAAGGGCAAGGTAGAGCGGGGTACAACTGTGGATCAGATATGTATGGGACGTTGTAGCATCCGCGTAATGCCTCGAACTGAGGATGATGTGTTCTGTGTCTGGGTCCGTCAATTTCCCACCACAGCTAACGAGGCGTTTGATTACCTGCTTGGGCGTTCGTAAGCAAGACAGAATCCATTGTACTGCATCGAAGCCTTTTCCGCCATTTATCGGCATATCTACAACCAGCCAATGTCACCGAATCCAATACAAGTCGCGAGTTCGCCGTTGAGTGTCCTACAGCCGCGCAAGATCATCGTTCCATGCCGTGTAGCTTCACTTCTGAGCGTTCTCGGCATCTTCCTTGGCGAATGAAAGGCTACAACACAACCGTAGACGCAAAAGTCGAAGAGTTTAGCATGGCTGTCCTGATGAACTGCATTCATTATGCGGGAAGAGCCCTGAACGTACGAGACGGAGTTTACGCAATGTCGTTCGTCGGTCGGCACAGGAAGTCCTTCTCCCTTGAATACATGTCCAAGATGCCCGCCACCTGTACAACGACCAGGAGAAACCATTATAAGATATCCACAAAAAAGGACTGCAGCGGCGGCCATAAGTAGAAGACTTACAGTTATTGCAAACGATTTCAATGCGCTCCATGAACATGGACCTGTCGATGTTGCGTCCTACAGCACCAGGGATAGCTGTGCAACAAAAATTATGTTAGCAGTCGTACCGCATGACAAGAAACGGGAAATGACTCGCCATCGAAAAAGGCTGGCCATCCACAACCGGAGTCGAACTTGGTAGTAGACTTGTAGAGAGGGGCGTTACAACCGGCACAGTCTGGTAGTAAAACGATACGTTAGCATGTTTTGTGGGTGATGAACAATCCAATACTCACGGTAAACGCCCTCTTCCTTGTGCTTGTTATACTGGCCAGTTCCAGGACGTTCAGTACCCTGTTTCCTCAAAACCCTGAACTGCTCAGGCGATAGCTGCGCCTGCCATTCACTGTCACTCTTCTTGACAGCCGGTTCCTTGGGTGCTTGATCGTTATCCACCTGGTTTCTGTTTCCCGAAAAGAGGCCCATGTTGCTCGATGTGGTGCTGAATAAAGAGATCCCTGCAAGCGCTGTTCCCGTATAGGCGGTGTTGAGTCGTGTGCGGCTGGTGTTCAGGATGCGTTGGCCTTGCTGTCGGGTTGTTCTTGCCACTTGGGTTACGATTCGGCGGTTGAGCATAAAGTAATCCGTAAGCAGGATGCTGAGAAGAAGAACAAGGGAGGAAAAGACGATGGATCTTGAGAGTCTCATTCCGCACACACTACGGAACGTAGGAAGACTCACGACGAAAGGACCGGTGGCGATGAAATGGATGAATGGTATGTGCTGTCGGTGGCAAGGATGCTGGTCGTGAATTGCTCTTCAAGCTGGCGCCGGAGGAGGTGGAGGGAGGAATGGTGACGAATGACAAACGTTACGTGCACGGGATCGATCGGTGGATCGTCCGGCCGCCGACCGCAACGGCGATATCCGTGGAATCTGAGTGGACAGGCAGAGCGAGTGGCAACCATTGTTAACAGCACTGGTCCATATCTGACTTGAGCATCACCCTCGCCTGCCACTCGAGCTCCGAGGGCCATAGGAAAACTCCCCACTATCTCCCAGTCTTTCACCTCCATTGCCCGCTCTCTCCCTCTCGGAATGGACGGTCCACGAATGACAGGAAAGCGTATCAGGCAAGAATCAGCACTGGACGACTCGTTTGCTTCGTCAACGGTAACACATAAGCGACCTCGGGCTACCTCGGCCCTTAAAGACGTAGCTGGAGTTACTCTCCGCAAAAGCGTCTTCGAGTACCCCGAGGTGTTCCTGAACATCCTATCTTTTCTCCCGGTCGAAGATCTCGTTACATCTGAGCGAGTGAGCAGATATTGGAAGAGAATATGCACTGATCAGTGGCTGTGGAAGAGGATATACCTGGGTGCGTTCGTATTACCCCAGGTTTTACCTGTCGGACTGTCTGACCCGCTTCTGCCCTCAAGCCAAATATCCATATCCGTCGGTTAGACAGCAACGAGCGCGTCAACGTAGTCCTCACTCCTTCGACAATCCAGAACAAGCTCATCATAAAGCAGTGGGCGGATCAACAACGACCAAAGAGCTGTCTTTGGTACCAGTCGGGACACCGCATCAGCCACATTCCCTCAAAGACGTTTCGAATGCGCTTGAAGTTAGTCGTGTACCGTCATTGCTAGCATCTGATGAGCTAGAGGCGCAGGAATTCTCCCGTCCACGAATCGACTGGAAGCTGCTCACCAAGATCGACACCAATTGGGCTACGGGAACAGCTACCCAGTACTCGCTGTCACCTTCGCCATCTCCGGCACCTTCATTACGACGAGCGCATTTACAAAACACTCCAACGAAACGCTCACAGCAGGATGATTCAGCCACGGGACATGCAACGCAAGTAAGCATAGCTGGCGACACCTCTGATGGACTGCAGCAACGTCAAGGAGAGCGACATCTTCTGGCACTTTCGTCCCCCTTCATCTTTGTAGCATACCCCACGTCGCCATTGCTTCATGTACACGCGTCCAACCAGTATCCCACGGAGAAACAATCCAGCAACGATGACGAACTGTCCCGCAATCCTCCCTTGGCGTTGATTCCTCCGCCACCGGGATGGTCTTCCTTGTCGCGACCTGATTTGATCACCTCCATCAAGGTAGACGGCAATGATATGGACTTCTCAAAAGGCGGCGCAGAGCATGTACGATCGATCAGAATAGCGGTGTTTTACCAATCAGGAGGCTTTGTTATCCTATCTATCAAGCCCCAAAGTGTGTCTGTCGGGAATTCCACTAGTCAAGCTCTGCCGCGGCTCACTTGGTCCAGACTATTGGTACACAAATCATCGAATACATCGAGCCGTTCTCGAAGATCTGCGTTCCATGCCCGTGCTCAAGGTGATCCAGTAGTGATTTCCGAGTTTCACTCACCTGTCCTCATCAGCTGCAGCCAAAAATTTTATATTTCCGTCTGGCAACTACCCGAATATTGCGTATCTGATCATAAGCCAGACGGGACACATTCGCCAATGCAAGGAGATCAAAACGCCATCTTGTTGAAGACCCTTCACTCGCCCGTATCATTTCACCCTGCTACCCTTGGCCTCAGACCTATCATCGTCGCAGATTCGGATCAAGAGGAAGATGGCGAAAATCACCAACCGGAAAGCGCCGAAGAGCTGCATCGCGAACCCGTTCGCCACTACCGTGCCTCACTGGCATACACGGTACCCTTGTACCCGGAACGATGGACACTCGCAATACAAGATTTTCATGTCAGCCTTCCAGGGACGCATGCAAGGGCAGTATCCGGTGCAGCTCCGGGGATAGTCGAGATCGGAGATTGCTTCCATGCGGGGAGGTCCAGTTCTTCGGCATCATACAGGCTGCCTATACGATGGCCGCTACGCCCGACGGGTGAGATTGTTGGCGTTAAAGGCGAAAGCGCAATAGGAATAGGACTAGATGACCATTTTGCCGTATTGGCGGGTTCGGATAACCAGATTCAGGTATACAAGGTGCCGGAGAGAAGCAGCCTGCGGTCCCCTGATCTGCAGCCGGTCGTCTCGCAGGACTTTCTATCGACTAGCAGCTCGCGGCGGATTTATCATCAATCACACGGCGCCAGCGCATTGCGCCGCGAAATCAAGCATGTGCAGACTCTTCTCGCACACTCATCCGCCATCACCGCCATTGCGCTCGACAATGGGCGTTGCGTCTCTGCAGGAAACGATGAAAAGATCCTCGTGTGGAACGTGGATCGAGAAGCAGATATATTCCCCGCGGACGACGATATAGAAATCGATCTTGAAGAGACGGGGCCGGCTGATATACTCGGAGGATGGACGACGGTAGTTCAACCTCCAAATGACAAGCTAAACCAGCGTACGGATGGCGCAAGATGGAGCCATGTGGAAGTTCGTACGCCCCGCAAGAGTACCCCGTCAACTGCTTCGGATCGCCCCGACACCGTGTCGCAGTTCGACACTGCGCCTGAACCGTCAGCGAAACTTCATACACTGTCTTCCACATGGACGTTACACCAGCAGATCCTTCCAATGCCACCTGTCACACATCCATTATCGCTCGCTAATGCTGCTAGGGAATACCTACCTACACCTCGGCCTCGTAAAGACGGAGGAGGAACAACAATCGGCAATCAGGTACACGAGGCTGGACAAGCGCGTCGAGTCGTTGAGCAGTTAGCGTTCAACGAGGATAGGATCGTGGGTTTGGTGAGCACCAAAAGTCAGGGTACTCGAGATATATCGGGCGTCTCTCGCTCAGAGGAAAGTGTAATTAAAGTTTGGACATTCGATGTGTAGGCTTAGTTAGCTTGGAGCGTTAATATATCGATTATCGCCCATCTTCGTTTTCTGCGTGATCAGGCTTTTGAGCATGTGTTTCGCGTGATGCTCCCACGAGTAGCTTCATGTAACGGCGGCTAAGCAGTCAAAAAGCCAAAGAGCTCGAGATTCCTGGCGATAAACCGTCGGATTCTAACCTGGCTGACTGTTTGCTGACTTGTGGGAAGCTTTGTAGAATCAATAATAATGGGTTTATAGCTGACTTTCGGATTCAGACCCTCACAGTCCATCCTTTACAAAAACTGATCAACCCGCCTCTGACAGTCTACGGCGTATACGATTTGTATTACGACGATACTTCCCCTCCATTGCCATGCGTAGGAAGGAGGTGATGAGACATATAGCGGAACGGGACGGAACGAGACGGTGGACCGACGGGTTTGAGAGAAGACGACAAAAGTCTTTGAAACTACTCGGACTCGAATCTCAAAAGGCCACTTTCCCGCTCAGGCGCGGGCGCGCCTTTTCGAACACCGTTGTCGCGGCTTCAGGGCCCAGGGCACAGCAGCCTAGGCGGAATGCCACGGCGAGCCCGTCCGTAGGCCGATTGCAGAGCCGTGGTTGGCAGCCGGTCCTGGTGAAGTCGTCTTCGCTACCGTGCACATCATCAGAAACGTCAACTCGGCGACCTTTTCCTTCACCCCCTTAGGAGTACTTTTCGCTCATCCTCAAGCAAAAGTAAGTGTCCCGGCAAGGCATATCTTCTGTTCATCGTGTGGCACTCTCGACAACACGCTTACATTCGGTTTCCTGCATCGCACTTCTAGAGTCACATCAACATGGCTGTCGGCAAGAACAAGAGGCTGTCTAAGGGAAAGAAGGGAATCAAGAAGAAGGCCGTCGACCCTTTCTCAAGAAAGGGTATGTTGCTGTAAAGCATGGGGGAAGAGGGATTCTTGCTGAGTGGTGGACCGCTCTCTTTGCTCTCTATAGACTGGTACGACATCAAGGCCCCTTCTATCTTCGAGGTCAAGACCGTCGGTAAGACTTTGGTCAACCGATCCCAGGGTCTCAAGAACGCCAACGACTCCTTGAAGGGCCGAGTTGTTGAATTGTCCTTGGGCGACTTGAACAAGGATGAAGACCAGAGCTTCCGAAAGATCAAGTTGAGGGTCGAAGACATCAAGGGCAAGAACTGCTTGACCTCGTTCTACGGCATGTCCTTGACTTCCGACAAGCTCCGATCTTTGGTCCGAAAGTGGCAATCCTTGATCGAGGCCCACTTGGACGTTCGAACCAGCGACGGTTACCTCGTCCGATTGTTCGCCATCGCTTTCACCCGAAAGAACCGTCAACAAGTCAAGAAGACTTCGTACGCTCAATCTGCTCAAATCCGACAGATCCGAGCCAAGATGATGGAAATCATGAAGAGGGAAAGCGAGTGTGAATTGAAGGAGTTGGTCCAGAAGTTCGTTCCCGAGAGCATCGGTCGAGAGATTGAGAAGGCTACCAAGGTGAGTAATTGGCTTTGCATGACCGCTTCAAGAGTATTACGCTTATCACTTCTATCGGCTCGTTTTAGGGTATCTTCCCCTTGCAAAACGTCTACATCCGAAAAGCCAAGATCCTCAAGACTCCTAAGCTCGACTTGGGCAAGCTTTTGGAATCCCACGGTGAAATCGAAACTGTATGTAACTGTATACTTATACTGTACGAGCTTAGCCATGAGTCTGACCTTGGATACTTCTTGTTTTCTAGGCCGCCGGTACCAAGGTTGTTTCCGACTTCGTCGAACCCGAAGTCCAGGCTTCCGTATAATCGGAGAGAAGGGAAGGATAGCAAAGACGCCTTGTATCTTTTTCTGAACTCTATGATACGATAGCACATGGATTTCTCGCACTTGATACGTTCTACTTGGGATCCTTCGCGTGGGAACTCTTATCGGATTGGCTGCCCTGTTTTCATTCGCATTTTTCCACCACTTCAAACTATGACAAGAATGATATTTGTCCACGATTTCTACCGATTACATCAACGTAGCTTGTTGGTAGGGCAACTGTTACATTACAACTTAGCCTGGACACGTGTCTTGACCATTCCTCGAACCCATTCGTCTATACAATTCACCATGCGCCTGACGTCTTTCTCTGTGTTGCCAGAATGTAGGCATATCCTTATTCTCTCTTGTCCCTTGGGAACCGTAGGATGCACGACCGGACGCACAAGAAATCCTCCATTCTGCAAATGCAGGGCGAGTGCGTGAGGATGTGGTGTGAGTAGCGGGAAGATTGGTGTAGGATCTCGAGAGTCGTGACCATAAGGTGATATCGTTCGCGGCAATGTTGAAATGAGGTGCTTGGCGTCCGCTGGTAAGGTTTGAAGTAAACGGGAAACACTCTTGTTCAACGTTTCTGCTAAAGTGAATAATGCTTGACGTAGCTAATGTTTAGTAGGACTCCGTTAGTCTTCCATACGGAAAGCCGCTTCCGACGCTGGTGCCTACCTGTTCACCTTCTTCAGACTCTATAACATCAAAAGCACTTTCTATAGCGAGTACGTTCACCACGCTCATCGCCGTGGAGAATATAAAGGGTCTGGCGTAGTTGATGAGGAAAGAACGGATAGTTGGTGAGGCGAGAAGAACGGCTAGATATTTCCGTTTCCACGTATATATTTGTTTAGCTGTTTGCGACGATAGTCACATCCGATTTATCTTTTTAAAACTCACCACCTTGAGAGCCCATGGCTTTACCAAATGTCATCAGACGGACTTGAACCCATTCATCTATCCCAGTTTTCCCAGTACCTCTTGTTCGCTCTCTTTGCACCATGTCGTACACGAATCCCCTCCCTCGTGCGCCATAGACACCGGTGGTATGCGCTTCGTCTACAACAATACATACTCGAGTAGGGTTGATTAAAGTCGGGTATATTGACTGCAACTCGTTTAATGCTGATATCATGTGTGGAAGGGGCGCCAGATCGCCGTCCATCGAATAAAGAGACTCAATAGCGATAAAGATCATTCCTTGCCGATGTGATGCTAACGTTGATGCTGATGTTGCAGCCGATGGCGATGCGGAGTGCTCTACAGCCTTTTCGGCTTCTATTATACTCTCAAGAATTCCTCTAAGATCTGCAACATCGCCATGACGGAAAGCCCTTCTTCTGGAAACCGGCACGCCACGTCTTTCGTTGGCCCTCATTCCATCCCAGACGCTGGCATGTACCAGCTCATCATAAAGGATGTAATCGCCCTTCTGCGGCACAGTCGAGAAGAAGGATACATTCGCATCAAACCCAGAATTGAATAGCAGGGCTGAATCTCGTGATGGCGAAAATGAGCAAGGTGAACTAGATGGTATCGAGCTGTAGGAAAAGAATACAGCGAGGCGATCTTCCAGTGCGGTGTGTTGGGGAGTTGTCCCATCGAGAAGACGAGATCCAGTAGAGCCAAAAACCGGTGTTGGTGCATCTTTCACCCGCCGCACAAATCTCGTTTTCAGTTGCTGAGATCTCGTGAGTGAGAGGTAATCGTTTGATGACTATGATCAAGATGGCTCTCGGTTGTTCATAAGAAGATAAAGGTGTTCTGTAGAGGAATACTCACAAAGTCTATCTTCGCCGTCGAGTCAGGCTCATTACTGTTCTCCCTCGTTACATGTTTCTTTAAACTCCGAAACGTTCCTTTGCCCTTCCTATCTTCCAAAGTGGTTTGAAGTCGTGAGTCTAGTGAGACCGTGGTCATCCTGTCTGAGGGAGCTCCAGAGAAACAGGGCGGATTGCAGCAAGACAAGCCAGAAGTCGGAGATAGCTGAAGGATGGAAGATGGTTCAACTACTTGACTTAGGCGATCGAGTGATCGACCTGTCCTGAGAATCCCCAGCTTTCGGGTTCGGATACGGCTCTCGCGTCTTCTTCCTTCCGCGCTGCCGTTTATTGCGCATTCCAGGCTGAGACACATCGTCGGAGTACCGGCCAAGATAGTGATAGAGTCTGTCTGGAGTGGACATATTTTGAGCTTGGAAGCCTCGTGCCTCAGAACGCGGATGACGCCCAGACTGGTTGTGGAACGCTGTCACGCTGCGTGTGGTCAATGTGATGATTTATGCCATAGGTACAACCAAATACAACTCTTCTATACTGATGACTCTGCTGCAGTAATCATGTCCCCTTTTATACCACCTGTATTTCCGATGATGGCATCAGTGTCCCAGGTAAAAACAGGGCTGAGAAACTCTGAGACAACATACCTTTCCAGCGAGACCCAAGATCTTCCCCCATCTGCCACCACTACCTGCAGGTCCACCTTGTACGTCCCGCAGCTCGGCAGCCACCACACCGTTCACTCGCGTACCGATCATCTCGCCCTTGTTGTTAAGCAGTACACAAGCGTTGTCGTCGAATCTGGTTGGCAACAAGGGTTGAGTAGTACAAGTTAGGTTTGGCTTGAGGTTTTAGTTTTACGGACAAGATCGCTCACCTGACATTCCGACCATCTGGCCGTCCAACAGGGAACCGCGTGCGGACGATAACGGCCCGTCGCACGTCTCCTCTACGCACTTTCTGAATGTTCGATGCGGATGCCGCTGCAGAACTGCTTGGTGAGTTTGCAGCTTGAGAGATTGGTCGAGCCTTGTTGATTACGACGACAACTTCATCACCTGGAAAAATCGGAATGTGCAAATTCCACCGTCGTATCCTCAGTAACAAGCCTTTGCATTATTTCCCTGCTCCACGCGACTGACCGACTGTCGCCATTCCCTGAGCACTTTTCGCCTTCAATACATTGATACACTCTGCGATCAGCCCTCCGGAGTTGTCAATGACCTATTAAATATGCATAAACTATGTATAAACACAACTGGTCCATCCTGGATTGATACGGAGCGTAGCGTATGGCGATCCTGCTCACATTCATTCGTCCCTTGAGCCCTATCATTTTAGATGATGATTTTCCGCGTTTCGGTGGGTCTGAATCACAGGTCCGTTGCAGCTGCTGTTTGTGCAGGGATCCGATGAGAGTGGTTGACGGGACCCAAGACAGGTAACACCTCACGTCGATCTCCCTGACGACATCGAGGCTTGCAAACATTCTTCTGTCTCGATCGCACTTTTGCGCGGAAGCTAATCCTCGCCTGAGCCATCCAACTCTGAGCAAGCGAGCTCGTGGCAGAGTTTTGGTTTCCCACTGCGCTAAGCGCCCGACGTCTGCGTCGCCCAATCCTAGCTATGCGCTTTCACCCGGAAAATTTGGTCCACGTCAACTTCAAACGAAAATATATAATCCAGCAAGGAAGACCCCGCCGAGCGCTCCCTAGGAGGCTATACGGTGCGGAAAGCTGACTAAGCTTGCTTCTCGGATCCGAACTATAGATTACTCATCCATCGGCAACAGCCCTGCCACGCACAAAGTAAACAAGGTGGTTCGTCATCACCATCGTATGTTTTGTTGGTTCCCTGTCGTCTCCCAGGATACGTTCGCCTAGACTGACCATGTTCTCCGCTGTAGCTTGACCAATCAGCCTATAGTCCATGCCGACATAGCGGAGCCCACCTACCCCTCAATATGGAGGATCTCCATGGCGAAGCAGAATACTTGCCCTCCTCTATACCCGACACCGGCTCGATCGATCATCCGACAACAGAAGAGAATCCTCAGCTTTCTGTGGTGTCAGGAGATCAACAGCCCTCGATACTCAAACGCCAGCGGAGCAACTCGTACGATTATCAGGCGATCTACCACTCTCTACCAGCGTCTCCGAGCGCGGTACTCGATCTGCATAGCGGTCAAACCGACAGTTTTCTAGACAACCACACCGTGTCTCACCTGGCGCCATCTACTGCCAACTCCGACGCTGCATTGGTCACTCCCCGCAATGGTTCTGCAGAGCGGGGCCAGCGCGCCCACTCCCAGCCATTCGCATTCCACCATGATGCCGAAACCGATGAGGGACATCCAGCCAAGAAGCGACGGTTGTTTCAGCATGAACATCAGTTGGAAACAACAGTTGGAACGGAAGTAACAGAGTCCAACGATGACGGAAACCTAACCAAGCCACAACAAGCAAACGACCCTGAGAATCATGATTTGATCACTGCACAATTGATGGCTTCGCTCCAGCAGGCAGCTGAAGACCCAGAATACGCCGCCAGTACACTTGCTCATATTCAAGAAAATCATGCGGAACAACCTCCAGCTGTTCCTTCGGCCGAGAGAGATGCTGCTGAGGAGGATCTTTCGCAGCATCATCACGAACATCAGCCGGAAATGGATGGTTTTCCTCACGACGATATTCTTAATGCGTTCATCAGCGCAAGCGTCGAAGCTAGCCCCAAAGTTGCAAGTATATCCAGCCCACAGATTGGGGTAGAATCACCAAAGATACATGATGACAAGGATACGGATCAAATACTCGTCATAGACTCGCTATCAGCAAACAACGGGTCTCCTAGTCAACGTACAAACGCCACAACCTCGGCGGTGATGGATCCATCCCTGAACAGATCAGGACACCGCCTTGCAGCATCCCCACATCCAGTGCCTGTTGTTCCTTCACCCCGACCTGTCACACTGTCGGCGAACACCCGACCCGTACCGGCTACTGTCTTACCCACGACAAATGGATCTTCCAGACCACTATCAGGCACGTCGTCTCCGAGAACTCCAACACTAAGCAACACTCGCCCCGTCATGGTTTCCGCTTTCCCGAGTGCAGGTCCCCAGCTCGTACGACCAGTAGCGAAAAAATTGCTCCCCCGGGATTTTACACCTTCACGACCTCTGGAGAAGGGACGGCGTCCGACGCCACGGAGACTGAGTGGAAGAGGTTCCGCGTCGTCACCGCCGATGCCGAATCCCTACGACTTGGCAGTGAAGAACAGTATTGTTGTGAAGCCCAAGCCTGTAGTCGAAGAGCCGGATATCACTTCGACGTTGAGTGTGGAGACTCTGGCAGTATTGGAAGCCGCTGCGACCTCTCTAAGCCAAATCCAGGGCCCAGTGACGCAGGAACATTTGGAAGCAATCGTCTGTAAGTTGTAATCTTTTCTCTGAGCGTACTGCTGTCGAGGTTGATGTTAATTTTACCCCACAAAGTACAATTGACAAACGCGGGAATCGATTTGAGTCAGCTTGGCTTGGGAAATCTTGTCGCGCAAGACGAGGAAGACGATACGCAAAATCAGTATAGCAATCGAGCAGATGCCCATGTGGACATGTCAGGCACTTCATTGTTCAATGACGGCCGGAATGGGATGGAAACTGGATTGCAGCCATTCAACGATATATCAGATTCCCAACCGGATGATATGAACCTTCAAGCGCAATCGCTCATTGCAGCTCTTTCGGCACTAGTACCTCAATCGCAACCAACAGCCGAATCTGTGCTCCGCCATTCCAGCATTGTCAAGCCCGAGCAAGCATCAATAACTATTGATCTAACCCATGAACCAGATGAAGAAATATCCACAGTCGTGAACGAGGCTCCTGTGCCAGATACAGAGCCGGATTTGATGACGAAACAGGCACAATCCAGCCCACAGTCTATGACAAATCATCAGTCGACAACAACAGAGCCCACTAGTTCGGCGAGTCTCGAGGCGCAGGTGAACGAGTCGTAAATACGAATCTTCCATCTTTCCTGTAGCGATGAATCGAGTTGCTGACCAATTTTTTCTCAGATCCGACGAATTGAGCCAAGAAAAGACTAGAATAACGAGTCTCGACCTGAAGGCAAGGATCGAGACGCTAGAAACTTTGATTCGGGGATTGGAGCAGGAATCAACAGAAAAGGCTGCCAATGTCACAGGTTCAAATACTGCAACAGACGGAGGTCCTGACACAGGAGCAAGCGAAACGACAGCCCATAACTCAGATCAGCAGATAAGGACCGATGCCACGAAGGATCAGCCTACCGTCGAAGACACATCATCACAAAAGGAAACCTCGCCTAGAGCAGAGCCATCAACTCCTGATTCAGAGCAAAGGAAAGATAGATTAAACCGATTAGCATTATACAGGGATTTGCTGGCCGCAGCGAAAACAGAATCAGCATCATCTCCCGCAAACATTCCCCCTAACCCTAAAGACGGAACACCGAGTACCCCAGCGACAGTCGGACAAGAACCGGTTCATGAAGCATCATCTAGGCTTGGAGAACCAAGTCCGCCAGCCTCTGTGTCGGATCTCTTGAAACCGCATACAGCGGATGTAAAGGCTGATACTCCTGCTCCAACGGGCGAGGAAAGTATTCGGTCAGATGCAGCAGTACAGCAGGCGACTGGGGTATCGAGCAACGCGACTCCTCCTCCGGTGGAGCCGACAAATCAGGAGAAACCTCACAATCGCGTTCCAGACGCTTCTGTTCAGGAGCCAGTCATCGTAAAGTCCGAGCCGGTCGATATTGACTTTACTGTCGGCGCAGCATCTTCAGATCCACATGTCTTGGCTCATACAGGTGCAGAAGCTACTGTTGAGACCCATAAGGAGGGTCAACCTGGTGTAGGAGTATCGACGTATGGGGACGACCAAAATCATGCTATGCAGCCGGCAGATACGAGCATGGAAGAAGATCCGCTTCTTGCTGAACTGTTTCCCACATTCCCGATGGGTGGCTCTCCCGCGCATGCAAGTCACCCACAAGCAGAGGAAGAATCTGATCCCTTGCTGGCGGGCATGTTGCAGGAGGTAAGCCGGCGACGCTCTGGGCGGTATACCAGACACCGGACTGATGTTTGTTCATGCCGCAGCTTGATGCCACTAATGGTCACGACGATATGGGATACGACAACTCACACGGGAACGACTTTACGGGCTCCTGGAACCCATGGGCGGAAGTTCCCCATGTTATTCCTGAAACGTTAGTTATTCTGCATCGTCCTACATTCATTTTCTGTTATACTAAGGATCAGAACCTTATTCAAACAGGATCGTACAAGTTTCGTCTGCGTTTGATATGGATCCAGATCCGCACAAGATCAATTTGGGATTGATTGGCTTCCGAGAAGATAGCGGCCGTATCTTTGTTCCGCCTACGACACGTCAGGTAAGGGATCTAGATTGCTGTCGTTCCGAGTTGCACTTTATTGACTCTTGAATTCCAGACTGAAAGACAACTGTATAGTCGTGGCGGACCTCAGCACGATGCGTTACCGATAGAAGGTTTTAGTCCCTTCCTGCAGGCTGGTATCAGAATGGCGTACGGAAGCGATAGCAAACCGTATAGAGAAGCAAGAGTATGTTCAGGTTCCAGTTTCGCCGTGTTCCAGCCATTAACAACACTGCTTGCATTATAGATTGCTGCTATTCAGGCCGTTTCTATCACCGGAGCCCTCCGTCTAGGCGGCACCTTCTTGGCTCGTTTTCCTCTCCATCTAGGAATGAAGTCAGTTTTCGTGCCTAATCCTACGACTGGTGAAGACGCCAGGGCGCTACATGAAGCAGGTCTAGATGTGAAATTATATCGTTTCTTTGATCGAGCGAATGGTGGAGTCGATTTCGCTGGCATGTGTGAGGATTTGGCCAGAGCACCCGAACAATCTATAGTCTTGTTACACGTGAGCGGCAGCTCTCCGACAGGTGCTTCTTTGATTATCTCCCAGTGGCGAACGTTGATTGATATTCTGAAGGTATGTTTTTCTTCTGCCCACAAAGATTAGATTCGTAAGAGTTGATTCATCGCCGTTCACCTCATGCTTAGGCTGGACGGCATATTCCTTTCTTGATTATGGAGTTCCAAGGTCTAGCGAGTGGCGACCCGAATATTGACGCTCATCCCGTGCGATACATGGCTCAAGAAGGCATACCTTTCATGCTTGCGCAAAGCTTTGACTCCGTATGTCTATCCCAGTAGCGTAGTGACGACGTCGGTGACTAATTCCATTTCGCAGGCGATGGGCCTGTATATCGACTCGCCGAGTATTGTCTCCATAGTAGCGCATAGTCACCAAGAAAAGCTCCGGATCGAATCACAAATGCGACATGTCGCTCGAACATTGCATTCGCATCCCGGGCCACTAGGCGCACATATTGCAGCTGGTATACTGAATGATTCGCAAATGTATCGCAGCTGGTGAGTTGGCTGTTGAGCAAAGACTTCCGTCGACTGCGGCTGATGAAACTGTTGTACCATTACGATCGACAGGCTGAAAGAAATCAAGGCCATGTCTGACCGTCTGAGAAGTATTCGGGAAAAGCTTTACGACTATCTCACGAACAAACTTCAAACGCCAGGGGTGTGGACGCATTTCAGGGGTAGCCGCGGGATGTACAGGTAAGCCGCTGATGTCTTCGTGACCAAAATTTGAGCAAGATACTAATCCTTCATGGAGCATTGCACAGTGCGGTGTTACTCGATCCTTTGCAGATACGAACGTTGGCAACCAGAGAACATATTCACATGCTGCCTGACGGTTGCTTTTCTCTTGGATGCCTAAACGCAGCAAAGATTGAGATTCTGGCAAGGGCGATCGACCGTGTCGTGCGAGACCCCGAACCGTATCTGACGGATGATACGACACTGCAATTAGAACTCGCTTTGCACGAGCCCTTTCCGAGCTTTGAATAGTGGTTGTTTTCGAGGAAAGGCTTTAGGATGCTTTGTGGACGCCTGGAGAGATTAGTGTTGTATCCGCTTAGAATTACCAAAAGTTGTATAGGAGATCCCAACGAGACTCAACATCGTATGATAGGCAGACACGAGGGTCATCGCGATGTCCGGTTGCTGTTGAAGAAGCACCGTCGTCGTTCATTCTATATCGCCGGTTTACGCAGACGAGAAGCGATTATTGTTATCACGTCTGCAGTAGGGCCGGCTTCACTTTCGCAAAATGAATCAGGTGACAAGGCTATTGGTGATTTGCGAGCTCGCTATAATACAACATCACGGGATGTAAGAGTCTACTTTACAACGTTTGATGACGGTGCTTTGCTTTCTAACTCGAGGGAGGGACCTCATCGGCTGTTTTGCCACAGACAGAGATCGGAACTCCATCAGTGACCTGCAACACAATCGACAGACGGGATCTGTGCAAATGACGTACGGTTCAGGATACCCTCCTTTACCAACTTCTCCGGTGCCGGTCGGTGCGCGAGCTGTCCGTCAAGTTTGCTTTCCAGCTGAGCTCGCATCAAGTCTGCCTTCTTGCCCGCCAGAGCGTCATTCGGCGACCCTATAGAATGTGTCAAAGGGATAGTTAGTAAATAGCACGCCACTGGAGAAGCATCACATGCGGTTTTTGGCTGTTATAACAAACCTACCCTTCAAAATGTTTCGGTTCTGCAATTCCTGAGGAGCCGGTCGGTGTTCCAAAAACTGTTCAAGCTTTTCAGTTCCCTTTCCGTGTGGGGATAAGTCATGGCTGGTGTCGACACCACTCGAAACAGAGGAGGCACCCGCTGCTGATGGGGCCGGGACGACCGAGGGAGCGACACTGTGCAGGCCAGCTTGAGCTTGCGTTGCTGCTGCCGAAGCGGTCGATGCGACGGTTGCCGCGGCGTTCGAAAGCGCAGGTTGGGCAGCTGCTGTTGCTTGCGCTGCGACGTTTGATGCGCCGTTGTAAGCTGCGGATAGGGTCGGCTGGGCCGCGGCTGTTGCTTGATTGGCGACATTGGTAGCCGTGTTAAGCGCTGCCGTTGCGGCTTGCTTTGCTTGGTCGAGGAAGGCTAAGGATGGTCGGGCAGGTGTCAGCTTCGAGATGGTTGACTGGTAGCAGGTTGCGCATGCCACTTACACATGTTTGTGAGGAGATTGTTGGGTGCGATTGTGGCGTGTGTTCGGGCTGGGCAGAGACAGAGCCGAGGATGTGCACCTGATGGTTTGATGGTTATATATGCCCCGTGGCAGCTGCTTCTATTTGCTCCCGGATGACGTCACAAGCGTGCGGGGCAGTTGGCCTCCAGAGTGGGCTAGCAGAGTAGGCCTGAAGCGCAGACACTCAACAGCTTCAACCAGCGCTCGTCAGCCCTGCCACCTTGCTGTTCGTGCACTCCCCAAACAGCCCATCCTCCCCCGCTCATGGCTTCCCCTTTGCTCAACCTCCGGCCAATTTCATCGGTAGACTCGCCGCCCACTGCTCATCCTGCGCCGCAGCCGGCTCGCATCGCACCATGGAAATTTCAGTATGCAAGCAGTAAAGATGGAAAGGAAGCCAACTTGCTAGTCATGTTTCATGGACTAGGTGCGTAAATGTGCGTATTATTGCTTTCGACTCTGTCTGTCTGTAGCGACAGGGCTCTCGAGAATGTGTAAAGTACTCAGCAGTGCTGATTTCGGCCGTTACCTGGTATATACCCCGCCTGTTTATGTGCATTTTCCAGGTGATACATCAACGCCCTTTTTCAATCTCGGAAAGCAGTTTTCCCTCCCAGCGACATGCATTATCTCAGTACAGGCACCGTTTCCGTACGTATCTTCCCGTGGCTGTGCGAGCAACACGACCTGTATATCGACTCTTTATCTGATGTCTTGTGCGCCCCCTACTCACACCAGCCTTCCGCTCATGGATAATCCCTCATTCTCGTGGCATCCTATCTCGGCGGACGACTTTCTTCTCGAAACAGCGGAAGATGGATTCCCTACGTCTCTCCAGCGTCTTAGCACGCACACGCTCCCACTGCTGATCAAGCTCTTCCGGTACCTGGTCGCAGACGTCGGATGGGACCTCGAGCGTATACATCTTTTCGGATGGGGTCAAGGTGGCAGCGTCGTCCTCGAACTGGCGAGGTACATTGGCTTGAATGGGTTAACCGAGCCCAATCAAACAGACTCTGGACAGCCCAACAACCGATTCAACGCGAAAAGGCTCGGGTCAACGACGTCCATCTGTGGTCCCTTGCTTTCCAGCCTCTCCCTGGGTCAGACGCTCAACATCCCCACTCCCGTCTACTACTTCTCCCGCAACGCCGCGCCAACGACCGAGTCCAAAACTCAGAAATCTTTTCTGTCACGTACGTTCAACCCGGAGACGACGACGATAGTTCCCGGCCGGGCGAGCGGGAAAAGTGATTCGAGGATGCTGCAAGGGCCCGAGGAGTGGGCTCCGCTTATGAAGTTCTGGAGCGGGGTGCTGAGGAGAAGCGATGAGCAGGAATGGATGAAACAAGCTAGGAAAGGTGGGGATATGTATGAGGTTGTACAGTGATGTGTGTAATGGCCCGAGCGAGCTCTGGAACGCGTACCACGGTATCTGCCGCGAATGATGCACTGCTCAAGCACTTTCGACATGAGTCGCACTGCTGGGCTTGTAACATTCATGTGATACCAGGCGCGTCCGCCCTACAATAACCATGGTGGAGAGCTTTATGTCAACCGGACTTTAGATTCTGGCCGCGACCCATATGGCACCCCTACACCCAGTTTCAATGACTGTGCTCAACAGGGCGTGCCCGGGAGTCAGCTGTGCATCGTTCTCCACGGCCGTGTCTAGATGCTCCAATTCGTCGTCGCGGAACTCTTGTAGGATCTTGTGCATGAGTGGTACGGACGGGTGAATGGCCGGGTTTTCGAGCTCTGATGTCGGTGTCGGGTCCGCAGCTGTGGAGATGACAGAGGGCATACCGGAGGAAGCATGATCAGGGGTAAATTGGGTTGGTGTCGTGGATTCCTGCTTGGCGTCTGAGATGGAGGATAGTTTGTCTGGATCCTCTAACGGGAAGACAGTGGCTAAAGCTTTGATTTGACTATGGACGGAGGAGAACACCTGATGCTTAGCCCCTGCTTTCGAAATGTGGGTGGTTCAGTTCAGACGAAACTTACTCGTCGTAATGCTCTCCTATAACCGTTTCTATTGCCTCTGTACATGCCATTATCGCCCGTGGACCCATCATGGCCGTACCTGCGCCTAACGTCCACGCTGCAGCTTTCCAGACTGGATAGAGTAGTGTCGGTCTAACGCGATGCTGTTTCTGCAGCGTTGACAAAGTCCTGAGGTGATGACGCTCTGTCGACCACATTTCCTACGACAGGCGAAGATAGATCAGGGGATCAGCGTGTGAAAATCTTGTGAGATTGACACTGATAGCCACGCACTTCGACTTTTTTCGATGTTTCCTTGTCCCCCTTAAGGTCAGTTACAAACTTGGTTGACTGATATATCCAATTCGCTGCTCCTTCCCCGACTAAATCAACACGTAACGTTCTCTCTATCACCTGTCGCTGCTCTGGCGTTAAATCCATGGGTGTTTCAGTTGTTGCCGGGGAAGGAGTCTGGAGATATCGATCGACTTGATAAGGCTTGCCAGGGACTTCCCGTTCATGATACACTTCTGATGCAAAAGCGGTAGGTACCCTCTCGAATGGCGCATACTTGGCGGAGTAAGGTCGATGATTCAAGTAAGTGACGATGTGCGTATGCGAAATCGCAACTGTACGTAGCTGGTCAGGAACTGGGTTACCGCGCTGACGCTGTCGCGTAATAGAACGGTTAAAATAATTGCCCGCAAGCATTTGGAGTATCTCGGGCTAGTGATCCACGAACGAACGGATGTCGAGATGGAATATTGGAGGGGCGATTACTGTGCACGACGATGGTGACTTTGTGTTCGATAGATATCACCTTACGATCGCGACCATCTTGCTAATGTTTCAGTTTCTTCCGGGTCTATCATAGCAGCATGTGCGAAGGAGAACGCAAGTAACTTGAACATGAGCCGATCCCTGGATCAAAACAGTGGCGTGCATGTTACGCACGTCTGAGACGAAAGGATGCCACGACTACCTCCTCTACGAGTGTCTTTTGAGCCAGTGCCTATCGAAACGAGTCGACGGATCTACATTCAAAACTTGGTCAATCTGCTACACCATGCTATTCGCACAGACGACCAACCGCGCGCCAGTCTAGCATGGGGGATACTCGTAAGTCCTTCAGCATTCGACATCCCACGCTTCCGTAGGCCGCTCCACCAGAGTTACTGATTGGTTGTGGTGCTATCGCATCAAGTAATACAGATTCGCTGTGAAGAGGTAGATTGGAGGACATCCTGGAAATGGGCTCTGCCGGTGTTTGACCTGGAAGTCGATGCTGCCAGAAGAATGGTCGCCGCTGGGAGTGGGCAGGGCTACAGCGTCGAAGAACCTTACGAAGTCTTAGATATATGGCGTAGAAAAGAGACATACCTTCGGCGGCTTCTTGTGTCTGTGACATTAGTGCATGTGAGTGCACGTTCGTACCCTGCTAGAATAAGCTCAGTGCTGATCCGTTGCACGTCAGCGTCCCGAAATTCTTCTCACATTAGTTCTACATCTCATTGAGGCCAAAGAATACCAACGCGCACTAGACGACCTTGAGCTGTAAGTAATGTCGCTGAAGATGACACGCTAATCTTGGTAGCTAAAGTTAGCGAATCAACTAGGTATCTTATATCCTATCCCTATATTCTCTCGGCGACACTCCACACCTATGCCGGTCTTTTGTGCTTCTATCTTTCCCAACCTGCCGCCACGAGAGAGTTCTCACGCGATCTCGCCACCGTTGATGAACGATCTCGAGAATCAAGTTCTGATGCGGAAGACGACAGCGACGGCGCTATCGACTCTTGGAGACCGAGAAAAGGTTCTGTTACTGCGGAAGCTTTGCACATGGACGAAAGAATGCTACGCAACGCGTCAACACACTTCTCGAAAGCTCTAGAGACCGAGAAAGAGGCACGAGGTTTAGAGCATAGTCAAGAAGGAGATCACGGATCCTTGCATCCTATAATGAACGAACAGATCTGGGAGACAGTAGAACCAAAACATGGTACAGCAAAGGTCGCTCAATCTTTCTTTGACAAAGTAGGTAGTAGTTCAGCTGTGACAAGTTTATCTTGTTCTTGATCTGACTGCTACTAATATTCGTTCTTCTCAGATCGCTTCGCTATTACGTGAACATGCATCCGACGAGGAAGATGATTTCGAGGCACAGCATAGAAACCTGAGTTCAACCATTCCCGACTTTCATCGTCAAGAATCGGTCAACTATAATGATCAAGTTCCAGCACGGCTGGAGGAAAAACATCGGAATGTGGCCGCAAATTCCCCGCCGGACACGCCGAGTACTGTGGCGAATGAGCTTGCGCATCGCGATGCGGACGAACTAGCCCAGGGCTTGACACTGACTCGTAACCGTTCAACGAATGATAGCCGCCGTGATTCGCTCATACATGATGACTTGTCTGATGGCTCCGGCAGTGTATATAGCGAAATGTCAATCGGGTGAGATGCAGACTTTGATATGATAAGGTGGTCGGACTGCATGATGGTCCAGCGACTGGCCTCCCCGTACAACATTTCTTTGTTCACGCTACTTTGAGTGTTCCTGAATGTGATCCAATACTGCCTCCACACCGGGCATTGCCCTCTTCCCAACGGTCCCATACAAAGCCTCCCGCATCTTCTCCTCCCTCATGTTGATCAAATCCCTCGCTCCACTATGAATATCCATGTCCCGTCGCCCTTCTGCATCTCCAGACCACATGTTGGCCTCCTTAACTTTGTTGGCAATATCGTTCGCCGTGAGCGGCTCGGAATCGTACCCGAACGCGACGTGAACAGTGCCGCTAGATCGTTGTTGTCCTGCCGAATCCGTACTTTGGCCATGTCTGACCAATCGATCCCCCTTTCCACTGCCCTCCTGCAACTTTAGACGTGAATCGGCGATATCCCGGAACGCCCGGTCGTCTCCAAAGGTTTGACTGCTCGCTCGGAACGCTGCGTCAATGGACGCGGAAAGGTTTTGTTGAGTGATGAAGGAGGATGAAGTGTGGTGCAACTGCACTAGCGTTCGGAGTTGGGACGGGGTTAAACGACCCGGTGTAGAGGCTGAAGCAAAGGCGGGTTGCTTCGTGTTTGACAAGTTGGGAGAGGCGTATCCTGAAGACTCGGAGGGGATGCACAGCCTAGCAGAGCTGGATAACGACCTTATCGACGGTGTAGCTTTGAGGTTGTGCGCTGAGCGCGCACATTGCTTGCAGGATTGACGAACGGAAGGCATTATCTGGATGTCAGTCGTATGCTGCAGGGTCGGAACTACTGGATGCCTAGGTTGATACTCGAATCCTCGGGGTTATGTGGCAGGTCGAGATAGCTATCTAGGGATCGTGTGAGATAGAGTTGAGCTTGTGTGTGTTCTAGCTTTTACCCAAGGAGGTGCTACTGACTTGAACTTTCAACTTTACTGTAAGAAACACGGATTACCACATGCGCATGTCCGTGAATCTTGATGACGTAAGATCTTCATCGACCGATCCTGTTCCTGTGTGCTTTGTGCTGCTTGTCGGACCTGCACACCAGACGGGAACATTCATCCTGTTAGCATGCTTCCAGCATCATTGCTCTTTCTTTATAGTGAATCGTAGATCGAGGCGTCAGTATCACAAATCTCGCATAGATCGCACAAGCCCATTGCGCCCAGTTTATGTCAAGATGGTCAAAGCAAAGGATGAAGTCATCTCTCAGTTCAACGGTAGGCTGCTGCATGTTGATAGACGCTCTGCTCTCATGAACGTTTACTGACGGAAGCGCCATAAACTTACAGAATACGTGAATATGACTGCAGATGTACGTCAAATTTCGGCATATGGCTGCGCTTGCGAGCGGCTACGCAACAGACTGAACGTATTCAACCCATGTGCTTCATGTCTCTCCCTTCCAACCATTTCGTCCGACAACAGGAGCTTGAAAGCTGGCTTAAATCAGACGAGTCAGAATCGGCTGGATGGCCCAAGGAAGGCGGTGAAGGAGAAACGATAGGTCATGAATCTGGCAAGAAGATTGTCGAGATATTGAGGGAGAACCCTGACAAGGTGAATCCATTTTCGCATTGTACGGGAGTTTGGGGCCAAAGCTGATGAACTCCATTGCGGTGCGGCACCGAAGGATGTGTCAAAATACACCGATGAGCAAGTCGATCATATGCGCCGTGTTGTCTCTTACTGTGCCCGCCATCTTGCGCAAGAGGAGAAAATGAAGGAAACAAAGTCCGAGGAAGACCTGGAAAAGACAAAGAGTACAAAGAGTTTGAAGAATTGGGTAAGCTGCTACATGCTACGGCGCAGCTCTTATGAGGATTAACGTTATCGAGCTTTGACTTCGACAGGGCCATGATCCCATCAAAGCCTTGCATCAATCGGCTTCAGACTCTGCAAAGCAGAACGCTGCAGAGAACGCCCAGAAAGACGCGCCTTCCGCCGAAAATGGAAAAGGAAAGGGCAAAGGAAAGTCGACAGTACCGGAAGCCGAAGAGGAAGCACCAAAGGTCAACTACGATGATGATCAAGACGAGGATGAGCCAAGCAACCGCCTTGCTAATCGACCGAAGCGAAAGCGAGCCGGAAAGGTGACCGAGGAGGATCTGAGAAAGCTGCAGGAAGAGGAAGGGGACGATTATGATTCTGAAGAAGATGAGGATTTCGAGCCCGGGGATGACGATGATGAAGAAGGTGGAGCTGAAGAGGAAGGAGAATCGGATGGGGATGAGGATGAGGAAGAGGACGATGAGGACGAGGAGGAGGGACCCTCGAAAAAGAGAAGTCGGTGAGTGCATTGCAGGTTATTGGACGATAGCCATCTCCGTTTGACATGAGGATCTCTGTTTCATCGAATCAGACAGTAACATGCATCGCCGTAGAACCAGATAGCCGGCGGTAATGACATGTAACAAGGAAATAATGCGTATCAAGGGTCGCCTTCGGCAAGTCCAGTGACGATAGTGGACGGATCCGTGTCCCTGCGTCCCGTCTCTCGATTGTCAAGGTTTAGCAAGCGGATGTTCTTGCTCTGCCTGTATACAGGCTCATCATTCTTGTTGAGCGGTATTTGTGTTCGCAAAATTTGTGCATTTACAGAGGAGGCAGGGTGGTTTGCTCGACCGATACCGGAGTAGTCGTGACTTCGAACAAGCGACAACGTGATGTTGATTTCAGCGCGATCTGCTGACAATTGGGCACTTCACTTTTGCTCATTAGTACTTTTGCTCATTAGTGAGCTCATTAGTGCAGGGCTAGGGAAAGCTCTGGGAATCACAGCTGGAATCTCACGTATGTTCACGTTTGGAGCACCGCGGATGCAGAGGCAGCTTAGGACAGGACCTCCTACATAGGACCGTTGCCACATCATGTATAGCCATGGTGTTTGATGAGACAAGCCATCCACTACTATCGCTGTCTCCTTGATTTTGCAGAACGGCCTTGGCTTGTCGTTATGGGCAGGGTTTAATACGGTAACCTTTCTGTGGAGCCCCTGGGTAGAGCAATGATTGCGGGTTCAGATTGCTATTTGCTGATTCTGCGTGTCATCGAGAATTTTGCTTCCAGCCCAGCGTATACTTCCGATCCTTGTTCTGGTACCACCAGCAGACTGTATCACTTTCCGTTGTAAAATCGGTAGCAACTGGCTCGTATTCGTATACCATTCTAATCTTATTCTTCATGCCTCTACGCCTGTCGGATTACCGGTCTACTGTCGTCTAAGGACAAAGTGACTTCACCTTCAACATCGTACTTGGCTGGAAGCTTCGTCTTTTTCCTCAACAACTCGCAGCGGCAAATACTGCAAGACGACTCCAACCTTGTGTATTCCGATTGCGCTTCGAGGAGAATAGCAAAGGATGGGTGATTCAATCAAGAAGGAAGACTCGGGGCCCAGCCACAACCCAGGACCGACGCGCAAACGACATAGAGAACGGTCGCCTCGGCGTTCGCTCGCATGTATATCTTGTCGGAAAATCAAGATGAAATGTGTGGGAGGGGACGAAAGTTCAGGTTTGCCTTGCAGAGTGAGTCTACACGCTTGGTAACTTTGCTAAGCGTCCCTTTCTGACAAAACACCCTTTCCGGCTCTAGCGTTGCCGCAACCACGTCAGAGAATGCGTATGGGTAGAATCGAAACGAGGCCGAAGGCCGAAGAGCATAGCGCCAGATGGAAAGGAGCAGCCCTCTATCGATCGACGGCCATCCGATGGCACAGTGTCACAGACCTCGACGCCTGAGCCACATCAACCACATCAAGCAGCTCGCCAACCACATCAGCAGTATCCCGTTGCCTTACCCGCTCCATCGCAACCATCAATGTATATGCCCTACAATATAGCAGGACCTTCGGATCCATCATCAGGACCATCGAATTCGACTGAAGCTGCAAATTTCTCGGGACCGTCAAATTTCAACGCGAATCCAATCATGAACGGTCAAGTTACCCCCGCTGTGGAAGGGCTGGCAAATCCGATGAGAGACCGACAGCCGGAAATGACAATTCTTCCCTTGATGGAAATGGTTGACGGCAACGAATCTCGTCAGATCCTTGAATCTCGGGTCAGGCTAGCTGAACGTAAGCCCGTAGTCGGATATTAACTACAAAAATTCACGTTGTCGTATTATCTAACACTTGCTATGCCCTTGCTGCTTCTAGAGATTACGGGAACCCATATCACGCCTTCCGAGCCCTACCAGGACAACGTTGCTACACCCGCTGCTTCCACGACATTCACAAATAATGCCTCTTCGTCAGAGACACACCATCCAGACCGCCGTGCTCGTCTTCAGTCGTTACCTTCAACCGTACTCAATCCTCTAGGCCTATTGGCGGAGGCCAGTCTGAGGGGCTCCGTTGAACCTCCTTCGGAAGCACCAACACCTAGACATAGCCCTCCATTGACAAACAACCATCCACTCGACGGAAACCAAGAGTTCACTACGCCAAGCGGGAAATATAGCCAGCCGCGCACCAATAGACATCTGCCAGGTGTGGGAAATGCCAAATATTTCGAGGTATGTCCAACTGTTCTATCGGGCTCCATTGGCAGCTAATATGTCGCTTCCAACTGCAGCCTGGCAACAGTTCTCTAACAGATATGCACCAGTAAGTAAACTTAGACACACTATATAGCAGTGCTAACGATTGTCGGGGACGACTAGGCGGATCATACACCCAGAGGTGAGCTGTGCTGAACTATCTCCAGCTATGGACGTTGAAACTGATCCGTTATGATTGTTTCTGCAGTTGAGACCCAAAATTCTGAAGCTACTCAGTTGGCAGCAAGTGCAAGAATTGTTCGACATATATTTCTCGAACATGCACAAGTTACTACCGGTGCTGCACCGTGAACTGCATACACCCATCACCGTTCTTGCAAGATCTGAATTTCTCCTCACTACGTACGTCCATTCCAAACCATTTGTTATTGATCGGCACCGCTTCTCACGCATCTGTTTCCTTGCTATACCGTAGTATCTGTGTCGTTGCTTCTCGTCTCCATGCATCTTGCAACACTTTACATGGCGAGTTTTTGACATTGATGAAAGAGATGATCTCCGTCGTGTTCTCTCATGGCATCAAATCGCTCGAAATTATCCAAGCATATCTTCTACTGTCATTTTGGCCCTTAGAGGCAGAAGAGAGGTTCGCATCAGCATTAGAGACGAACCTGCTCTGGTTCTGCGTTGCTAACAATCCGCTCAATCAGATTTGAATACTCACGGACTTGGCTTTCCACCGGTATTGCAATTCGGTAAGAAAGATGTTGAAATGATTCCTTTGAGAAGTGGATTGCTTACACTGCTTGCGGATATCGCGTAGGATGGCAACTGATTTGAACTTCTTCCGACGTAAGAAAGTTCAAACCGACGACCCTGAGGATGCACATTTCGCCCGGCAAGGTATGTTTTTCTGCAAGATTTCTAGCGTACCTCAGCTCACGCCAGCTTCGCTCGACGGTACTACTAGAAATAAAAAACAGGGAGAGGTGTTGGCTATGGTGCTTTGCGCTTGACAGATCTTGGAGCGTACAGGTGATTGCCAACTGAGCAGATACTTTCGGTCGAGGCAAGACCTTTTACTTACAACCCTCTGCGCCTTCCCTTGTTTCCTCGGCTGCATAAGCTTGGAAAACCCTACACTCTGCGCGAAGACGAAATTATCCGCAGAACTCGCGAATGGATGGATGAACCTTTCACTCAACCGAACGACGTACTGGTGTGCACTTTGTTGGACATACAAAGACATGTCTCCGATATTGTCGATATCTTATGCTGGTCCGACATGCCCTTGACCAGCTCGGGTCTGTTAGTAGGCTTCAACTACACCTCCGTTTTACACCCCGCTCAAGAACACATGCGTCGGATATTGGATCATTGGCGACCAATACTTCAGTAAGTCAGTCATCTTTACAGGCTATTTTGTTGATAACCTGACGAAGATTCGATATGTTAGGCGAGCTACTATGGATTCCGGCGTACCGTATGAAGATATTGCGCGGTTCTACTATCATTATAACTGCTTGCTCCTATGCTCCTTCGGTTTGCAAAACGCCTTAGAAGTACGTGATCAGCTATTGTTGCTCAAGTATACAGGAACGAGGCGAATACAAAGTTATATATACTGATTTGACGATTTAATTCCATTATCCCCATAACAGAATAACCCGCTGGATTTAGCTCTATATTTCACCAAGGTCCATGCCCATGCCCTTCCTGTCCTCGAGCTTGTTCAAACAGCCTTTGTTCCCAACGGTCTTTTAAACACTGTTATGAGCAGTCACTTGGTGATGATAACATATGCGGTAAGCTGGCGTACACACCTTGCCGCTCTCGTTTCTGACTTTGCGTCCTCTTTTATAGGCACTGTCTTTGCTAAAGGTAACGTCCTCGTATCCTCTAAATGTCAGGGAGTCATAATTCAAACGTTCTTGCCCTTTTCCCGCCCTTCCACTCTCCGCATCTGCAGCTGACTAGACTCGAAATACAACCTCTCGCCATTGAGTCCAAGGATGTCGTTCAGCGAATACTTTCGGTTGCCGACGCTCTACAGGCAAGCGGTCTACACCCACAGCACCCTCCAAGATTATACGCTAGCTTACTTCGCAGGTTGGTAGGATCTCGCGCACGAGAGGTACAGCAACAGCAGAGGAAAACATACCTGATGAACGCAATGCAGGATAACGGAAATAATCCGACAACAATATCACAGCCGTTGTCGGCAGGACCAGCCAAACATTTAGACCAAAGATCTAACTGGATTCCACAGGGTGACTTTGCATTGTCTGCCCCTAGGGACATAACGTTGGCTCCAGCGGTCGACCTAACAATGCCATCCCGCAATCAGAGTCCTGGGTACAACAGGTTGCCTGTGTAAGTCTGCGCGCAATCTACCCATCCATCTCGTCTTCTGATTTGCAGATATATGTTTCGTTCGCGATAATCCACCGTGTCCAGTTGGCAAGGCCACAACGACGAGCAATTTGCACTTACGCAACCCATGAACACTGGTCTACCAATGTCAAGCATGGCGCCCAACCCCATGTCATCTGGTCCTGGCACCAATTATGACTTTTCTAACTTCCTCATGGATCAAAACCTCGGGGTATGTTCGCATCTTCCCATAAGGCGTGATACTACAGAAATGATGAAACGAATATCCTTTTACCCGCTCTTGACAGGACATGTCTGGTTTAGGGCAGATAGATTTCGGGGGTAGCTTCCTGGGTACTCAATTTGTTGAAGGCTTCATGTGGGCTCCTCTTCTTCTCCTTTGGCCACGTATCAATCGTGACTGATTCCCATCAATTTACCAGGGATCTGAACTTTGTCAACGGTTCAATGCAGAACATGGTCAATCCTCCGAGCAACATCGATACCAGCTGGATGCCAATGGACTTCCCTCAAGACAACCTTTCAACAAACACTATAAGATAACACAGCTAAATAATAGAATTAGGCATAACTAGCCATGTCATGTCAGGATCTATAATCTACAATCTGTAATTCAGTTCAATCATCGGAATGCTGACTGATTGAACTGTACCCAGTTTACCTCTCAGTCATACGGCTCGACCTTTAATAGAGCGAGAACGGGCGCTGTTGGGGAGCCAGTCCCTCAATATACTCTTCGTGTACCATCCTGATCCATGCCCCGGAAGGGCTATGGCGTCAGTCGCTACTTCTGGCTCCGCATACAGAGGGACCTCATCAACAGAGAGAATGCGTCCTATGGGCGGTGAAGCATTGGCCCGATGCTGACTGCCTGTTTCGCCAGTGTCCAGGAGAGTGTCAGTCTCCAGATATTGAGTTGGAGAGAGTGCTGTTGTGAGCGATCGCCCTGTATCAAGTGCTGGTGTTGAGAAGCTTTCGGGCTCTGGCTCTTCAGAGATCATCGTTGGAACAATGGCAGCAAAAGAAAGGGTTCTGCCTCGAGAAACCGTGCGATAATGGTTGACAGGAGTCTTGTGACTCTGAGCAGCTCGTGATCTCGCTTCAGTGTCATCCGCATTTCGGTAGAGGCCCGACGGGGAAGAGGTCATGGAATGCATTGTCTGAGGAATCATGTCGCGGTTTAACGGCGGTCCTGAACGATATTGGGACGATCCTGTTCTGCTCTCAGTCTTCAAGGGGGCGGAAACAACAGCTGATTGCTTGTTTGATCGGAATTGGCCAAACACTGATAACGGTCGGACCAGGACAGAGGCAATGGGACCATGGAGGCCATAAAGGTCTCGAAGAGAGGATCCAGCGCTGAATCGAGACACTACACGAGGTTTCTGCAGAAGAAGGGAAAAATATGAAAAGGGATGTATTCTATCGGGCCTGCTGAAATAGGTTTCTCACTTTGTTAATTCCCTGGTCTTCCATACCTTCCATATTGTTATCGAGAGCGATCTGCCTGAATGCGACCTGGGGGTCTAGAAACGCGTTTCCACCAGTCTCTTCGTCGCGCCAGTCATCGAAGAACTGCTTCTCCTCCAGCGCTTCAGTTTCCTCACCATAGCTCTGCAACTTCCGATTTTTCTTTCTACGTTCGAACACGATCCATCCCAGCATACCGATCAAGATCATAGTCCCGATTGCGCCGCATGCCCAGGCGATCTTCGAAGACACGTGTTCATTCGTCGAGGGAACGTTGCTGCTCTGGCCAGCAGAAGTGGGTGAATTAGCCTGTTGAGCTCCTTCACTGGGGTTAGGCAAGGCGGAACTTGCTGCTACAGGATCGGAGGTTGTCCCGAGAACGGTCTGAAAATGAGGTTGCGCCAAGGCGTGAGTGGTAGCTTTGTCGTAGAATATTTCACTTGTTGCATAGGGATGAAGTGAAGAGTTCAGGGCGGCACCGAGGGCCGCCGCCACGGCGGAAGTGGCTGATGTTGTAGCCGTAAATCCGGCCGATGTTGTAGTTGCGCTGATGGCGGAGATTGTGGGGTTGAGCTTCCATTGAAGAGTCGAGTCTGCAACAGTCGCCTCACTAGACATGCTCGGAGTCTCTTCACAATCTTGCGCAGTTACGGAAGGTATCCAGAACTCCGAGGTGACCAGACCGGTCGAAGTTGAGGTAACATCAAAGACTGTTTCGGTGGGAGTTGGCTGAAGAGTTATCCAATTCGTTTCCGTCGCCCAACTGACACATCGACTTGATGTTTCTAGTTGGACCGCAAACTCACTAGAATGTCTGACAGCGTGCTCTTCCGTTGACGAAGGCGATTGGGCGAACGAGGGATCTTTTGCATAAGATCTCGGAGGGTGACCTTTAATGGAACCAAAGCGTTTCCCGCGCGACTGCGGATGTTCATGATGCCTGTGAGTTGTATAGTACACGGTGACCGTAGACGTTGAAGGCTTCCTAGATTTTTCAGGCGCAGAGCTCGCCAACGCGAGATTTGCCAAGGCAGGCGTGGGCATAGAGCCACCAGAAGTAGAAGACTCGCTAATGGCAGGCGTTGCAGCTGCAGCCGTGGCGGACAAGCACCACGAGTTTAACGAGGTCACTACCGTGCCGGACGGGTACACTGTCGTTGTGGTGGTCATGGTGATGTATTGGGTAGTCTCGTATGTTGAACTATGTGGGTTAAAAGTAACGCGGCGAAATCAATCAATGAGCGTGTACACTCGGTCGCCATCGTCGTTTGCTCCTGTGACATTCGTCTGAAAGGTGCTGGGGCGAATATCCACGTACCTAGACTGTACCCAGTTGGTGGGTTCAGAGTTCTGACAAGCCATCCTATCGCTTTTTCGAGCAGGCGGAAATAGTTGAGGCGGACAACTTTGTGATGTTATCACTTGACGGGCTTAGGCGCACATACGACGGTCGGCATGTAAGCCTGGCAGTCACCTGCGCATAAAGTTGGAGCAAGAGGCGCGAGATCCTAGGACAGAGCCTCGTTCAAGGCTGGAATTGTGGGAGAAAGGGGAAAGCGAATGGAAAAGGGTGCGCATCTGGGGGGGGGAAGGCAGTAAAGGTGGATGCAGCGGGGATCGGGTTATATCATTGTGCTCGGTGGAGTGTTCGATCATGTGATCCCGGTTGGTAGGAGAGATCAGTGCAAAAGGAAAAGAAAGGGTAGCGATATTTCGCATGAATGATTCAGATTGCCAATCTTACGAGAGCCAGAAAAGGGACTTATTGGAGAAAGCTGTGTTGAAAGAATACTGCGAAACCTATCAGCAAGGACCATCTCGGGTTATGAAGGAAAGTTTCGAAACCTCGGAAGTCCTTTGACAGTCCAAAGACTACCTTTTATCGTAAGTTCTATCCCTCCCTATTCTGATGACCCTTTAGCTATCCTTTGCCACCGATGGCCCCGCTTGAGGATCTCTCCCTTTCTATGGTGGTAATCTCAGAAACGTTACCAATCGCCTACTTTCCACTCTTCGACAGCTTTGACAAGTGGTTAAGGCTGGTGCCCTCTAGCAGGTATGTGCTGTGCAGCCTGACTGTGCAGCACTCCTCTTTAACTGACTGCAACCCTCCCCCTTTCCCCCTCCCTCCCTCTCCACCCCGAGTCTGATAGCTATAGAAAATCATATGGCATGTGTCACTGAATCACCACTGAAAGGCTCCGTCCCCATCTGTTCTCCTATAGAGCTTTTAGGTCTTCTTGGTCCATCAGAGGATCTAGCCATCCCACTATATGCTGCTTGAGCTGGAAATAATGGTATAATGATAAGCAAGGAGACCGTGGAATCACGGTGAAAGCAAGACTCACCTCTTCCGATGCTTCTGGTAGAGGCCTGAGGAGGGACAATTGAGGAGGGGCTGAGTTATCGTCACAGCTCAAGTGCAGATCCCATTCAATGCTTACTTTCGGGAAATACCACCATAACCGTAATACTTCACTACACCATACTGCGCACGCCGGATCACAGATAGCGTTAATAACGATACATATGCCGGATACAAAGAGAGTAGGCGGAGTTGAGAAGAAAGTACTCACTCTCATGCCAGGCACGCCTCCTTTGATCTCTAGTTCTCCGGCAATACTAACGGCTTCCTGCGCCTTCTTTGCCTCGTCGAAGTTGCCTTGCTTATATAAGTCAAAGACTTTGACAAGGGAAGCGGGAGCGATGTTTGCCAGACCTGAGATGGCCCCTAGAGTACCGTTAAGAGCGACGTTATGGAGCATTCTAAGGAAGGTGGCCCGCGAATCAATTTATGAACGAGTGGAATCCATCGAGAACAAGAGCTTACGTGTCTGCAAGCCCTCCATAGACTCCGAATTCTTTGCTGTCAAAAGCGGATTGTAACCTCGCACCTTTAGACACACTTCCACAACTTAGCTTAATGCCAGCAATGTTCTTATGCTTGGCCAGGCGCTTTATGAGATCGAGTTCGAGGTCGATACCATTCGCGATACCGGGAAAGTTGTAGAGCACGATAGGTATAGGAGAGGAGTCGGCGACATCGGTGAAGAACTGTTCGATAACTTCCTCCGTCATTGCTCCCTTATAATAACCGGGCGCAACGACCATTGCGAAAGAAGCACCGAGACCAGCGGCTTCTTCGCAGAGATCAATAGTTTCCCAACTATGCCCAGTCCAGCGGAATTAGAATCTGTCAACAGACGAAGCGCATTTGTCGGGCTCACGTAGAGGTCACACCGCATCCTGCGATAATGGGAATATCCTGATACCCTGCTTGATCCAGTGAGTCCCTAGTAGCTTTCAAAACCTGTCTTCGTTCCTCTCGAGACAGTAAGAGTGGTTCGCCTAGATCAAGGGAAGAAGAGGTGCATAAGTCGGCAGCTCTACCATCTTCGCCAAGCCAATGCTACCCACCTGTGGTACCGTGGACAGCAAGTCCTACTACGCCGGCCTTGACAAGGCTGTTTTTCGACGTGATATTACCATTTCCCCTCAGCGGTTGGGATCTATCTCGGGCCATACTGTGCACTACTTACCGAACTGCATGCTTTCCTACAGTCTCCAGATCAACTTCTTGCTTCGGTCCGTCCTTGAAGAAGCACAAGGTGGGTACGAGGATGCCTTCAGGCAAGTAGGTGTGTTTATAGACCATTTTAGGAGTAATTTGTTTGCTTCTGTTCGAAATTTAGGGTAACGAGTGGAACGAGTGAAGTGGGCGGGAGGGCAGCCAGAACATCGTGAAGGAGCCCAGCGACGGACAAGTTATATTATTCGTCAGGCAGATCAAAGAGATGCCGAAGCAGTCCAAACAGTCCCGCCTACGGATCGCGCTCTAACTATCGGACCGAGACTGAACTCGGGCGCGAATCCAAGGTGCGGCCGTGCGGGGAAGCAGCCCTTGCGAGAGTCGTGGTGTGCGATGTAAACAGCATGATAGCATTATCACGGGCCATGAGCGGCAGCACGACGTCAGAACAGCCCTTCAGTTATACCACTCACAACTCCTGTCGACGTCTCGAGCGACCAGCGTGAACACAAGTAAGCTACCTGGTTTTTGCGATTAAATCCTTTCGTCCCCATGTCATTGTGTGCGGAATCTGACCTCTCGACTTCGATTCCCGGGCATTGTCAGAATGAACTATCCACAGCGGCGTGTTATCACCTCGCATGCAGCGAAAAGGTCGTCGAACGGCGAAGAAGAACCTGAAGTGATGATTCTCGACGACGTCAAATCTACGAAAGTCTTGAAATGTCCGCGGGGGACTGCCCATCTGGGGGAACTGTGGGCGACACCTTCCGCACCAGCTATCAATACGTATACATTAGAAAGCGACGATAGTGTATTGGGAGAAACATCATTTACGACTGCAACAGGTTCCAACCTTCGCATGACATACTTCGAGCCGAATACCGTGTGTGAAATGCATCGAACCAGTTCAGTGGATTACAACATCGTCATGGACGGCGAGGTATATTTGCAGGTACCGGATGGAAAGGGAGGCATCAAGGAAACGATCTGCAAGAGAGGAGATGTGGTCATCCAGAGGGGTACATTGCACGCCTGGCGAGCTGGACCGGAGGGAGCCAGGTGGATTTCCGTCCTTGTAGGAGCAAAGACGGTGCTCGACCCGGATAACAAAGAATTGCCCGATGTATTGCTGTAAGGATATGATTACCCAAGCACATACGCCCACTTCCCTACGGATAGCTATGCTATAGACACTGCCTTCCATGTTTCTGTGGCCAATATACGGATTGGCTTCAATCGCTGTTGATTAACGTTATCAATGAGCACGTCTCGCTCTTTACTATACGAAACTGCAGAAGTATTCTGTTATAATGTGTCAAATATTGCTCGAGGTTGAGGCTACATAGCGAATACAACTCAAAACGCTTTCAAGATGGCATTGCTCTCCACGAGGAGTGTTTCTATGCTCCCACGGCTTTGTTACCCTCTGCGTGAGTTCCATTGCTCTTTGCATCCTTGGCGTCTTGCGCTGCACAAGTCAAGCTCTTTTGAGGACCGGTGAAGAAGGAGCTGTAGGGCACCAGTTGTGCATTGGGATTTAAGGTCATTCCGAATCCGGGCTTATCGGTAAGATCGATCCGGCCGTTCACAGGGAGAGGTTCGTCGAGGAACAGATCACCGAATGATGGGTGAACGGACTTGCCGTCCGGTGAATTGGCCTGATTGTCGAGAGGAAATCAGCAAGGCGCGAAATTCAACAATTATCGAAGATACGCACAATGTATTCACAGAATGACGAGTTAGGGAAGCTCATAATAGCCTGGAAAGAGTAGGGACCGCTTCCGTGCGGCACAACAGGAATGTCATAAGCGGACGCCATCGCAGCGACCTTTATGAGTTCTGTTAAACCACCTAGCGTAAGATCCAGGAATCAGAGGGTAGATGTCAGTCTCAGCGGCAAAGGGATAGAGGAAGCGCGAAGAGATACTTATCACATGACATCCGGTTGCAGAATATCGATTGACCTATCTTCAATCAATTTTCGGAAACCATACTTGGAGTATTCATGTTCACCCGTCGTCCATTTCAAGGTAGGCAATGCTCGTTTAAGCTACAGAAAAATAGAAAGGTTAAAGGCCTAGTACGGTATTAGGAACAATGTCATGCTTACGAGTCGGTGACCGTCAAAGTCATCTGGGTGTAGCACTTCCTCCCACCAGTGAATATTGATTTTCTCGTCAATACAGGCCTGCATCATGTGAGAAATTTTCAGCGACGAATAGGCCGTATTGAAGGGGAATGAAGCTTACCTGAGCTAGCTCAATAGCATACTGAACGTTCAAGCTCATATAGCAATCGACCATGATTGGAAAGTCGGGTCCAACAGCTTCTCGGTGGCCCTTTAAAAATGCGACGTTCTTGCGGAGGCCTTCCGTTCCCTCGTGCGGACCGTGGGGCAAGGGAACCTTGCCGCCCCAGAAGCCCATTCGTTTTGCCTCTACAGGAAGAGGGCCAGTGAGATACAGGGGGATGTCCTTCTTTGTTCGTCCTCCAATCATCTTGTAAACGGGTTCTCCACGGATCTTGCCGAGAAGATCCCAGATGGCCAGATCGACAACGGAGATAGTGGCAAGGGTGATACCCTTTCGCCCATAGAACATAGATCCTTTAAACATCTGTAGTCATCGCAAAGTCATGTCAGGCAACGCATCTTATCGAGGAGAAACTGGAAAAGCTCACCTGCTCCCAGATCAAGTTTGTGTCTCTAGGATCCTTACCGATTACAAAACGCTTGAAGTGCTCTTCAATCAACCAACAAGCCGGTGGACCACCGAAACCAGTAGCGTAGCCAACTGTTCCGTCTGATGCTGTGATCTTGACGAATAGCGAACCCAAAACGCCGATACCCCAGGATGTTCGGGAATGGGTAAATTCTGGGTATTGAGACATGGGGTTGGAGATGTTACCGGCGACAATCCAGTGCGAGTTGCCTTGTCGATGGTAATCCCCACCCGAGCCATTGGATGTCGGGACAAACGTCTCGATGTTGACCTAAAGGGAAGGCAACTCATCAACCGCCGCTCCTTCTTGGCAAGAGACGGTGTCTTACGATTGTGGGGAACGTCTTCGGTGCTCCGTTAGATGCGGTCATTGTGTTACACTTGATGCGTTATGGATCGGTAAAGAACGACGCTGTGCAGGTAGAGAAGCCCCTACGAGTTGGTGATTACTCGTGATACGGCGCTGTTTATATATCGTACGCATACGCCGAATCCCTACGGGGCTGATGACCTGATGTCCTCTTGTGGAGAGCTCTGGTGAGCAGCTGGTCATGGGGAGATGATATACCGAGGAGGCTAACCCGCTGGTTAACCGGTCCGGATACGAGGCGAGTTTGGCTGCCCGCTCTGAACAGCTCATTTGAGCTTTTGTCCGCTGCTTGCGGTGCTTTGAGACCCCGCAATCCGCGGGCGGCCGCCGGATGCAACCCGACGCCTAGCGCGGCAGCGCCTCAACCGGAATGCCCAATGCCGGCATACTCGCTTCGTTTCCAAGTCAACATTGACGAAGAGACAGGCAGTCAGCTCGTTCCTCCGATCGCACGAGGCCTCTTCAGCATGATAATGCTTTTCACCTGATCGGGTTTCTAATTACCAAAACATTGTGTCTAACGGCGCGGAACATTCAGGGGTTCGGCCGGCCCTAAGCCAATATAAGACCACATACGACGACGGGACACGGAAGTGATGAATGTCCAGGACTTTCCTCAACCGCCGCCGCCGAAGCGCGCACGTACACAGTCTCATTCGTTTTCGGACGCTCCACTGCCGACGGCTAATTTGACTGGAGTAGAGGTCAAGGCGAACTCCTCTCGCTCAAAACAGGTACCACCATCAGATTCTCGAGTTCGTCGGACAACAAACGACGAGCGAAACATCGCAACAACAACGTACAGGCACGACAGAGCAGGAACCACAGACAGAAGCGATGAAGATGCGGCCCTCTTATTGTCTAGTGGCATGGGAATAGGGATTGGTCGGGACGTCAGTGCTAGCTTGGAGGATATGCAGAATGCAGGATTTGAACTCTCAAAGGCAGATAGTTCTGGAGCCGGCCCAAGCAAGGACAAAGATTCCGACGGTGGCAGTGGTAGCCATAGAGGACGACCGCTGGCTGTGACGTGTACGCATTGTAGATCAAGGAAAATCAGTAAGTGATTCCACGCACTTCAGTCGCTCGTCGGTTTTTGACATTGTCCGCATGTGTGCAGAATGTGACAATGGGAAGCCAAATTGTAGCAATTGCGCCAGGTGAGTTGCACTGACGCCGCATCCTAGATTCTTTCGCTCAATACGCTTTTTGTGCGATCCCGGGATGCTACAGAGCCGGTGCAGAGTGCGTGTACCTGACCAAGCAAAAACCTGGTCTCAAGGCGGGCACAGGCGAAACCATGTTAAGACGAATAGGTAGGGCTTGCTTCTTGATATGCAATATCCTGATGAAGCTGATTACCCCGTTGCATCACCCTGTAGAGGCTCTTGAGGACAACTTCGCCGCATACAAAGAGTGCAACAACAACCGCGTCGCAGAACTCGAAGAAAGGCTCCGCCAGAACTTGCATAATGGAAACTTTACATCGCACTCTGTAGCCCCGGCAAATACCATAGGATCAACCGATGCTGCTCCCCTTCATCTCAAGCGTGAATCGATAGCTGCTGGAATGTTGGATCTAGCTTCGGGAAGTACGTTATTGCATCATCCGCCAAATGGTACACATGGTCACGATGTCGGGTCGTCACGGCTACCGGAACATGTCTCAGGATCGACTCCGGGAGATGCCGTGCACCGCTCTTTGTCGTTCTCAGGGCTCCCACCTTCTCTACAACACCAGTACCCACAGCATGTACCACTTGATCAATCTCCTTCAACCATGCTTGCAACTGTGGCGAACGATCGGATGCAGATGTACCCCTACACGACAGATCACCATCAATCGAATGACAGCAATTACAACTCAATACATACGCCGCTCTCGTATGAAGCGCCTGTGTGGACGGAAGGCGCATCGCTGCCTCGAGATGATATCGTTAACGACCTCATCGGTCTGTTTTTCAAAAAAGTCGCACCATGGGCATTCATTCTGATACCGAGAGCAGATCAAGTATGGGAGCCCCCTTGGGATGAAGCGGCTCATGCGATGGTCGTTATCAGTCTGCGTTTCTCCAAAGACGAGCGCCTAATACCGTACAAGCAAAAAATATACGACGCGGCACGTCAGCATGTCTTTCTTCAGGCGATGGATTGCACTTCGATAGAGACTATGCAAGCACTAGCACTTCTAGCACTGGACGTTATTGGCAGTGGAAAGGGCCCAGAACACTGGAGTGTATTGTCCCTCCTAACGCGTGCAGCTATCACCATGGAACTACTACGCGAATCCGATTCTCCACAGTCATCAGAAACGGGAGCAGCCGCTGACGCTCAGCTGGGAGGCTCAAGATTCCCCTCGGTACTCTCCAAAACGAAGATCCTACAACCGCCTGTTATGTGGCAGGACGATGAAGCGAGAAGGCGTTTATTTTGGCTGATCTTCGTATTAGACCGGTATACATGCGCTGCTACAGCTTGGGATAACGCCATTCCTCAGGCAGATATCAAACGGAGGCTGCCGTGTGCGGATGAACTATGGAAGGGTATCGTAAGTTCACCTTCCTTCTGATGCTTGTCTGAGGCGTTGAAAGAGTGTTTCCGCCATTAGGAATGGTTCCAATCCGATACATTCATGTCACCGTTAAATCTCTATGGCCGGTCTTCTGCTTCGTTGGCAACACTGCATCCCTCCGCCTTTTTCATCGAAGCACTCGATCTTCTAGGACGAGCCCATGCGCTTCAATCGCGTCCTGTAGATATGCAGGACCCACGCGCAATGGAAAGTAGGCGAGACGCTACTTCTGCGATCACAAGCGCAGCGAAACGTTGGTACCACGATATACAACCTGTGATTGGCAAGATGGAGGATGAAAGACCGCTGGAGCCTTTGCCTCTCTTGACTGTACGTTATCGCCTTTGTGGTCCGTTTCGAGCGAAGCTAACCCTTCTCTTATGGGAGCACCTCTAGCATGCAATGTACCATGCGTACGTGCTCGATCCCACGTGATGCATCTCCCGCTAATCAATTGCGCTACACAGTATTATACTGAAGCTTCACGGCTTTCACGCATATCCAACTATCACGACCACAACAGGAATCGTTGAACCTTATGCCTCCCAATGTCTCGCTTCGGCTCGCGCCATTTGTGATCTCAGTTGTCGAGTAACTGTCCGCGATGCCAATGCTCCAGCTGTATCCCCGGTTTTCATTTGGACGTGCTGGATCGCTGCTCGAATCATGTTTGGTAAGTGGATTTAATTACGAGGGAGTTGTTTGTTGCCACTAATGCATATGCGCATGCCCTCCAGTGCACGCCTGTCTGAGCGCTCGAACGAATATGGAACCAGAGTTCAAGATTCTGTTGACATCGCTCAAAATCATGGCAGAAGAATGGCAGCTTGCGGGTACGTGTAAAGATAAACGATGTGTAAATACACAGCTGATGTATGTTTCTTCATTTCCAGACGAGTATGTCAAGCTTCTCTCCCGCGCGGAGCGTCGCTGGCAATCACTTGCGACCGATTTAAACTCGCCTGCATCAGGAACGCTTTCAGAAGCCGTTAGCGTTCTGCTCGATATGCGCCGCACGGCTTATACTGCAGCGAAGGTTGGTCAATACGATGTTACGCCTCCGGAACTGGCGGGTGGACAGGGAATGGGCACCGGTGGACACATCGAGGGGCCATTCGGATCAGCAACTCCTGTTTGGCCGCCTACACTCAAGGGTCCTTTCGCTCAAGCCGCCGGATATGGCGATATCGGAAGTTGGTTTGATTCACTAGATTTGTTTGGAAACTCATCGATGGGACTGCTACCATGAGGGTGCTCCGGTCTGAGGAAGGGCCTTCTAGGACATACATATACCGCCTGTATTCTGAACGCCATGTGGACTGATGTGACCTGCAGCAGAACAGAGCTCATGATTGATCCATTCTTTTGTGAACCATCCGAAGTAGCGGTATTTCATCCGCGTTGCTTCTGTCATACGATGTCGGTAGACACGACGGATTCAAACCTTGATACCAAATACCAGGTGGAAACGCAGACCTCTGAGCGACTGACCTGAGCCAGCTTCTTCACAAGACAGTCGCATGAATCGCCTTGAACAGGAGGTCCAGAAGAACAGAAAGGAAAGGAGGCTACTGTAGGATGTTGAACGTCTTATCAACAGATGTTAGGGCTAGCTATTAAGTGACTCTAAACTGCATTTCACTATTCAACTCCCAAGAAGAGTCTGCCGGCATGGAGGAGAAGATCGAGAAACCATTCGATTTATCCGGCGACAACGCGAAAGGAGAAGAGCATATTATTATAACCGCCAACGAGAAACAGCCCTTGTCTTCGAGAACACTCCTCGTTGTAGGAGTTTGCATGACGACGATCAACATCATCAACGGGTTTAATATGATTGTGCCGGCAATACTGCTTGATTTCTTGGGGAAAAATCTCAAGCTGGAGGAGAAGGATTTTCAATGGACATTCAATAGCTTTTTGCTGCCCCTTTCGAGTCCTGATTTGGAATTCCCGTGCACACGGGCTCACCATTGATATGAGATAGGGATGTTTGGCTCTTTTGGAGGGAAGGGCAAGCGATACCGCTGGAGGCAAAGCCGTCCTCTACGTGGGAATTGTATGGCAGGGGATCTGGACCCTGATCACTGGGTTTATCAAGCCCGACATTGGCTTCTTCATCTGTCGTGCTATGGTCGGGTGTGGTGCAGCAATCACCATGGCGAGCATTATGGATACGTGAGCAGTCGCTGTTACCGCATCTATGATTGTTTGTGAAGGAGTCTAACCCTGCGGTACTGGTTTTCATTCAGGCATCATCGTCGAAAACAGTGTGCTAGCCCCAACAAGGAGGTTGTGGTAGGAATATGTATAGCTGGCCTTCCATTCGGTAACGCTGTGAGTGCTCATCTCTGGTCCCATGGCTGAGGCAGATTGTAAGATGTGCAGCAAGAGGCAGCGGGTCTACCGCATAGATGCTGATCGCCCGTCTCTGATCCCACTCCTCTTTCAAAAACTGTTTACCAGTGTCGAATATCACCTCCGCATGCACGATACGCGAATATGTCGTAAGTGGAGGGCAGTCTTCTACTTAATCGTAGGACTAACGGCAGTCCCTCTGCTTGGTATTTTCTTCGTCAGAAACCGCCGGCCACCATCGACTGCGCAGAGAAGAAAGATAGACAGTTTACGCGGAGTGCTGTTCTCAGCAGGATTCATTCTGCTCCTCTTTTGCCTGGCTCAAGCGCTTTCGGAAGAACAAGGGTTGGGGAGCGGCGTGTACGTCCTGTCCTATTTCACTCAGTCAGACATAGGAGATGTTGAACGGCCCTACGTTATGTCAGACATAATCGTGCTTTCGTTGTTTCTGTCCTACTTATCGGGATCGCGACAGTGTGGCAATGTTACGCGAAGTTCCGGACGGCTTTCCCACCGATACCACGCATGACCATTCTCTCAAGGCACAAAGGAACGGTTGGAATACTGCTCTTCGCCACTGTAAGTCTCCTGCCATTTTCTTTTGGACACGAGTCCTGATCATCTTGCCCCTTACACTAACTTTCAAGTGCGCTGTTACAGCTGCTTGTGAGGGTCTCATATTTTCCGCTACTATATATTACCAGCGGTACCGCCGGATGTCGCCGCTCCAGACGACAGTAACTGGGAGCTGCCTCCCTTGCATAGTCCAGATGCATACCACACGGACTGAGATTTATCGTCCATTTTTCTAGCTACATTTCTTGCCGGCGCCTATTGCGTGAGCAGGCTTCGTATTTATCTGCAGGAGTTGATTGAGATTCGTGACTGATGAACTCGAATTTGTGGTTGGAATCATTTCCGTAGAAGTATCACAGGTTGCATATTGATGGGATTCATCGCCTCAAAATTCGCCGGTGGCTGATTGATCATCTTCGACGCCATCGCTACTGCAATTGCGAATACGTTGTATGCAATTCAGGACGTACATGCGAATTACTTTGCCTTCAACTGTTGGGACCAGTTTCTTGTTCCGATCGGAGATGACATTTGTAAGGAGGGAAGGTAACATCCTGGATTTCCGGATAGTCCTATTTCGTTGACGATATTTATCTACAAGTACTTTGCAGGTTGCGCGGTGGGATATATCTATATCACCCGTATGGTAGCAGAGTCAGAAGTCGCAGCGGCCGGTGCGACTCTTCAGTTCTTTGAAGTCCTTAGCATCGTTTACGGCGCGTCCTTTTCCACGTTGATGTATGCAGGTGGCGCGAGAAGCCATGGAGCAGGGAAGGAACGTCTCTTCGACAAGGCAAACAGGAATCGATTGCTGCTTGGGCTTCGAGCCAGCTTCTGGCTTTGGGCTGCCTTTTGTTTCACCTGTAAGCTGATCACTTGTGCCTTTTCTGTGGGATTTTGCTGATGACTGCGCCCCCTTTCCTTTATCGTGGGCGATTCGTTATCCTAATAAGCCTGCATGCCGACGGTTGTCTTTCTAAAGAAAATTGGCAAAGTACAGGTCGAAAATAAGGACGATACGTCGGACTGAAGCAGGACCCGGTATCGGTTCCAGCGCCGCAATCGAAGCGAAACATCAAGTCCTGTATACTTGATGGACATTGATAGATGCGGATTAGTTGTGTGTTGTGCTAAGGTGAGATATGGTCTCTCGGGTCGAGAGAAGCATCTAGATTGGAGAGGGACTCCTGGTTGTAGCTGTTGCATTGCGCTTCGCTCAAAAACGACTATTCTCCGGCATGTTCTATTATTGTGGCGGTTTAAATCAGTTGTACGAACCTAGCTGATACGGTATACGTAAGTGGTTCTGTGTCGAGGGGAAGGGGGAGACAGTCGGTAGTTTGGGCTTGCACACTCTCGTCGATCACCCGGTTCATGACTGACTCGATCACTATTGATCGACAACTCGTGAAACAGGCCTCAAAACAACCAGTGAGTGAACGTTCTGAAACACGAGCATTATGCAACGAGGCAAGCATGGTACGGAGGATCCTGTAGCTCCAAGAAAACGATACGCAGTGCACGATGATGTGGCAAGCGTGAGACACAAAGTCGTCCGCGCTTCGTTTTGCGCATCGTCATTCAGCCAATCATTTTCCCTCTCTTTCGAGCTCTCTTTCGCACATGGCGTTTTGAGCAGGTTTCTTCCAGAGAACCCCGCAAGAATCTCTTTCGGGGAGGAGAGCTTTGATTGTGGTCCCTGATGCGAAAGGTTCGATGTTCGTCGGACTAGGCGAGTTGACAGATGGTACCAGAGCAATGTAGCAGGAGGCGAGGAAAAGATGACCAAGAAAACGCGTCTTGGGCGCACGCGCTAGTCCAGCTTCGAGCTGCTATTGCTGGTGTATTGCTTTGTGCGAACAATCGACATATGACAATCGAGCATCTATACTACTTCAACCTGGAAATCGGATATAGCGGCATCTGGCTTCGACATCTACCATTGTCGCAGCCTCTTTACGTTGCAGGGGTGAGACTGAAACCCCCTTTCGTCCAGCGCATCCAACTCGAAACCCAAGCGAAGGATATCGTTGAAATCAAGTGCGGAGTCCCGGCACTGACGGGAATCATACAGCCGACCGCATCCACAGTAACGCTCGAAGGCCTTCTCAACCCTTGGCCACAAGAATTGCTTCGCAGAGCCGTCTAGATTGACCAGTGTCAGCGGCACCTTTTGTTGGAAAGGTCAAACAGGGGGTGTTAGTGAGATCGTAAGTCTACTCTCGCCATCACCCTTGCTCTTACTGTAACACGTATCATTTGATCATTCAAGCGTTACGGATCTTTGCCCAGGTGCTGAGAACTTACTCCGTTCTGTTGTGCGCAGATAGCTCTAAAGGGACGGCGCAACGGCTTGAAAGGAGTAAAGCCTCGACGCGTATTCACATTATCCAAGTGATTGAAGAGTGCTTCTCTCACTCTCTTCTACTGTCTTTGACCCGTAGAAGGTCAAGAGAGGGTGTAGATACCATCAGCCAATCGTACTTGAAGCTCAGTTTACAAGACAGCTCATCAGAACAAGCGGATCACGAACGCAATATAAGTGACGTACGAATAAGTCCTGGTTCTCAAACTTCTGCCTTCAAGAAATCTCTCGCTACTCAATTATCTCTACAAGCGTTCATTACTCTCTGCGGACAATGTCGAATCTCCCCGAGTCTTCCGAGTCGACTGGAATGCAAGCGGACATTGCCGTTGAGCAAGAAAAGAACGATCAAAACCTGGATGTAAATCAAGGCGCAGAAAAGCAAACAACCTCAAGCGGTAGCACTGACAAAGCGGATTCAGGCTTTGCGGAACCCCAAGCAGAGACCTTGTCTACAGAAGTCAATGCCGATGCTGAACCGAACACTGGCATTGTGGGGCTTGCATCAAAGGAAATTATGGAAACCAATCTAGGTTCTGCGTCCGGTGACCCTGCTCAGCTGGATCCCAGCCTCTCCGCAGTAGCAAAGGAAAATAGCAATGCTGATACTACTTTAGAAACCGGTCAACAACCGATGCCACTGCTCGATGCATCACCACGAAACGGCACCCCGAGCGAGCTTGCAGGTCGTTTAGAAAGAAGCTCAAGTGCAAGTACCACCAAGAGTGGTGGGAGTTCTTCTAGCGCATTGGCAGAGAACTTGCCTCGCGTCGGAGGTGTGCGATGCTGTAAGTCATAAATGTCCGAGGATTTTGCAGCATGACACTCACGGACTGGATCTGCGAACAGATTGGGCTTTCCTTAAGCCTCGTTATCCGGATCCGTCAGATCCCAAAAGCAAGTTCGAGCTCGAATTCATTCACCTGGATCCGGTTCTCAGTGCCCATATGAGGACGCAAAGTTTAAGTATGCTCGGTCGGGGTGTTATCGAATTCATCCATCCGGATGAAAGGGAACGTAGGTAATCTTCCTTCTAGTTCAACAGAAAAGCTGAAAACTGATGCCTGCTGATTTCGCGTTTCCAGAGGCACGAACAGACCTGTTTTCTTCTATTCAGGTTGACAATTTGGAGGGAAGTGTAACAAGGTAAGCAGTTATCCTTTCATCGTGTACGAACGTTATGCGAATCTGAATTGTCAATGTCAGGGTGAGATTCGCAAGATTATCGAGGATACGAACTATCTTAGGGTGTCCACCGGAAGAGGACGACATTCCAGATGACGCCCACAAGTTTGTCGAGGATAGCGAATATCTGGCTCTGGATCTCAGCATTCACTGGGTAAGGGCAGACCAATCGGAAAACGTATTACATTTTCTAATATAAACTCGTGTCGAATAGGCTTGTACGGGACTCATTCTCGCATTTTTTCATGCTATTCGGGACAAGGATGTGAAGCAAAACAACGATGTCAGCAAACGTCACGAGGAATGGTCAAATTATTGTGGAACTGCAGCAATTAGCGAAGAGGTATGTTCACGTTTTCATAGGCATGTACAAACCTAGTAAACCCCTTTGGCTTCGATCGCTTGTAGGACATTGAATCCATATGGAAAGACGTTTCCGAAAATATACCTTTTCATCCGCCGACAGAGCCAGCTCCACCGCCTGAGCGAGTGTTTATCGTTCATACTACAGAAGAATCAGCAGTGAGGCCCAACTCTGTCGTCTTCGCGTGGCCACCGCCGCGTATCAAGTTCGGTGATGATCAAGGCGAGCTGAAGGAGGCTCAGAATGCAAACGACGTTGCGGCGGGCATGAGTGCCTTTTCACCAAAACTCGATGAAAATGGACGAGAAATCCCTCGGATGGATGGTTCATACTGGGCGGATGACTATGCCGAGTTGATGAAGCATGTCGAACTGGAGAACAAGACAGGAAAGGAGGATGCCTGGGGCACTTTTGGCAAGACGAGCTGTACCTCACGGTTCCAAGGTGGACATTTGATGACAAATGAGGGCCTCTGGAGAAAAATCGAGAGTATCTTCATTCCATACGGCAATATCACCTTCGCTTCTTATCAAACGACACAAGCTCTTCCGTTGAATGCAGCCAGCGACTTGAATGTTCCGACAGCCCTGCTTCCTGCGGACGTTCATGCCGGAGGAGATCCCACGCAGCAGTACTACGATGTTTTGGACGGTAGCAATTCCGCTTGGCAGCCTCCCATACCGGGACAAGGTGGGCATCTTGATGCCCAAGTTCAGTCGTATCCTCCGGAATGGGAACAAGATACCAACAATCCCGCCAACCTGCCACCTCTGACTGGTGCTTCAATGCAATTCTACCCGCAAAATGGCTATCAGCATGATTATCCACAGGTTCCTGGCCAATCCTTCCCCTTGCACAGTCTCACTCAGGCTGCTGATATGCAATACCACGGCGCCCATGGTATTCCTTGGACTGACCCGACCTCGACGCAAACATCAGCACGAGGGACCAAACGAAAACAGAACGATGGCTCGAGCTCTGACAAGTACATCGTCCCTTATCAGTCTACAACGGACCGCATGTCGGCCGTCCCCCGCATGGTTTCCGGTACAGATCTTCCCGAAGGCACAACGTCGGTACCAGCAGGAAGAGGAAGAAAGATTACAACAGTCAAGAAGGGAGAAGATGGACAGACTATTGTGAAAGTAACCGTTGCGGTTCCGCCGCCGGAGGGTGTAGAATGTTGTGTTCAGTGTGGGACTCGGGAGAGGTAACTCACCAGTTTCTTCGACTGTGAGATTTACCGAAATACTAATCCATCCCTTTCATAATTTAGTCCGGAATGGCGAAAGTCAGAATCAGGAGTCAAGAACTTGTGTAACGCGTAAGTACCTTTCCCCCAGCTCCAGCCATGTTGACATTCTTACGAATATTTCTCAATGTAGATGTGGTCTCAAGCTAGCACGCTTGCAGGCCAAACGAGAAGGACGACAGAAGCCCAGGAAGAAGAAGCCTCCCGCGAATGCTCAACCTGGGTACAATGCCTCTGGTCCATCGTCCGCTGGCTCCTCATCGATGCCCCAGCAAGGACCTCCAATGCAAGGCATGCTACCGCCGCCGCCGCAATCCCACTTTCCAGGAGATCCGAACATGACACTCAATTCGCTTAATTCGTGGCAACCGTGAATGTTCTGTTGGAGACGTAAATTGCGGTTTTAAAGAATGATGCGAGGTGTCGACATCAGTGTCTGAAGCAAGCTAGGGGTGTAAATATATGATTAGTGTGCTAGGGTTCCTCATTTCGGTTCGCTAATGTTGTAGAGCTTATCTGGTCTTTCGCGATCAGCTAGAGTAGGCTCTTATTCTCTTCAGCATATTTGCTGTCATGTACTTCCAGTTGATGGTATAATGTCAAATGCATCTTTTTTGACCCGGGATTGAGGACGCAGCTCCGCAGCATCGGCCAAAGTTTCAAGTCTATGCGGATGCTAATTGCGGCTGAACATGAGTCAGCAATAATTGCGATCTTGTTCGTTCCGTCCCGGACCAGCTCCATTCAAGGACATTCGTTCAGGTAGGGAATTCCAGTCTACGTTTCGCAAAGTTGATCCCTAGATCCTAGAGCCACAGGAAAAGCTACCCGCACTCTCGGGATGAAGACTGTGATACGTTCGTGCACATCGCCTTTCAGGCGCGGCGCTGCTTCAGCCCGTCTTTTCAGCTCCTCGACCTCTAAGCTGTACAACTATCGCGCACCCCAAGCTGCGCAGGTACAAGGACGTGCGATTCTCAGGGTGCAAGGAAAAGATGCATCTAAATTTCTAAAAGGCTTGACGTGTAAAGATGTGGAAGAATTGCCTGGCGGGGGTTACAGTGGATTTATCAATCCTACGGTATGTTGTTTGTCCGGCTCAAGGATAGAACAAGAAATCGGTACTAAGCATGTGTTGAAAAGGGGCGAGTAATGCACGACGTATTCATCTTCCACCAGCCGTCCACCGACACATACTGGATAGACCATTCGGCTGATGCTTCTGCATCAACGCCTTCAACGCCCAACACGAAAGCGCTATTCGACGAGATCAAACGATACGTTCTTCGCTCAAAGGTCAAGCTTAGGTATGCGACGGAAGAATATGATGTATGGTCTGTCTTTGGCTCCCCAGAGAATGAAAATGATCTGGCAAAACGGTGGTGGAAGTTTGGGTCAGGCGGTGCAGCAGAGCCACAGTGGGAGTTTCAGGAGGGAGCTTGGAAAGAGATACAGAAGGGCTTGAGAGACGATGAAGTCGGATGTTGGGATCTACGAGGCGGGTGGGGCCAGATGGGAATGGGAAGACGACTCCTCGTCAAGAAAGGAGAAACGCGTGAGTTGCCGTCCTGCCGGACTGAATGATCTATATTCTACCTGCGAAAGTTTACCTCGTAGACTAATTCCATCTTCCCTTCAGCATTGTTCAGCTCGGATCATGAAATCGTCAAGAGTAGTGATTACGACCTGAGAAGGATGCTACTGGGTGTCCCCGAAGGTCCCAAGGAAATAATTCCCGGGAGTGCTCTTCCGCTCGAGAGCTGCATGGACGTAAATAACGGAGGTGAGTTGTGGTACGCTCAATCGTTCGTCGGAGAGTACTAACATACAGTGGCGTTAATGTATACAGTGGACTTCCGTAAGGGCTGCTATGTAGGACAGGAACTGACGGTCCGAACATACCACACGGGCAATACCAGAAAACGGATCGCGCCAATCCGCTTTCTGCCGTCATCCTCGACATGCGAAGCAACGATGCTGCCTCCCAATGGGCCCGTTAAATGGGCAGACTTTAAAGGTCAGAACGCTTTACCAGAGGCTGGTCAGGCCATCAACTATGTTCCGCCACCAACTTCGGCAACTCAGAAACCGAAAGCGGCAGTCAAGGTCCTCTCGCTACATCCCGAATACGCGGTAGGACTCGGTATGATTCGTCTGGAGCTTGCAGAAAGGGTTTGGGGCACGTCGGCTTTCGGTGAAGCGCCGAAGATGCTGGGAAAGGACGGTGAACTGGGCAGGCTGGTAGTTGGTAACGAAGTAGGTGGGGATTGGCAAGTGTGGGCGGGCCGGGGCCGAGCGTGGTATCACCCCGGTGAAGACGCGCAACATTCTACTGCGACCACCCATGTCTGATGACCATTAATGCGATATGCCTGCCCAATATTGAACAAGGTAGCGGACGGTGACCCACTGACTGCTCTGAGAAGGTCACGACTGGGGGAACAACCTCGTCTGAGGATGAGTGCCATCTCCATGGTGCTCTATTCGAGGGCGTGGTAGCTGGCGTGGTCAGTAGTTCCCGCGGCTGGGCCAAGGTGCGTCCGGCCGACTCCGGATGTGAGACATGCTTGAGATTGCAACCGTGTCCAGTCTGAATGCTATTCTGTCGTGTTTGCAACAGAGATCATACCGCTGAGACGGCCGACTGCCCTTGCCCCCGTGTGCCGCCATGGGACGTGATGCGACACCCTCAAGGTCTCCGTTAAAAATGGAGGACGAGAGAAGGTACCCTCCTACAGAGAACAACCTTTCATCTTCCTTGACCTCCGCCAAATCATTGATCGCCCTGCAGCTCCTCAGTCGACTCATCACATTCTCCCTCAACCAGGCACTTATCCGAATCGCTTCACCCAAGGTGTTCGGTACTGCGGCCGTCCAATTTGATCTCGTTCGCGATACCATACTTTTTCTGTCAAGAGAGGGCATTCGAGGTGTAGTAATCAGGATACCGGGTGACAAGAAGATCGAAGAGCACAGTCGAACCCGGAAATGGTCGGAGGATACCCGAATTCATAACCTTATAAATCTTCCGATAGTATTCGGAATCGTCGTAACCGCAGCTCTTTTGCCTGTCTACCTCCGTTCGCTTCCCGTCACCACTACCTCGCAGACGTACTTTCATTCCTCATTGGGCCTATACGTCGTAGCAACCTGGATCGAGTTGTTGACTGAACCTCTCTATCTGCGATCGCAACTGTCATCGCCGGTCAATACCAGCATCAGGGTGCAAGCGGAGGGAACGGCCATCATCGTTCGAGCGATCATTACGGTCGTGTGTCTTGCGGCCGCCAATGAACAGTTTGCCTTATTGGCGTTTGCCTTTGGCCAGATTAGTTATTCTTTATCTTTGGGACTGAAATACTTGCGAGCCTATTGGAACGATATCCAAATCGGGAAGTCGCCTTTCAGCAGATACATGTGAGTCCTTTCATCCCGGAAATTATGTTTGGCCTGACGAAGACTGTTCATAGCCACATAGATCCTACACAAGAGTCAAAGAACCATGGTAAAACCCTATCAAGCTACTTCTACTCTCACCACCTCACACTTTTAGGCGCATTACTCGGTCAATCTACCATCAAGCATTTTTTGACGGAAGCCGATCGTATTGTTGTTGCGTGGGCCAGTCCGCTGGAAGATCAAGGCGGCTATGCAGTAGCGAGCAACTACGCATCGCTTGTAGCTCGTATCGTCTTTCAACCAGTTGAAGAAAGTGCAAGATTATACTTTGCTCGAGAGATCGATGTCGGCTCAAACATTAATCCCAACTCCAGTAACAAGTCTTCGCCGTTCTTGATCATCTTTTCGATGGTCCGGATTTCGACCTACTTTCTGTTGTTATGCCTGTCCTTCGTGCCTCCTTTGGCGCCTATCGTCCTCCCGTACCTATTGCCGCCATCTTACCGCCATACCTCGGCATTTCAGACGCTTACCGCCTATCTTACGCTATACCTTCCGATCCTCAGTATGAATGGCATTCTCGAAGCTTTCTTCGCAGCCACTTCTGGAGTCAAAGGGCTGGGCGCACAGAGTGGCGTGATGGTAGCCTCATCTGGGGCGTTTGCGGGAACTCTTATGCTTCTTTCCACTGTTCGACATCGCTTGCCGAATGCAACCTCGACCTCTGCTCATGTCCAGATAGGCATGCTAAAACACATCCAACCAGCTTGGTTGCGTACATGGACAAATCCCGAAGTTTCACTGGTATATGCAAACGGAGTATCTATGCTTGTACGGATCGTTTTCGCCTTCCAACATGCCGTCAGATTGACAGATCGCCTTCTGGGAGAAAGGGTACGGCGACGGATCAAGAAAACGCCAGCTCGGAAAGGCGTTGCCTTAATTGGCATTATTGCATTACTCCTTCGGTGGATCGTGATTTACACCGCAAAGAACGGAATAATCGGTACTCTTATTGGGCAAGCTGGCGTGGTAGCTGTCGCGGGAGTGTTTGCCGTCGCATGTTTAGGGCTGTTGTGAGTTGTCGGCACTCCTCTTAGCAATCAAACGTGCTAATGCCGCTAGCCCACTTAGATTCCTTGATGAAAAGCCTCGCTGGAAGATAGCAATTGCCGCAAATGAGCATGCGAAAAGCAAATCCAAGTAGAATTCGAAAAAACTTTATCGTGAACGGCCGTTAGGGCTCACAAACATGTAGAACTATGCAGAGCAGGAGGCGAGGGCACAAAATAGGGCCGACAGACGCCATATCTGCGAATTTGGGAAGGTCAACGGGCGTTGCTCGGCCATTACAATATAATGATACAAAGTAGATATACAATGCAATACAAAACAAGCTACGTAACAGTCGGAGGCGCAACGTGGGCATTCTCGAAGAGAACGTCCTGTTAAAACTTGGGCTTTCTCTTCCTTGCAGTGTACTACGATGCGGAGAACAGTAAATGAATTAGCTTGACAGGAACGTGACATCTTCACCTAACGAACATACCTTGGAATCCCTGGGCACGCCTTCCTTTCCTCGATTCCTGTATAATTCCTTCTTCTTCATGATCCAATCCTTGTCGATCGCGCCTTTCATTGCTTTCTTCCCTCTCGCTCGTTCTGTCCTCCTCCTCTTCTCGTTCTTTACTTTGTCATCTGCGCCATCTGCATCAACCTCCATTCCGTGTTCTCCCAATCCTTTCGGAATCTCCGACTGTCCAACCATCAGACAGAGGTACATCTTTCGCTTCTTTGCACTATTCGGATAGTCAACAACCACACCACCGCCAAAACCTGCGCGCTGTGCTGCTGTAGTGAGCATGTGTACTTGATCATCGGATGAGGGGTAGAACTGGAAGACCGCTCGTGATGGGTTCCGAAGGCATGAGTGAAGGGTTGTGAAGAAACGATTCAGCCGCTGTGATGGCGAGTGAGAAGTTGAATCTGCGTTGAGTAACCACTGTACTACGGAAATACTACGCAATGGAAATGGAAGACGAGGTTAGTTTAACCCATGGCTCTCCAGCAGGAATTACAGGCGAATGTGACAGCGACGTACCTTATAGCAGCATCAAAAGTACCCGGTCGAAAACCAAACCCTTGTCCAATATCCTGCAAGAACAAGTCCCCTTCCACCTCTCTTTGTAACGCCACTTCCAGCATGCTTGGAGCCACATCGCAACCGACCCAATAGTGCCCATCTTCATCCAGAATCTCGCCACTCAGCCCGGATCCGCAACCGATATCGAGGATGAATTGCGCTTCATCTGGTGGAAGTGCAAGAAGTTCGATAGCTCGATCTGTCATCTCGGCCTGGATTGTCTGGACACGGGTACTGTAGGATGGCTGCATTAGAATGTACTGAATTGATAGTCAACTTGGCTGAAAGACTCACTTTCCAGTGTACTTCTTGGCCTCGACATCTCCGTAGAACTGCGACATCGACGCAACGAAGTCAGGGGGAGTGTTTCACACTATAGAATGAGATACTTACGATCTCCGGCGGAGCGATCTCTTCGGGTCTTGACATTGTTCAAAGAGGTACGGTGAACGGAGAAGAGCTGCTGTACTTCAGGATTTTGCTCTGTTTCACCCTCGTTGCCTGAAGATCCTCCGGCCTCGGATTGCTTATGAAAAGGTGGTGGGCAGCGTATAGCCTCTCGTAAATGACCTGCGCCAGTGGCTGCGTCAATGAAGAGATTGAAGAGAAGAGAGTTGCTGTAGCGGATACAGATCCAAAATTCGCCTGGAACGGACATATCTGCGGATATCTCCATAGCGTATACCGTGTCATCTTCCATAGTCTTCTATCTTCCTGTTACCTTGTCTTGTAGCTGACTTCAAATCTCTTGCTTTACCTCACGTATCGCGGAGCGTAATGCAAGCCCTGCGCAATATACTCTCTCACAACTTCAGATAGTGACCTACATCCAAATCACGTCGGAACAAAACCATATCTTTTACGACATGTCCCAGCAACAGGCAAAACAGTACAAGGCTATAGGGGAAGATTTGTGGAAGAACAGAACAGAAAAAGTGGTAAGCTCTATTCCTGAAAGGCTCATCAGCTGTTGAAATGGCAAAATAAGTGATGATCCCTCCTTGCAATCCAAATTAGAATGCGGAGCTGTTTTCTTTCACTTATGGAGCTCTTGTAGTGCAGATGATCAAGGATTATGAGAATTACGTAGAAGTTAACAAGCAGTTGGAAAAGATGTGAGTGTCTTCATCTTCATCACCTCGACCGTCCAGATGGTACTAAGAACCTACTGCTTTGCAGGGGTTATAACATTGGTACACGCTTGATTGAAGATTTCCTGGCGCGAACGTCTCTCCCAAGATGCGTCGACTTTCGCGAAACGGCGGAAGTCATTAGCAAGGTTGGCTTCAAGACATTCCTCAACATCACACCGAGTGTCAGCTTCCCGTCATCTACCTCTCCGCAGCAGTCTTCAAGAAACGAGGTGGCTGGCATGGCAGGTCCTACAGAGTTTATCCTCACTTTCGATGAGAATCCACTAGCCGAATTCGCAGAACTACCGCTAGATGCTATGGGTGGTAAATACGCCAAAGCCGCCGAGGAGAAGAAGGTATTGAACTGGGATCAGCATGAGATTGGAGGTCAGGATGAAGGATTGTGGTTCAGCAATATTCTTTGCGGGGTGGTTCGAGGAAGTTTAGAAATGGTAGGCTTTCGAGATCGTCGTCGTCTTTCCTTCAGGCTGAATACTTATAGGCTGGGCTTCCTTTCCCTGCAGCTTCAGATGCAAGTGGAAGCCTCTTTTGTATCCGATCGACTCAGAGGGGATGATACAACGGATATTCACGTCAAATTGATACGTATCATGGAGGAGGAGCAGCCAATCAATGATGAATAGATAGATGGTGTTACGGGCACTCTCTCCCACGATCACAGGTTGTAACAGAAAGTCTAATCAGATGTCTAGGGATTCCCATAAGCTGGAGAATTACCAGTATACCACGGATACAACAAAATAGCGAGCTTTTACAATAATAACCGATGGTTGATAGTTTTCAAAGAGTCACCCGTTGACAAAGTCGGGGACGAGGACAGCTAACATATTACTTGCTAGCCTTCCTTTCCTTCTCCAATTCGGCCAGCTCCTCGCTGAAACCCATAGCAGCATCGACGTCTTCTTCCTCGAGCGGCTTCCTTTCGAGCAGTGGCTTGATAAGTCTGTCGAAGTACGGGTGCTCCTTAGTTGGAGGATTAGCAGCTCGGACCTAGCAAAAATGCGACATCAGTACACTCGAACCCGCAATGTTATCAACCAGGTCCTAACTCACGTGGTTGAAGTACGCGGTATAGACGTCACCATCATATCTACCAAGGGGAGAGTTTATGATGTGATCGCTGATGGCGAACGCATCAACCACAGGGACTGCAGGAACCAATACCGTTAGACGGAATTGGCTTATGATCACTTATAGGAACGGAGTGCTACTCACTGACGACCTTCCTTAAAGCCAGACACAATCCGTCCACTTCAGATTGCACCTTGTCCATTTGTTCACCGGTGAAATATCCGTCTATGTAAAAGGCAATACATGATCAGTATGCGAATATATTTCGCTGGGTGTGCACGACGTACATTTGAGGAATGACGCTCCCTGTTCTTCAATCTGCCATAAACCGTATAGTCGGCAAATATCTGTCAAGACTTGCTTCTCTGGGCCTTCTTCTTGCTCATTGCACGCTTGGCGGAACATTCGGAAAATCTGGCAAATGTTAAAGCCCCGGAAGACGGAAGGTGAGCCATACTGCTTTCATGGACTCCGAAAGTTTGCTTCTTACGTAGCCGATCGTGTGCAACTTGGCAGCGATAAACCTCGATTGACTGCACATTTCCATAGCCTCGGCCTTGCTGATTCCGCTAGCAGCATGACTAGCAAAGTCTGCAGCTGCCTTCTTGACTACATTCGCAGCGACACATGCCCATGCTCGGTCGATGTCGGCTAAGTCAAGCTTTCCATCAGACTTTGCCGTCAAATTCGCCTTATCTGACATGTATGCAACCCCTGGTGCCAAGGGTTTGCCCTTCTGTGCGTCGGCCCAGCTACTGACCAACGCTCTGCCGGACTGCAAGCTAAGAATCGTGTTGTCGCCTGATCAAGAGACGATATACGTAAGTGCTATGGCTACAACGCCGTTCTTCGCTGTTGAACCTACCTTCCCAAGTGCATTGTACTGCAAAGTCTGCATACATGTTGGGGAATCCAGAGTATCTGTCGATATCGAAATCATCAAGTTGGACCCAAGTACTCGACATTCACACGAGAGAATGCTCACGCTGAGTAACCGTGTCCACCACAACTCTGTCTGCACTTGTCGATTGTCTCCAAGCAAGCCCATGTGCAGAATGCCTAAAATTGAGAATGCTAGAAGATTATGTGCCGGAAACGACTCGAAACTGTCGAAAGGCCTTACCTTGAGACCTGCAGAGGTGGAGTGAGTTTCCTTCAATTTTTCTAGTACATCTTTGAGGTTAGGCTATAAAGCATAGATAACTCATTCCCAGTTAGCGAAAATAAAGACATGCCTATATGGTGAAAGGTACTTACGTCTCCCGGCTCAAGGGTTTCCATGGCTTCGGTCAGTTCCTGGTTTCCGGAATGGCGATCATGGTGTCAGTACGCCGTGCTTCAGTTCACTCAAGCACTATCCTTACATTGTACATCTTTGTCAAAATCAGGCTCGTGAAGCCAATGGCGATGGCTTGAGCCATGTATGGCTGGAAAGATGGGTGAAGCATGTCAATATAGACTGGCAAAAGGGAATTACGCGCAGAACACGTACAATCAACCGGCGTTGATGGATAGGATAGTCGATCAACTGAGTTTCCAACTGTATCAAAGTCACAGTATCCTCGTCAGATGGTAACAGAATGGGGCGATGGGCGAGTTCTTTTTACTGACTTGGTTCTTGCCTGCAGCGAATTGCCTTCGCACTGCGGCATACCTCAAGGCGATGGTCAATGCCTATGAAAAAGAATCCGGTATTCAGCACTGGCATGACAAGCCTATGCAGGATTTGAAGCGTACTCACCTTCTTCGCCGTATTCGAGGAGTCGGCAACCATGGCTATTCGCCCACTGAGCAAAGCCCCATATGTCAATTGTGCGAGTGGAGGGTCAGTGACGATTCCTTCCCGGGAAACTTGAGTGTGCTTCATCAGCATCTGAAGATGACGGATGAAGTGAGTACAGAAAAGCCCCACATTAAGCGCTGATGACACTCACGTGCGCTCGTGGGACTCGGACATAGGTGAACTGGATGTATCCATTATCTATGATTGAAACAAGAAAATTAAATAAAGTTGGCAATCTGATCAATCGCGATAACTTACCGATACCGTCACGTCCCATCTTTTTGCCTATATCGCCAATGTTGATTCCAGGTTTCAAGTGGAAAGTTCTACAAAGCGTGGCGCAACTCATATCAGATAGTGTCAGAATCGAGCGTAGCTGGACCATGAACTTACTTGACGTCTCGTAGTTGAACGATAAAGGTCTTAACACCACACTTCTTTCCCTTTACTATAAGTTGAGCGAACACCGCGCAATGAGTAGCCGTTGAGGCGGCGCCTGCAGATAAAAAGCGATCCATTAGCATTTCAGTTCTGATAGAACGAACAAGAGATCCCACATACCTCCAATCCACCACTTCGTGGCTCCCAAATGAGGCGTATGAATAATGAACTCGTCAGTCTGTTCATCGAAAGTTGCTGTTGTCTCAACTCCCGCGACATTGGATCCGTGCGCAAGTTCTGTTTACCGCATCTCTGATTAGTCCGTAAAGCTGCGTTAGGGATCTACAACAGGTACTTACCTGTCATTCCGAAACAACCGATAACGCCGTTCAAACCGATCACACCCTTGTCAATCCAGTAGTCTATTGGCGTTTAAGAAATCAGTCCGATCAGTAACGAGTCAGATTTCCGATAGCTTCTCTCATGAACACACTGAATTGGGCCGGGGATGCACCACTGCGGATAGCACCAAGGAATAGACCGAAATGAACACCGAACCGTGTCCAAAATCCGGGATCGACCGTGCTAATAAGCTAAGAGAAGGCAGCAAGATTATATAACTTTTCACATCAGATGGGTGCTGCACGACTCTCAACTCACTTGCATTCGATAGTTGAATACATCCAGCGGCTCGCTCGTGACGTAATGCACCAAGCTGGCAAATTTTTCCATAGTTCGCTCCCGGATTTCATCTTTCGAGAGGTCATAGATATCGGCGAGGTGAAAGGCAGGGTCACGCGCGATCTCTGCCATAAATTTCTCCTTGAGAAGAAGGGATTTCCGGGAGCCGTGCATCGCTATACTGAGCTGTTGTGACAAAAGACAAGTAATGTAAAGAGAAGGCCGAGTTAGTATGTTTCAGCATGTATGCAAGAAGAAAGGAGATGAAGCATACTTTACGGATATCGAAGGGAGGATTACCTCTCTCCTTGGCCATCGTTTCGGCCTGAGATGCCGTATGGTAAATAAATCGAGTCGATACGAAAGCAACACAATGTCGCAGAAATAGGGATAGCATTCGTGCGATCAGTTTACAGCGGTGCTTCGATTCCAATTCGTGATGACATACCGTTGTGGGGCTGGGCATTGCGAAAGTTGCCATCGTATAGTAGGTACTCTTCAGGTATATGTCTGATGTGAACGATTACTTCGAGCACCAATACCGGGTTGTCCCTTTATGAGCTGGTGATGACGTGTGAACGGTGGAAACCTTGCGAATGGCGACTCTGTCCCAGTTGATCGACAGTTTCTGCAACGTGTTTCCAAGGGATTTTATCCAGGCCGATGTGTTATATACGTCGACGTTGCGTGTCGTCTTGATCGCAGTGTTCGTTGTTCCAAGATGCTTCACACAAAAGTCTCGAAAGTTGATGACTTCAGACCGGGTAAACCGGGAACGGCTCCCTTGACTACCCGGGAGCGAACGTGGCTATATAACGGAGTTGCAAGGTTTGCGGTCCGCGAATCTGAAACCGAAGAAGCCAAAGCCACACGGATGATCGACGGGGTTGAAGTGACGTTTACACTAAGATAGTCGGGACAGCCCTGTCGCCTTATTTTGACGCTTCCACCTCGTTCGAAACGTATCCCAGCAGTTTCAGCTCATCAACTGCGATAATTGGATACCGTTGCATTTCAGACAAGACAGCACCCACCGGAAATTGCAGCATCATGCTGGGAGCAAGTAGTCTGGCGGCGAGAAGAGGGAAGGGCAAAATGGTGGGTCGAGCTGTTCCTTTGGTCATTCGGGTGCTAAGGCATGACCCTAATCCACTGTTTAATCTCAGCGACCGCCGAAACGGGTACGCATATCTTTGCTTTATCTGTGGCTTGATATCGAGCCAGCAAGACCACGAGCTGATTACACCTTGTCTCGCTGCGCTTCGTCCTTGTGCTTCTTATAGTTTACTCCGGCTGAGAACATAGACGAGACCTGGAAGCGACTTTCCGCCGCTCTTCGAGAAATTCAGAATCACAACGCCTCAAAGTTGAGCTATGAAGCGTTGCATCGATATAGTTATGATATGGTGCTGTATCACAGTAAGTCGCAGTTTTAGATATGAACACTAGCACGGCAAGCTCCGGCACTAGTCCTGCGTTTCTCAGAGTTAGATCACATTATGCCGATAGTGTACTGACCCGTTTGCCTTCTCTCTCTTGCCGCTCTGTTATTTCTCAACGTGTCCTCAGATGGAGACAGGTTGTACAAGGGTCTCACGCAAATCATAGCGCAGCATCTCGACGCACTGGCAGAACGGGACATAGTACCGACTTTCCCGCGAACTGGCATTATGACGGATACCAGTGGCCTTCTGAGTGGGAATATCGCAGCAGACGGCGTCAAGGCGGACATGTCAGCGAATGGGCTTGGTGCCGGTATAGACATGTCAGCCAAGGAGTCGGAAGCTGTAGAGATGGCGCTTGAAGGAGAGAGATTTCTGCGCACGATAAAGCTGGTATGGGAGGATCATATTGCAATAATGAAGAAGATGCAGCTTGTGTTGAAGTATATGGTAAGATCCGCTTTCCTCGCGGCGCTTTGTTAGCTTACTGACCGGTACGTATTGCTCTCTGTGAATAGGACAAGGTGTACACGCCATCTGCGAAGGTTCCCAATACGTTCTCACTTGGCCTGCGTCAATTCGAACAACGTGTCATTCATTCCCCACTTTACCCAATAGGGGAAAACTTGATCTCGGTCCTTCTCGTTCAAATACACCTCGAACGTCGCGGAGAGGTCATTCACCGATCCGCAATACGGGACGTGATATCGATTTTATCAACTCTGCGAAGTCCACCTGAATCTGGACGAAGATCACCAGAAAGGCCATCAATTTACGTCAAGGATTTCGAAGGGCGGTTCTTGGAGACGAGCGAGGCGTTTTATACGCGCGAGGCTGAGGAGAGCTTGCTAACGGATGATGCTAGTGGATACCTAAAACGAGCAAGTATATGGTCTTGCTTGTCCTGGGAAGTAGACGGCTGACGGTCGTTGGTTGGCATTTCTTTTTTCAGGTGGAAAGTCGGTTAGAGGAAGAACATGCCCGCTGCAATCATTATCTACTTGCCAGTACTTCGGTTCCGTTAATCGCGATACTCGATAAAAACCTCTTGTCAGCGCACCTGGAGACGGTTCTTCGTATGTCGGGATCCGGGTTAATACATATGATTGACACCATGCGCATCGCCGATCTGCAACGGGTTTATCGTCTGTATAGCCGGCCAAACGTAACAGAAGGGTTGAATGTGCTTATGTCTGAACTCAAAAAATACGTGTCAACAAGAGGCAACACTATTAACGAGAATGTCACAGCCAACATTACATCCGCAACGATAACGGATGTACCGAGCGCATCAAAAGCAAACGCAACAGTGCTTTCCTCATCGACACAGCCCGACGAAGTCAGTGCACAAGGCGCAGCTCAGAAACTGAAAGGCACTTCATCAGGAACGACATCATCGGTTGGAGCTGCAGCAGGCACCGCTAATTCCGCTGCTGCGGCCGTAAATGTTGCTTTAAGATGGGTTCAGGAAGTCCTTGATCTCAAGGATACGTTCGACAGAGTGTGGAAAGAAGCCTTTGAAGAAGACAAGGCGATCCAGACTGCACTCAATGACGTACGTCTTTCACTCTGTCTTGGGATAAACGTGGGATATTACTTAAATTGGGTCGTGTTCCACAGGCTTTCCAAAGCTTTATCAATACCAATCCAAAAGCGCAAGAATATACATCGCTGTTTATCGATGATAATCTCAAAAAGGGGCTTAAAGGCGTGAGTCAACGGCTTTCTGTGTTGTTGCTCGTCCAATTCTGTCTGAACTTTTCCACCGGTTGCAGAAAACCGACGACGAAATTGAAGCTGTATTGGAGAAGACAATCGTCCTCTTTAGATTCATCATTGATAAAGATATTTTCGAAAGGTACTACAAGAGCCACTTGGCGAAACGTCTTTTGAACGGCCGCAGCGTCTCCGAAGACGCAGAGAGGAGTATGGTAGCGAAATTGAAGGTGGAGTCGTGAGTTTCAAGTACATCACATTCAGATGCTACCAGGTAGATTGACGCTTTTTGTGATGCAGTGGGTACTCGTTTACGCAGAAACTGGAGGGCATGTTCAATGATATGCGACTGTCGAGTGATATGATGAAAAGCTTTGACAAGTACCTTGCAAAGAATGAAGTAAGCAGTCAGTCTAATTTTTATACCTGTTGCCCATCTGACCTATTTCATCACCTCAGCCATTGGACATTGACTTCAATGTTAACGTACTTACGTCTACGTTTTGGCCAGGCGAAGGCACTGCCACAACCTGCGTCTTCCCACCAGTTTTCAATAAAGCAATTCAGTCCTTCGAGAAGTTTTACAACACGCGGCATTCAGGCAGACGGCTGACATGGCAGTCAAACCATGGAACAGCCGACATCAGAGTTGCATTCAAGGCTAGGAGACATGAGTTGAACGTATCGACACATTGTGCGGTTATCCTTCTTTTGTTTGAGAAAGTTGCGGACGGTCAGGAACTGGCAGTACAGGTAAGGCTTTGGCTAGTTGAGCGGTCACAAGTATCTGATGGTTGCTATGTTATTGAAATATGAAGGATATCAAAGCTTCAACGCAGATCCCTGATTCGGATCTCTTCCGTAGCTTGCAGTCTCTCGCATGTGCTAAATTCAAGATTCTAACGAAGAACCCTAAATCGCGAGATGTTGGACCAAATGACAAGTTCTCCTTCAATAACAACTTCACATGCCCTCTAGCGAAGATCAAGATACAGACAATTGTGGGCAAAGTCGAGAACAACGAAGAAAGAGCGGAAACGCAAGAGAAGGTAGATGAGGAGCGCAAGCATCAAATCGAGGTGAGAGACCCCTTCCTTGATGAACGTATATTGTAAATGCTTACAGCTGCTTCTCTGCGTAGGCATGCATTGTCCGTATCATGAAAGACAAGAAGACTCTCGGACATAACGAACTTGTCAACGAAGTCATTCGTCAACTCATGGCTCGCTTCACTCCAACGCCAGCTGTTATCAAAAAGAGGATAGAGAACCTGATAGACGTAAGCGACCTTTTTTTGCTCTCTCATTGGATGGGCACTGACCCAAGTCCTACTTCTGCCTGTTAAAGCGAGAGTACCTAGAGCGATCCGAGGATATGCGATCGTACATTTATCTAGTATGTGAACTGACAATTCAAAGCCTGCCTTCCACTTACAGACCGGATCCTTTTACAGGCATAAAATTCGCCAGTACCGCCACGCATCGCCAACAGACGCTGCTGCTACGCGATGTGTGGGATTCCGGGCTTTTCCATTTACATATAGGACACATCTTCAGTAGCTCGTAGTACCATATCGATATAGCCAGACAGGATATTCGAAACTACAAGGACCCTAAGGATGTGATCTTGCCTTCACCGCCATTCTCATATAGCTGAGAAGGACAAATGTTCCTCACCTTGCTCGAGGGGATCCGTTGTATCTATTACCCTGCTATGTACCAGCCATCATAGTACGGGGCAGGCATCTATCGATGATGGAGCAGATTCGATCGTTCATTCAGAGCATGTGCTACCATCTCAATCCGCTCCCCCGTTCTTCCAGCTTTTCTTCCTATTGGGATCAAGGATCTGCGCTAGATCGCTGGAAGATTTCGTGGAACTGCGTGGAACATATGTTATAGAGGTCGTGACATTTGTTGAGTACAATTGAATCATAATGTGTTCACCATATACTTAAACTTTCCGGAAGTTGGTTGTGTACTGCGGAGGAAATATAAGTAGAACGCGCCAAGCACCATTAAGCTTTGTGGCAGAACGCGCCAGCCAACTCGCCACGTCGAGGATGTCATCTCTTTTGCTCCTGAGTTGTTCAGCGCTATCGTGAGGCAAGGACTGGGATTCAGACAGCATATCCGTACAAAGATCACGCTCTGTGAGAAGATCAGACAAGCTTCACGCAAGCACTATCCTCTGCGAGAGCTTCCCAGGAAACGAAGCTCCCGTGACAGAAGTTCACGCAAACACGCACCCTCTCTCGCTTTCCCTACGGCAACACCTCGTCATTCTTTCATACGCTATCACTGGAACCACTCCTCACCTGGTTTCTACTCTTCCTCCATCCTTCTGCCACCTACCAATCGCATCTCACCGTCGCATCGCGGCTCGCTGATAATCGCATCAAACTTTCAGTAATCAATCACACAAGTATCCTGTCGTACCTTTGATTATTGCTGTGCTTCCCTTTCATCTCTCTGTTTAGCGGAAAGGAAGTTCGGCCATCAAAGCTAGCTGGCTAGCTACAACGGGCCCATCGCATCATCCAGCAACAGACCGAAGTGACATCATACTGGAAGGATAATAGATTGACCATACTGAAAAGGAACTTTTAACGCAAAGTTACCCCGGGCCTGTTTGAAACAGGAAGGAGGTGAGCGATTGAGTGATGGCCAACGCTGATGAACGCTCATTGATACTGTCATATTCTATATTTGTATAGAACTTCGCCCCCTTCGACACCCCAGCTGGTCTGGTTTCGTTATTCGCTCAACCCACTACCTTTTTCAGGACAAGTCTTCGCTTGACGCGAATCGCCCGCCTCCAACGATATTCATCAATCATGCCTTCCTCCATCGACATCGAACAACCAACCATCGTCTTCACTCCTTCCACTCCTCTGATGTCAGCAATCCCCGCTGAGCACGACATCGAGGATCTTCCTCTCTACTCGAGCGAAGAAGCGGAATCCGCACACACATCTAGACGAAATTCCTTCTATCGCTCCTACTCCACACCGATGATCCAACCGCCTCCTTCTCCACGGAAACCGGTTGTTCTGCATCGACCTCGATCGTCTTCGCCAACCGGCGCTCAGTGGTCCTTCACTCGGAGTCGACATGCATTATTTGATTCGTGTTGGGGCAGTGAAAGGGCCAGTCGGGCTGCAGTTGCGACCGGCATTATGGAGGATTGTGCTCTGAAGGGGAGACGTAACGTTGGTGCTCGCGATACGTCGGATTGGGATGCAGAAAGAGAGAAAGGGTCATGGTGCGATATGGACGATGAGGATGAGCTGAGCGAACCGGAATTGTCCCCTTCTACGCCTGTCTTTGTGCAATTCTCTGGCCTTTCAACATCCAGACACAACTCGAGATTTATTACCTTGACGTCGACTTTGGTCATCGCACTTGCCCTTGCTGCTTTGGCCTTCACCACGTTCTTTCATCCGACATTTGGCGACAAGATCTCGAATCTGCCGGCAAACAGTGAAGGACAAGCGCACCGTTTCATTCATTTCGATGGACTATTTGGCCACAGCGATGATGATGGATTAATCGGTATCTCTTCGACCTTGCACTCTCTGCCTGTATCCGGCAGGATCAATAGCGAACTACGGAAGCGAGCATTCTCCTACTCCGCTTCACCATCCAACGAGCCTGTTGAACCTGTGGAAGACCAGGACGCCGGTGTCTCGAATCCTCAATCGCCCAAAGCGGCTCAGATCAACAACGCAACCCAGTATCAAAAGCGCTGGAACCCCTGGACCGCTGTCCGTTTTGGAGCATTGAATACGGAGGAGGACGCGATAACGGAGCACAGGCGAAGTGTCGGAGCAGCGGAGCAAAGGTTGATGAAGCGCAAACAAGCTCTGGCTAGAAGAACAACCACTTCGTCGGTAAACTCTGACTCAAAGAACAAGGCCTCAGCAGGCAAGGTAGGGCTCGTCAAGCCTGCCTTCTCCTGCTCTAGTTGATCGGTACGACTCGCTAGCAAGAAAACGAGCACGCATCACTACCGAGGTGCTATCTGTCATCGCTATTCCGCCTATCTGTCTCCGTATATCTCCGCAGCCCGCCCCTTGAACAAAACCACATGTAGCATTACGATGGACGCCGCCGCCGATAAGCAGGGGATGCAGAAAAGAGAGTGAACAAAATGGACAATCAGTGTCGGGATGGACATTGCTATGTATTTGGATGGGCCACGGTCTCATGGAAAGCTGTAAACACTGCAAAGTCGCATGCATTGTTGATCGCTCTGATTGTAGCAAGCACTGAAGCTTGGTATGTAGTCTTCACTGTATTGCACTGTTATCATATCACACCATGTATGAAGACTCCCGTGCAACCGTGTGCTATCCTGTTTTCGGGCGAGCCCCCTTCTCGGTGCATCGGGTGATTCAAGCCGGAAGGGCGGAGTGGAGGTCACCGCGATATTGCGCAATCGAGCTGAATCCAAGGCACAGCCAATGACTAGGAAGTCAGATACCGAGATTCGCTACACAAGGCTCATACCGGAACGAAGCGTAGACTCCCTACCAGACGTTGAACCTCGCATCGCTGCACCCATCTCCAATAGCACTCCGTGCATGACTATCCGCAAAGCGACCCGTTTATTCACCGGTATCCGCCAATCGACCCCTCACTTTCGATACACTCGACAATACGCAATGACCGCCCCTGTCTCTTCCTTCGCTGACAAGCAGACCGCTCAGCCGAACGGCACGACCACCCCCTCCATCAAAGGCTCCACCAGCGCTCCACCTGCTGCCTCTAATGGCTTGGCCTCTATCACACAATCTGCTGCGAGAACGACTGCACTAGGAAAGGCAAACATCAAGCAAAGTTCAAAGCTCGTGGCAGGCAACGCCGACAAACTCGATGTCTGGTCAATCTTCACACCAGCCAATATGCCCTCAGATGCTATTAACCTTGGTCAAGGCTTCATGAACTGGAAACCTCCTCAGTGGGTCAGGGACGCCAGCCAGAAAGCGATGGACGAGGATGTCATGAGCAACCACTACTCCCATCCCCGCGGAAGGCCGAGGCTCTTGAACGCTATTTCGAAACACTACTCGCCCCAATTCGAAAATCTCGTACAAGAAGGTCGACAACTCAAGCCGGAAGAAATCGTGGTGACTGCAGGAGCAAACGAGGGAATGTTTGCTGCCCTTTTGGCGTTCCTGGAACAAGGAGATGAAGTCATCTGCATAGAACCATTCTTCGATCAATACCTTGCTAGCATCATCTTCAATGGCGGAAAACCTGTTTACGTTCCACTTCATCCGCCGCAGTCGACCGAGGGAAAGACACATGGTTCCGACTGGAAGCTGGATCTCGAAGAGTTTGAAAAGGCGTTCACGGATAAAACAAAGGTTGTCATCATCAACACTCCTCATAACCCATCCGGCAAGTGCTTTACCAGGGAAGAATTGCAAGGGTTGGCAGAAATCTGCACGAGGCACAATGTTTTGGTGCTAGCCGACGAAGTTGTGGGTATAAATGATACCGCTTACACGGCACTTACTAATCCTCATATTCTGACAGTACGATTGCCTTACCTATGATGGCACCGAGCATGTTCGAATTGCTGCTTTACCCGGGATGTGGGACAGAACTTTAACAGTCGGATCTGCGGGGAAATCGTTCGCGGCTACTGGATGGCGAGTCGGTGGGTGGCGGTTCTCAATCTGACTTTTTGGAGCATACGGCTGATATGCTTGGATATCTGAAATCTAGGATGGCTCATCGGTCCGCCAGAACTCACTCTCGCCACTCTGCAAGCTTCTACTCGAATCATCTTCTGCACGAATTCTCCTCTACAAGAAGCTGTAGCCGCCGGCCTCGAAAAAGCGAACGAGCACAACTTCTTCCCCGACCAAATTCAAGCGTATACGGAGCGTCGAGACACCCTCACGAAGTACTTTGACGAGCTAGGGTTGAGCTACACGGTTCCGGAGGGGAGTTACTTTGTTTTGGTGAACATTGAGAAGATAAAGATTCCGCAGGATTACGATTTCCCAGCTGTGGTAAAGGGTCGTGGAGCCGACTTTGAGTGAGTCATCAATCCTGCGCTTGATACTTTGAAGCTCTTCGCTAACGTGGGCTGTCGCTGCAGGAAATGCTGGTTCATGGCGCAGGAACTCAAGGTTGTTGCCATTCCTCCTTCTGAGGTAAGTCGTGTCTTGGTCTGCGAAGCTAGCTCGAGGGAACGGGTATTGGACTTACCATTCCTCTGCCACTAGTTCTATTGTCAAGAGCACGTGCACATCGGCGAGAAATTTGCAAGATTCGCCTTTGTAAGTCTTTGTCGAAGCTTGGGTAAAGTGCCACACGGCTAACTAATTGTTTTTTCACCATATAGTGCAAAGATCTTGACACCCTCAACGCTGCAGGCCAGAGATTGCTGAAGTTGAAGGAGTACATGTAAAGATGACTGAAACGTCTTTCGAACGATTCTGATGAGCGATGGGCAACGCTACAATGTTCCGTGCACGTAGCCGATTAAGTTACAGGGAGGAGGATCGGGAGCAGGAAAAGTTCAAGTCGTTGCCCAATGTCTGGCTGTTGTAAATAATCAAACGCAATGGTAGTGACCAACGTCTGTTATGTATTTGGCCTAATACACATGCCATCTTGTTGGAGTTCCAGTCAACAACCACTTGCCAGAACCGCAAATCCTAAAGGATGTCGATGATTTCCTTTCACCACGAGCGTCTTGACAATCTTGCGCTCATGACAATCCGTCAAACAGCCGCGGTCGGCACCAATGAGCCAACAGCGTAAAGATCCAGTTGGGGCCGACCCACAGCTAATAACTTCACAGCTGGCATGCGCTCTTGCAGGGCCGCAGCAGCAGCGACAACTAGGCCGCCGAGACTCCGAAGGGGCTTCCGGAGCAGCCATCGGAAGTGCCATCGGTCTGCAACGCTGGCATCGGTCTGCTAAAAATACGAGTCTCGCAGCTCCGTAGGGCGAGAGTGTGACAAAGCGGGGCATGAGATTGGTCATGTTTGTCATCACCGAAGACTTCGCCGAAGCGGGTCATGAGGACTCCTTTGACTGAACGACGACGCAGCGTTGGTTTAGTTGTTTCGTTGGCCCAGAGCTCGTAAGTTGCACCTGCTAAGAAGCACTTCGCAAGCTGTCCTGCCAACGCCCCTCTACTCTTGTCCCTGCGAACCCAAAGCTCTCACCCCTGACGCCGCCGTGGTTCAAATTTGGAACGCCGCATCTGATCTCGAGCATCGCGATCATCGGAGAAGAGCGACAGGCAAACATTTTTGGCCACCTGCGTACATTCAAGATCCCGCCATCATCATAGGAACACCAAAGGCCATATCCGACGGAGACCGTGCGGTATTCCTTTGTTATCGTCAGGTAGATAGCGGTCATAAGCAAGATCTGCTGCCTTGCCGTCATCGCTCGACGTTTCAGGTCAACCCGTCAAGCTATACGCCATGTCTAGGCCCCCAGTGTTTCTGGGCCAACCGGTAAGCACGGGGCGTTCATCTACAGAAGAAATGCGGCAAGGAGAGTCTGGCACCGAAACTTCGGACTTCAACCAACTTCAGCCACGCAGCAGTGCTCACTCCGATCCAGCGGGAACAGAGTCTCTCGCCTCAAGTCGCACCATGGCAGGATCCTCGGCCCTGCCGGCGACATCAAGCGAATTGGCAGCGGGGAAGGCTGAGATCAAGAATCTAATCAGCGGCGAGAAGACCAGCGAGGGAAGGATTTCGAATGAAGAAAAGGAGGTTAACGAAAAGTTGGGCGACGACAAGGAGATGGTTGAGCTGCAAGACGGTCTGGTATATCTCGGCACGGAGAAACAGACGGGTAAGGCTATCATCAAGAACAAGCAGCAATTGTCGGGAGGCCCGTACACACAGCCAAAATGGTAATTACTTTTGCAAGATGCAAACTTCCAATGTTCGCTAACTCCGCCCCCCTGCACCTTTCTTCCCCAGGCGTCACTCGTTGCCTTTCATGAAAGCCAAAAACCCCCCTCCACCCCCGCCCGAGACGATAGACGACTCGCCATATCTACCGGATATGACAGCTTCGTGGTGGTCTCAACTGTTCTTTCTTTGGGTCCAACCGATCATGGCTCTGGGTGCAGTACGAGAACTTGTGCCGGAGGACTTTTACAAACTCGGCCACGAACGTGATGCGGGCGTGCTTTCAAAGAAGCTGCTCGCTTCTTTCCAAAGGCGCTGGGACCAAGCAGACGAATTCAATGCAAAGCTTGAAGCTGGAGAGGTTCCGGTGCCGCGAAAGCTCAGGATCAAATGGGCTCTAGGTGGCGGAGAAGGCAAGACGAGGCAGGAGAAGGAAAAGGAATGGCGAGAAAAGAGTGGAAAACGACAACCGAGTCTGATGTGGGCTCTCAGTGATGTGTTTGGCTGGTACTTCTGGGCCTCTGGTTTGATCAAGGTGAGCGACAGGCTGATCTTCCTGTAGACGCATGGGACTGATGTACTGTAAACTTACCTTTCAGGTTGTTGGTGACACAGCCTCTATCTGTACATCCCTTCTGATCAAACAGTTGATCAAGTTCTCCGGAGAGTACTACTACGCCTCACGATACGGCACGCCAGGCCCCAACGTGGGTCGCGGCGTTGGACTGGCTATCGGTCTTTTCTGTCTATTGGTGCTGTCATCGCTATCGATCAATCACTACTTCCTTCGTTCATCCGGTGTCGGTGTCTTGGCGCGAAGTGCCTTGATTTCGGCCTTGTATGAGCGTGAGTTCCTGTTCCAAACTAGACTGTACGAAAAACACGCTCATGACATCTCGCCCGTTTAGGCTCCTTGAAACTGACCGGTAAATCAAGGATCGCTCACCCGAACGGGAAATTGGTCAATCACATCTCCACGGATGTCTCGCGGGTCGACTTCGCATGCGGCTTCTGTCATATGGCTTGGACGGCACCAATTCAGTTCATGGTTGTTGTGATCATTCTTCTGGTCCAACTTCGAGAATCCGCCCTTGTCGGCATCGCCTTCCTCGTCTTTTTGAGTCCCGTGCAAGGACGGATCATGAAATTCCTTTTCGGAATGCGAAAGAAGAGTATGGTGTTTACCGATAAACGCGCTCGACTTTTGCAGGAACTATTGAGCGGGATGAAAGTCGTCAAGCTGATGGCCTGGGAAAGGCCGTTTCTCAAGCGAATCGACGAGATCCGAACTCGAGAAGTCCGGTACATTCGATCTTTACTTATGATGAAGGGCGGCAACATGGCCATTGCAAGTTCCGTGCCCGTCATTGCAGCTATTCTTGCTTTCATTACGTATAGCTCTACTCAAGGTCAACTCGAAGCGGCGGAAACTTTCACTGCGTTGACTCTGTTCCAACTGTTGCGGCTTCCGCTGATGATTTTCCCGATGACTCTAAGCGCCATCGTGGACGCCCAGAACGCTCTTGGACGACTGCAAACCGTTTTCCAAGCCGACATTTTGACTGAGGAGCGGATCGTCGATGACTCGGCTCCGTATGCCCTCAAGTTGGATCACGCCTCTTTTACCTGGGATTCCTCTTCGAAGGGTGTCGAAGAGCCCGGAAAGGAGAAGGGTGGCTCAAATCAAAATGCGCTGTCCACCTCCGCCCAGAAAAAGGCAGGCAATCGCAAACAGCGTTTCGGGGCGCGAGTGAAGAAGCCATTCAGGTGGATTCGAAACCGCAAGAGCGGAAAGATCGAAATTGCAGAAGAAATACATGCAGAAATGGCCGCTGGCGAACCTGGTCCCATGGAAGCTGGAGACACAAATGCTCCGCCAGTCCCAGGTCTTGCGGACGATCTGAAGCAGGGGGAAGTCAAGCAGGAAGAAGACGACCAAATCTTCAAGCTTACCGATATCGACCTCGAGATTCCTCGTGGTCAGCTTGTTGCGGTCGTTGGTGCTATTGGTAGCGGGAAATCCAGCTTGCTATCCGGGATCATGCAGGAAATGCGACGGACCGAGGGCAAGGTCGTGTTTGGAGGCTCAACTGCGCTCTGCAGCCAAGTCCCATGGATCATCAACGCGACAGTGCGAGAAAACATTCTCTTCGGTAGACCGTTTGATGAAGAGCGATACTGGCATGTTATTCGAGAGGCCTGCTTGGAGACGGATTTGGAACTGCTGCCGAACGGAGATGCAGAGATGATAGGAGAGAAGGGGATCAACCTGTCTGGTAAGCTGTCAAGCGGTGGTTTCCATCCAAAGGTAATTGACTGAGATCGCCTGTTTCCAGGTGGACAAAAGGCCCGAGTGAACTTGGCACGAGCCATGTACTACGATGCCGATTTGTTATTGCTAGACGATGTCTTGGCCGCTGTTGACAGTCACGTTGCCGCCCTGTTGTTCGATGCCGTTCGACAGCTGAATAGCACGACGAGAATCCTCGTTACCCACGCTCTGCACTTCTTACCTCAAGTGGATTATATCATTACGCTGCACGAAGGACGTGTGGCTGAACGGGGTACTTATGCTGAATTGCGATCCGCAAGTGGACCATTTGCTGCGCTAATCCGTGATTTCGCTAATGAGGATCAAAACGAAGAGAATGCCGAGGAGGAGGAAGACGCCATTGAAAGTGCGGTCGGACGACCTGCTCCCATCCCGAGGGAACGACTCACGGCGAATGTGCAAAAACCTCTTGCTGCCGAGGAAACCATGGCAACCGGTACGGTCGGACTTTACGTCTACAAAGGATACCTCAAAGCTGGCCGGGGATGGATCACAATTCCACTTCTACTTGCTGCTACCGTCATCTCGCAAGGTTTCACTATCATGACCTCTTACTGGCTAGTCTATTGGCAGGAAAGGAAGTGGGCATACAGCGATGGATTTTACGAAGGGATTTATGTCGCTCTCGGTTTAGGTGCTGCTTTCACCGTTTTCTTGATGGGGGCTGCGCAGGCATTCCTGTGCTTTTTCGCTAGTGTTCATCTACATGACGCTGCTATGCAAAGGGTTATGCGTGCACCCCAGTCCTTTTTCGATGCAACTCCTCTGGGTCGTTTGCTCAACCGATTGACGAAGGACATCGATACTCTGGATAACACTTTGGCCGATGCTCTGCGAATGCTAATCTCCACCATAGCCGGTGTGATCGGTACCATTGTGTTGATCGCCATCGTACAACCTTATTTCTTGATTGCAGTTTTGGTAGTTGCCATCGTATATGGACATCTCGCTGCGTGGTATCAACGCAGTGCCCTAATGTTCAAACGAATCGACGCAGTGCTTCGGTCGCCTCTATACGCCCACTTTTCGGAATCGCTATCGGGTGTAACGGTCATTCGGGCGTATGGAGAAGGCGACCGTTTCATTGCAGACAACCAGAAGTTGATGGCAATCGAAACACGAGCCTACTATCTTACGATAGCGAATCAACGTTGGTTGGGTATTCGTCTAGATGCTCTCGGCAGCGTTTTGGTCTTCGCCGTAGCCATCATTGTTGCTTGTTCCGACACAATTTCACCCGCTGCTTCTGGTCTGGTTAGTACTATATTCGTGTTTACGCTTCTTTCGAGTATTAAACTTGTCCGTCTTCACAGATCTTGTCCTATTCAGTTACGTTACAACAGTCATTCTCTTGGATCGTTCGTCAGTTTGCCGAAGTACAGAATGACTCGAACAGTGTAGATGTAAGTCTTTCAGAACGTGCGCGGCCCAACAGTGATCTTATGCAATTTCCTTGTGCACAGCGTGTCCTTGAATACGCCAACAATCTCGAGCAAGAAGCGGCCCATGAGATCGCTGAAGCGAAACCGCCTGCTGCATGGCCTCAAACCGGTCGAATCAAGTTCGAGAACGTTGTGATGTTTTATCGGCCTGGCCTTCCTCCCGCCCTCAGGAATTTGAATCTCGATGTCGGCACTCACAAGAAAGTCGGGATCGTCGGCAGAACAGGTGCTGGAAAATCCACCATCCTGACCACACTTTATCGCTTGGTCGAGGTTACCTCCGGAAGAATTACCATTGACGACAGTAAGCCATGAAGCTACGTTAACGTTGAAAGTGTGGAGTCTCTAACTATCGTTCGCTTGCAGTTGATATCTCGAAGATTGGTTTGCATGATCTACGAACCGGTCTGTCTATCTTGCCGCAAGAACCTCTTCTCTTCAGCGGTACTATCCGGAGCAACCTGGACCCGTTTGGACAAAAAAGCGATCAAGAACTGTGGGACGCCATGAGACGAGCACATCTCATCGACTCTGCCACTGCTGAACATCAAGCTCGAAAGAGCATGAACATCGACCCGGATGACCAAGAAGCCATGGCTGGAGCTGGCAGCGGTACTCATACACCTACTTCCCGTTTCACCCTCGACTCTCCTGTCGAGGATGAGGGAAACAACTTGTCAGTGGGTCAACGAAGTCTGGTCAGTTTGGCCCGAGCGCTCGTCCGCGATGCACCCATCGTTGTTCTTGATGAAGCTACGGCTGTAGGTCCAATCCGGATCAGACGTTGGTGCTTTTCACAGCTAAACGCTTAACCTTTGATATAGGCTGTTGATCTGGAAACGGATGCCAAGATTCAAGAGACTATCCGACGAGAGTTCAAAGATAAGACTCTGTTGTGTATCGCTCGTAAGCCACGTATGGAGCATCCGTTGCTCTGCTCGAAACTAAACCCTCGACACCTGATTGTAGATCGATTGCGAACGATTTTGTCCTACGATAAGATTCTCGTTATGGACAAAGGTGCTGCTGTGGAATACGACACTCCGGAGAACCTGTTTAGGCAAGGCGGAATCTTCTACAGCATGTGTGATAAATCCAATATCACTATAGAAGACATCGAGGTAGGTGCTCATATCCATCGAATACTTCTCTACTGCTAGCTGACAGTCGTGTCTTTGCCCTTGAATAGCAAGCTGCAGCTATGCGGTAACATTCGCGAAAATATGTTGAATGTAGCTTACTTTCGGACGCAGAGGTGACACTGCAATAATGTGTATTTTCGGATGAATATAGGTTGCCATTGGATAATAGATAATGACCCTTGTATATATGTATTCCGTTTAATGATGACGGTACTGCCTATGAAGAGCTCCATGAAGCTGCAGAATGAAGCAGTAGTAGCTGAAAGAAGCAATGTATTTCCCGGCTGAGAATGTTGTTTACTTTCTAGCCAGATCTGAACACGAGCCACGTCACCACAGGGCGAAGATCACACTTGTGTGATCAGTAATGATCATGGTATCGAAGTACCTGTACGCAGAGTACAGAACGACGTCAAGCTAGACTACTGTTCAGCGAGCTGCGGTCACACTATCCAAGGCACGCTTCTTACAACAAGGAACGACCGCCCAACATGATGAACTACGTGATGCTTGTTTCCCGTCAAGGTTAGTAGACACAAGTTGTTTCCCACTCCAGCAGGTGGTAGTCTCCTTGTGAAGCTTATCCGCTCTTACGTTATTGTATTTCAAGGGAAGGTACGGCTGGCCAAGTGGTTCCAGACATTGCCGCCCAAGTCTAAGGCAAAGATCGTGAAGGATGTCACGCAGCTCGTGTTAGCTCGAAGAACCAGAATGTGTAACGTCCTAGAATACAAGGGTGAGCATTCAGTCTTTTTGTGTAGTTCTGAGGACTGACTGGGCATAAGAAATTCCTTCCCAAAACAGACTCTAAAGTGATCTATAGACGCTACGCGTCCCTTTTCTTCATCACCTCTATTTCCAATACCGACAACGAACTCATCACGCTCGAAATCGTTCATCGATACGTTGAAGTGCTTGACAGATATTTCGGAAATGTGTGCGAGCTGGACCTAATCTTCAACTTTCAGAAGGCTTATGCGGTAAGTGACTCGCTGTCTTCCTTGATCAATCTTCATCTAGAACAAACTTCTAATCTTGTCGTCTTGTCTGGTTCCGCAGATCCTGGATGAACTGATAATAGCGGGAGAGCTGCAAGATTCAAGCAAGAAATCAGTGCTACGGGTTGTGAGTCTCCTGTCTTCGCTATGCACAACCATACATATTGGTATTGGCGCGGAATGGTGAAGGCTGACATACTCGCTGTTAATTTGACAGGTCGCCCAATCCGATGCTATCGAGGAGGCGGAAGTACAAGAGGATAGTTTAGCACGTTTGGGCAGTTTAGCACAGCGGTAGTAGATCCCACAAGTTGAGTGATGTTCCCGTGCCACGCTTGTAGCCTGACTGCAGTATTTCATTGTAAAATCCTTACGGCATATTCGAGTTGTATATCATTTATGTATTTCCGCATGGAACGCATGTGCGATTCCGCACTCCACCGTTTTCATGACGTCTGGTTAGCTCATGGGGCAACCCAAATGAAGAATTTATATATCAGTCCCTATCACGACGACACATCGTAGTCTACATTGCAAGGAAGACGGTATGATTACGACAATTTGGCGGGTTCGGGGATTATAGCTTGCTTCCCGGCCAACCGAATAAAACAGGCACCTTGCTCTTATACTCCTTCCAGTCTTCCCTGCTTCCCCATTTCTTCTCCGCAGACTTCTCCAACAAGGGGACACCAGAGGCATAATTGAGAAGCAAATAGGTGAATGTGGGAGATAAGAATGCGAGATACGGGAAGTACCCGGGGAGGAAGGCTGCAGTTCCAGTAGAGGCAGAGAAAAGGGCATTACTGGCAACGACTGAAAGTCCAGCCCAGAGAGTAATTTCACCGGCATAGCTGATAGAACAACCACCGCATCAGATCACGAATCCACAAGTAAGACAGCTTCAAGGATACTCACTTGGGATGCCTCGACCACCTCCATACACCCTCCTTGATAAACGCCTCATCATGCTTCTTCTCATTCTTTCTCTCCCTCCATGCACTCTTCTGCCTATCGGCCGTGACTTCCAGCAAGAATCCAGAAGCCCAGATGGAGAAGCCGATGAGATCCACGAGTCCGAGACGAGGTTGAGCGGTGCGAGGGATAAAGTTGATCAGGTAGACAGGGAGACCGGTGAGCGTGATCCATGTTGCTTGGCCGAGCCTGTTCAAAAGGGTTGAGACGGAAGGTGAAGAACAGTCACAGCAGCGAACTTTCAGCTGAAACACACCAAGCTCCTGAGAATTGCAAGGGGTTTTTCTTGATTTCATCGAATCGGGTGTCTTTACCTTCTTTGTGGATGCGCTACAGTTCAAATCGCAAGATAGATCAGTCTAGAGACGATGATGGATATGGGCGTGTAGCAAGGGAGATTGCTCACCTGGGCAAGGAAACTACCGAGTCGACTAGTCCATGTCAATGCCATCAAGCTCAATAACAATTGTCTTCCACCTAAGACGGTGAGTGGATTACCAAACCTCTGAGCTGCACCCAAAGGTTGCGCGACATTGGCGAACTTGAAGCTAGCGGGGAGGAGAGACCGGAAAGACGGGTAGTAGGCCGAGAGAATGGTGGAAGTCAAGAAGCCGCATGTTCCTGCGATATCATAGAACTTTTCAGTCTGTAGGGGTACTGCAACGGCCGCGAAAGCGGTTTGGACTAAGTAGCTGCGAGATGAGCCGCAAAAGAATACTGTAAGTCTGCATGTCGGGAGATAAGGGCAGGAGGTGGGACGTACGTGAACCCAATGACCCCCGCCAATCGGGTGACCGTTTCCTTATAGAGGCCTGCTTGACCGGGGAACGACATGGTGCCAGGACTTGGCGGGAAGAGGAGTATGACGGTCGCAGGCGTGCAGTCAGTGTCAGCATATACTCGGCCCTATGAGGGAACGATTGCTTCCGCCTTCACTCCGGAGATCGATCGGCGGGGTGGAGGATTGTACAACAACGCCGTCTCGGCGTGCAGACAACCCGTATTTCCGCAAGAAACGCCGGAGAGAGCCTGCTGTCGCACCAATTGGCTGGTCATCCTCTACAAGTACAAGAGATATCAGTCAACGCCCGAATCCGACGCACTCCTCGCTGTCCCCTAGTTGTCGCTGTTGAGATAGTCTTTACACAAACATGACTGCTTCACCCTATACCCTCAAGTGGGGTATCATCGCAACAGGCAAGCGTGTTCAGCCTGCCTGTCGAGAGGCCCGAGTAGCCTTATTAGCTGCTTTACTAACACATCCGCTTTATCATTTCAGGATGGATCTCCCAAACATTCACCAAGGCAAGTTGGGAGAGCTGAGGCGCGTTCTGTACACCTGCTTACTGAAAGACCTCATTTGACATTCGCAGGATCTCGTTACCGACCCTTCAAAGTGCGGCTGATCCCCCCTTCACGCTTTTTGTACTAGCATTAACCTCTTCTCGCTCCACAGGCGCAATGCATCTGACCTTCAGCACGTCGTCACTGCGGTTGGTTCTCGATCGGTATCTTCTGCCCAAAAGTTCATCGACGACATCCTTGC